>OY992891.1:78698184-78703184 GCA_963921405.1 Cepaea hortensis
CTTACACACGTTGAGATCTCCCCAAGCTAGTTAGAGTTCGTGTACGTTGCTGAGAATCTCCCCGTCAGATCTACGGGAGTGGTGCGACAGGGGCAGCGACATTAATGGAGCTTTCCGCGCAGAAGGGCGGCGATCCTTCACATTCATCAAAACAAACCCCCGTCAACGCCGTTCTACTGGTAGAGTGTGTAGGGTAATCATGTTCTTTCCAGAAGGCATTGTCGTTTGGAAGCGGCAGATTTTATATCAGCGCATGCCCCTTGACTTTTATATTTCTAGTGGCTAGAAAGTTTTCTGATTAATTCTTCTTTTCTAGCTTTCAATAACTGTGAATGTGTTTGTGGTAAAAACTCAAAACCTTGTGGTTGTGAGTTGATGCATGCAAGAACGGCATTGATAAGGACTGTGGTAATAAACACGACTTGTGACATGGTGTCATGACGTCAGATGCTTGATTGTAAGTAAAGTATGTAAAGGACCAGTTGACACGCCTTAGTCGCATTGGGTAAATGATGCTAATTATTTAGTTGTATATGCTTTGCAGGACGTCGCAATTACCCCTATCATATTTTGGCTGTTTGTGATTTCTTGGCAAGTTTACGTCCAGGAGTTTGCCATTGCTTCCTGAACGACCGACACTCATATATCTTTATTAAAACCAGCCTAAGGCGATCTGCTTCTTAATAGCCTGCAGCTCTTTTTCAAACTCGGTATGAGGGATTGCAAATTACGTTCGTAGCCCTATCACCGCAGACCCGGCTTGACCAACATTTCTTGGTCCAATTTGCACTCGGTGTTGACGTGGTCAGGACCACGCAGGGCCGCTTTTACCTCCCAAGACATTTCCTTGTACCCGTTTTATGACCGGTTGACCTGGGAGCCCACCACAATTTCATACATCAGCCCAGATGCGAATTCGAATTCATGAACATCTGGTCCTCGGGCGAGCGTCTAGCCACTACACCACCGTAACTTTCTTTATTGTAGATACAAGGCCGTTTCTGTACCGGAGATTACAATCCGGACACATGTTATGTAAGACGTGTATAGAATTCGGAGCACCAAATATGTAAGACCTGTATATAATTAAGAACATCATATATGTAAGAACTGTATATAATCAAGAACAGCATATATGTAAGAACTCATTTGCACAAGATAACAACATCAAAATTAGTTTAGAGAAACAACAAGAGACTCGACAGAAGTGACAACATACAGGGCAGGATGAAATAGTATGTAAGGGGCTGGAGGCATCTATCACAATCAGCGAAATGGAGCTAGCAATATCAAAATTGAAAATGAGAAAGTCACCAGGAGCTGATGGTATCTTAAATGAAATAGTCAAGAACCTAGGAACAATGGCCAAAACAAAGCCGCTGCAGATCTTCAATAACTGCTGGACCTTAGGCAGTGTTCCACAAGCCTGGAGAGAAGCAATCATGATACCTCTTCTAAAATCAGGGAAAGATAGTTCCATTGCCTCTAGCTATAGACCAGTTAGCCTCACCAGCTGTCTCTGCAAAACACTGGAGCGCATCATCAATCACAGACTGCAGTGGTACATTGAAAGGAAAACATTCTGGCGTTAGGCAGTGCTACTATACTCCACATTAACACCGCAAAAACAAAAACTATCGATCTTACCAACAGTCCAGACGATACCGAATTAAACAACTACGTACTTGAAAAAGTCAACAGCATCACATACCTAGGAAGCAAAATGACATCTACAGGGGACTCAACACCGGAAATATCATCTAGAATCGCAATGGCATCTGATGCCTTCAATAAACTGTCCAACATCTGGAAGTCAAAGACACTCAGCAAAGACACGAAACTTAAAATCTTTAACTCTTGTGTGATTCCAGTGTTAACATATGGATGTGAGAGTTGGAAATCAGCGGTAGCTTTAGATTTTAAAAAAAAAAGATAATTTTGAGAACAAATGTCTTAGAAGAATTCTAAACCTCCACTAGACAGACTTCAGAACCACTACGCAAATAAGACACGAGACTAAGCAAGATATTGTATCCAATTTTATAAGAAAACGCCGTTGGAACTGCATCGGCCATGTACTCAGAATGGACAAGACAAGACTCCCCTACCAAGCCCTGTTATGTTCACCGGTAGGGAAAAGAAAACGGGGAAGACCAAGAGAGACCCTGCGTAGAACCATCATTAGAGAAGGCTCATTCAATGGCCAAGTAAACATCCAAGATCTACAACAGGTAGCAGCGAACCGCCGGACATGGAGAACCATGACTTCTGCCCTATGCCCGCCTTGGGCTCAAGAGGAAAGACTAACTAACTAACTAACTCTACGGGAGATCAGACAACCTACCTCTCTCAAGAAATTGAGGATGCATTTCAAGAGAAGAAACTGGTGCTTGCAGCATTGATAGGTCTAAAGAAAGCCTTTAACAAGGTCTGGAAAGAATGTCTGATGAAGAAACTGAGAAACTGTAAAGTCAATGGAAGAATGTACAAATGGGTGAAAGCATACTTGGACAACAGAAGAACCCGAGTACAGATAGACGGACCCAAGAGCAAGAAAGTACTATTGCGCCACGATGTTGATCGGGGTGGAGTCCTGTCCCCAAAACTTTTTTATAATCTTCATCAATGATGTTGTTACTAAACTAAACTACCGCATAGAATTAAAGTGGCAATGTACGCTAATGACCTTGTTCTATGGAGAACAAATGAACATGCATCAGTGACCAACAGATCGTTACAAAGAGCTGTAGATGCATTTGTTGCTTTAAAAAAAGTGTGTAAAAAAAAGTTGTATGGGCAAATAGATGGTGTGGCAGCATAAACACTGACAAGTACAGCACCACCCTATTTACCCTCTCTCCAAAACAAAAAGCAGGCATCACCCAGATAAATAGAATACCCCTAAGAGAAGATAAAGAACCAACATATCTTGGAGTAACATTTGATGACAGGCTGACATGCAGAAAGCACATCAACAAAACAGTAGCAAAACTCAGAAGGAAAACAGCCATTCTGAGAAAACTAAGTGGAAACATTCGGTGAAGGGCAATTTCTGACGATCGGAAGCCTCCTTGTGCTTGTTCCGCTGCGGGCTTTTTGTGCCTTGTAGTTTTACATTCCTGCAGTTCCATTACTTGTATTTCGTCTATTTCTACAAGCATTGCTAAACAATGGTCAACCTATTTCCCTTATTACTTACATGGCAGTCTGCGTGGATATGGAAAGGGGTCGGTGAGGACTGTGGACTAGAACGTAAACATGCCAAGTAAATCGACTTGGTGTTGGGTTGATCACAACGTCCAGCAAAGGCCATGCAACATTCCCTTCACGAGCTCCGTTGATAGCAGTCCTGGAATAGCTGCTTGAGGGAGACTGGGACATGTGGGTTTGGTCTCAGTCTTGGAGAAGGAAAGACCCAGCTGCACCTCCACGAGGTAGAGGAAGGGCACACAAAGGTGTGGCTAATGCTGCTCTAGTGACCGAGGATCCATCGAGACAAGTGCACAACCTGGAACATTCTGTCTGTTTAGCCATCACGATACAAGATACTCACTTACCCTAGCAGTCTAATACATTGTTACAGTTGCCAGGCAATCAAACATAGTAGATGTGGAAGTACAGGGGAAACCACAATATCTCCAAATATTGAGACATAGAAAGTTGTCGATATGGGCATTGATGGAATGCAATGATCAGGAAGCGTAACAACGAATTAGTGTTAGATTTGGCAGGCAACCAAACACCTGGTATATTGGAAGTAAAGGGGAAACCACAATATTATCTCTCAAGACTGAGGTATTGTTGTCGCTTTACACACATCTATGGACTGCAATAAGGAAGCTTTACGATCAGGCCAAGAGCTAAAACACTTTACGATGGTGATCATCATCACGATATGAAGTTCTGTTTTGTCAGCTTGTGAACGAGAATTTAAAGCATCGTAATCATCAGGTGCCAGGGCGATAAGCGTGGGCGGTCATAGTTCATCTCACCCGATCACCCGTCTTGGATCAGGTCTACGTTTTTATTTGGAATGAAAGCATAGAACAAAAATGTCGGACTGGCAGGCAATGATGGGAGCATGACTTGTGTAGCTGATTACTGCCCCTCACTGCCTGTCCCATTGTGTAGCTCATTACTGCCCCTCACTGTCTGTCCCATTGTGTAGCTCATTACTGCCCCTCACTGTCTGTCCCATTAAGTAAGTTTTGACAAATAAACGCTATGTTCAACTAGTTCAGTGCTGAAGGACAATATATCGCCAAATGTGACAACCCATTTGGACAGAAGGTCGATATACCGCATACTAGGGCCATCGCTTTATTTGTTTTGTTTCGTGATATCGTCCGCAGTTCCAATGCTCAGAAAATATTTACATTATACCACTTGTTTATTTGATTATTATACAATGTGTGATCTAAACCTACTTTTAGTTTGGCACTGAGTCAATTAAACAGTTTCAACGACATTCTCGTCGCCTCCTGCCGTTTGAAATCACAAACAACACATCTCGTGGCTTAATACACTTAACTAACTTCTTGTTTATGGACACCCTTAGGCTACAAGCTGTGTCAGTGCAGGGGTGAATTGCTTGTCTCTGTAATGTTAATTTCTGAATGGCATGCACGGGCCTCATGTATTAACATTGATTTTACAACGTGGTGGCTGAATAGGTTGGGTTTCCCTATAATTACGTCGCCACCAACAGCCAAGCCAACCATGTCCAGAAGACTTGTCTCGAGGCTATGATGAAGACCTCGTGCTCATTTCTGACCACTGACCTACCGTGTATTGTTTGAAAATACCTGGGCTAGCCTAACACATTGAAAGACACAATTAGAAATAGTCATGTCATGACCAGATGGGCAGATGCGGTGTCAATGGACTGTATTTGTTTACAGTTGCCGTATTTCTGTCCTTAGCTTTCATATACCGTCTATCAGTCTGTTGTAACCCCCGCCCGTCTAATTACTGCTCCTATTTGTCAACATATGTTTCTT
>OY992891.1:78708184-78845684 GCA_963921405.1 Cepaea hortensis
TACAAGGGAATGCGCTGAACTAATGTTTTGCGTTAGGGTTACCTTTCCCTATTATCAGCATCCCCGCCATCAAGCAAACCCACTCCGACTTCTGAGGTACTTGCAATGTACGCCCCCCAAACAAGAACGAGAAATCAACATTGAAGTCCCCCTGACCGGCAAGTGGAACGAACCCACTACCGCGGTCACCAGAGACAGTTTCAGCGCCAGCACTTTAAACCATTCGGCCACGTCGACTTTCAGTTCATTTTAACCCTCTCAGAGACTAAGTTTAAAGCTCGATTCCGGTGCGTGGACGTCCAGATTGTGATCAATGGTCGCAGCCTTTCCACCTGACCCGGGACATACGTACCATCTCATCGGTGAATGTTTTCAGAGTTCTCCTTTCCCTCTCCGTGCACAGAAGTCAACGAGGTATGCAAGACTGACACCGGAACCTGACATCTGTAGAGAAGCAAAGCAGCCCTTGGTAGGTCGGCTAAACTGACCACCCAACCTGTCGACGGAATTCACCACTTAGAGGGGGTCCAGTCTCTGACAGTGTAGCTTCTGCTTTTCATCTTGTGACCTCAGCGGCCTGCACCAACTGCTAACATCAGCGGCCCACATTAGCGGCCCACACCAGCGGCTCACTCCAGTGGCCCACATCAGCAGCCCACTTCAGAGGCCCATGTCAGCGGACCATATGAGCGGCCCATATCAGAGGCCCAAATCAGCCTCCCATATCACCGGCCCATATCAACGGCCCACATCTGTCTGTCATTTACTGCCTATATAATACCTTTCTGTGTATGGCAGGGGGCCTCAGGAATTAAGGCCGCCTGACTAATGCAGTCGTCGCCAATTGTGCAGTTTAGAGTTTTCTTTTTACCCCCGACAGAAATAACTCACACCTTACCAAGGATTCGAACCTGGGTCTCCGGAAGGAGAATCCGACATTTTAGCACTCGGCCAGCACAACCCACATCACCGGCTCATATTAGCAACCAACTTCCCTTAATCCCTGGAACATAGGTTCTCAACCAGCTCACATCATTCTATCCATCTTGTGCGGTCTCTTGCCTATCTATCTAACTTCCCCACTTTATTCTAAGTCTAATTCTCACCTGTTAGCTTTTCAGGCCTCCATTACATTTCTCTCGACATGTCTCCTGACTAGTTATATTGTCACGTTCTCTCGACGTGTCTCCTGTCTAGTAATATTGTCACGTTGTCTCGGCGGGTCTCCTGTCTAGTTATGCCACGTTCTCTCGACGTGTCTCCTGTTTAGTTATATTGCCATGTTCTTTCGACGGGTTTTCTGTCAAGTTATATTGTCACGTTCTCTCGACGTGTCTCCTGTCTAGTTATATTGCCACGTTCTCTCGAAGTGTCTCCTGTCTAGTTATTTTGTCACGTTCTCTCGACGTTTCTCCTGTCTAGTTATTTTGTCACGTTCTCTCGACGTGTCTCCTTTTTAGCGTCTTCTCCTCGCGTCTTGATTCGATGGAATCCGCCAAGTTCTTGCCTTAAGCGAAGGAACGGCGGCAACAGGGTATAACAATAGACATTTAAAAAAAAAAACAGATATGTGTAGATAGTAAACTGATTAGAGACGTTAGACGTAGACAGTCAAAATTTGTTGGACATGTTATGAGAAGAAATGAATTAGAGAACTTGGTGACAACTGGCAAGATCAAAGGGAAGAGACCAAGCGGAAGACCGAGAAGTAAATACCTGGATGGCTTGGCACATAACATGGCCGAGAAAGGAACACTGAGCTGATCCACGACTCTGGTGATCGAGTGAAATGGCGAGTCATGACCGTCCACGCTTATCGGCATGGCAAATGATGGATGAATGGTAGTGTGTAACTCCCGGGGAAAGTAAGCATACCTAACTGTTTTATTTTTTTTTTTTTTAATTTTCTCTCCTTAAATTCCACGCTAGTGCTTCTGTTGTTGCATTCAGCGGCTCATTTAGGCAATGATAAATGACTTTTCTACAGGAAAACACAAAATATCGTTACGGGAGCGACGACGATGATGACCAAATCGGCAATGATGATTAACAAGAGAATGACGCCGAAAACGACGTTGATGATGATGATGTACTTGCGATGATCATAACATGACTGTGATAGTGATGATTTAGTGGTGATGATTGTGTTGATGAGTATGGCGATGTGGTGGCGATAATACAAATGCTGATGTTGTGATGATAGTGAGGTTGTGGAGACGGCGGCGTTGCGGTGATTAAAACGAAGACTGTCATATAGCGATAATATAGAGTTTTAGGTGGTGATGGTGACAACTATGATGATGATGATGACGATGATGATGATGACGATGATGATGATGATGATGATGATGATGATGATGATGATGATGATGATGATGATGATGATGATGATGATGATTTCAGCGAATGCGTTAGCGAAGTTGCTAGCGAACTGCGTTGATAATGTCAAGATCGGTAGCCGGGGCTGGTCGCCTGCGACAGTGAGGACAAGATTGGCCACTAATTCCCCCGTGCACTCAGGTCTATAACATGTGATGTCTCTGTCACAGTCAGATTCATGGCAGGAAACTGCTTCATGGTTACAGAGAAGATGAAAGTTGTAATGATGATGGTGATAATACAAATAATGGTACTGTGCTGAAAGTGTGGTTGTGGTGGTAGAGGTGTTAATGGTGTGATTATGATCATAGAGTGTTAATAATGATGTCAATTATGATGATAATACCATGGTGATAATGATGTTGATTGTGATGATATCTCCACGGTAAAGATGTTACTTATGGTGAAGATAGGATGGTGGGTGAGAATGATGTTAATTATGATGATGTTTAGTGGTGATAATCATGCTAATTATGATGATAATTATAATGCTATCGCGGTAATAATGATGTTTATTATGATGCTTTCGTGGGGATAATGATATAAATTATAATGATGATATCGTGGTGATTATGGTGATAATTATAATACTATCGCGGTGATAATGGTATTAATTATGGTGATGATATTGTGGTGATGATGATGTTAAATAAGATGATGCTGTCGTCGTTATAATGATTTCATTATTATGAAGCTATTGTGATGTAATAATGTTAATTGTGATAATAAAATCATGCTGAATAATTATGCTAATTATGATGATAATATCGTGGTGATAATTATATTGATTATAAAGAAACGAGGTGATAATGATGTTTATTATGATTATGATAACGTGGTGATAATCATATTAATTATGATGATGATATTGTGATGATAATAATGATAATTATAATGATGATGCTATCGCGATGATGGTGTTAATTATGACGATGATAATGCTATCGTTGTGATAATAATATAATGTGATGACATTATGATACTTTTTATGCAAATATCAATGATGAGTAACAGAATTAAAGGGATTGTATGATTATGGGCGCGGTAGTAATGGTGATAATAATTAAGTTGATGGTACTGATGAAGCTATTGTTTGATGTTGATTCACTTGTATATGTGATGGTTTTTGTTGTTCATGTTGTAATTTTGATGATGATCACGATCTTGTGGTTGTTGTAAAGGTATTAATGAATTACTGATAATAATAATGAGGATGATATACGGCCATTATTGACGAAGATGCTTACGATAATGATAATACTGCTGTTATGAAAGTAAATGGCTGTGATAGTAATGATAAAAGTGGCAATGATGGCGATGATGATGAAGATGATAATGCTGAAGGTGCCTGGCTTTGTTGGTGAAGATTATTATGTTGATATTGAATACGTTGATGATAATCATAATAATAATGATGGAAATCCAATACTGTTAATAACAATGACGATGATGATGTTTTTATGATTACGACCATGATTCGCGGCAATGATTTTTCAGCCATTGTAGTTATGTCGGCATTCAGTGTGTGCATGTGTGTGTGTGTGTGTGTGTGTGTGTGTGTGTGTGTGTGTGTGTGTGTGTGTGTGTGTACATCAGTGGAGCTGCCATATTGTTTTTGTTCTGTTGTATTGCTCTTGTTCATACTCATTGAAAACGAGAAGGTACGAGATGGACAAAAAGGAGAGTAGACGGTCAAGTGTATGCATGCGCTGTGTCGGTCGTTGATTGTGTCTCCAGAATGTCACTTGGATCTGATGATTGTAATTTTAAAATATTCAACATGTGGGATCGTTGATTGTGTCTCCAGAATGTCACTTGGATCTGATGACTGTAATTTTAAACATTCAATATGTTGGACAAGAGTTAACAGCGGGGGTTAGCATGACCGAATGGACAAGAGCGCTCGCTCTTACACTTCTGGAGTGCGCTGATAGCGAGATAGAGGGTTCAACCCCTACACCTGTCAGTTGAACTAAAATATTGACTTCTCATCCTTGATTTAGGGACGTAAATTATAAGTACCTCGGAGGTCTGCGTGGGTTCCCGTGATGGCGAGAGACACTGGTAATAGGGAATGCTGGCCCACACACAAATCAGTATCGTGTGAAATACGCTTGAGTTCAATGCGAGCGAACGCAAAAAAAAAATAAAAAAATAAGCGTTACAGGTTGTACTTCCCTTCCTCCTCGGCGCGCGCTGTCCCATTTGTCGACGCTACGCGGGGCTTCCATGTGATACTTCACATGACTGGACGCTCACAAAAAGTGGGAGGAGTCAGATGCCATTTAAGCCCTCATTCACCAGCTCGACGTTTGAAAATAATTCAAGGCATTTATCGCAGATCGTCTAGAAAGGTGCTGATTTATTTCTTGTACGCGCTTCGTTCACTGCGTGATAAAATAACATTTTGTGTTGAAATTTCTAAAGGATTACAACTTTGTGTGTATCAAACCCTATTGGATTGAACCGTAAGTACTAGAATTATTAGTTCTTTATGTTTAAATATAAAATTGTGTATTTGCGATTTTTTTTTCCTTTTTTTTATTTTGTTCTTATTTATTTTATTTTATTTATTTATTTGTTTTTTAATTATTAATTTAAAAATTAATAATAAGACAATTAATTTATTATTAATAACGACAAAAAGAATTATCAATAATATGAAACGGCTTCTTATTGCTTGAGGTAAAGTTAAAACTAAACTATAAGTGAAGTGTTAATTTAATCTACATTATTAATGTTCTACAGAAACATGGACAAATAACAAACCATATTAGGCTAATATAGTTTTCGAACTATAAATATATAGACTAGTAAGAAGAATTTGGAACTTTTCAACACTTTAAACAAGGTGTTAGACGGGATTGTGTACAATCTCTCTATTTGTTCAATTTGTACTTTTTTTTTTAAAAGTTGCATATCCCTTACAGGACGTTGCAGTCAACACCAGCATTTGTCAGCTGCTGTTGATATTCGTGGCAAGATTATGCTCAGTAGTTTGCCATTGCTTTCTGCGCGGCCGGCTCACATACCCCGTGAGTAACCGACACGACGCGATCCACTTCCGAATCTCGCGCAGCTGTGTTCCTCACGTGAATATACGGGATTATGGAGATAGTTGATAACCTCTTCGCCAGGGAGTCCGGCCAATTTGTACTGCGACATTTTTACTTTTGGTTTGGTCGCTATGAGCTTAAGCGTAGTCCATACATGTGCCACAACTGACTGATTACAGCATGTGGATTAGCTTTCTCTATTACCAATGTCCCTCGCCATCAGACCACACTTCTACTTCCGAGGTACTTGTAATTTACGTCTCAAGTCAAGGACGAGAAGTCAAAAATTTATGCCAAATTCGTGGGTGTAGGGGTTGAACCCGCTAACTCGGCATCAGCATATGAGTTTAAGAGCGGCTGCTCTTACCCATTCGGCCACGCTGGCCGCCTAACAGCGAAATAATAGGGAGATCTATACAAGGGATGCCAGGAACATCAGATGGTGGACATAATGTACACAACTTGAGATATGCCAGGAACATCAGATGGTGTACACAACTTGAGATATGCCAGGAACATCAGATGGACGACATAATGTACACAACTTGAGATATGCCAGGAACATCAGATGGGCGACATAATGTACACAACTTGAGATATGTCAGGAAATCAGATGGACGACATAATGTACACAACTTGAGATATGCCAGGAAATCAGATGGACGACATAATGTACACAACTTGAGATATGCCATGAACATCAGATGGACGACATAATGTACACAACTTGAGATATGCCAGGAACATCAGATGGTGGACATAATGTACACAACTTGAGATATGCCATGAACATCAGATGGTGGACATAATGTACACAACTTGAGATATGCCATGAACATCAGATGGACGACATAATGTACACAACTTGAGATATGCCATGAACATCAGATGGGCGACATAATGTACACAACTTGAGATATGCCAGGAACATCAGATGGTGGACATAATGTACACAACTTGAGATATGCCATGAACATCAGATGGTGGACATAATGTACACAACTTGAGATATGCCATGAACATCAGATGGACGACATAATGTACACAACTTGAGATATGCCAGGAACATCAGATGGTGGACATAATGTACACAACTTGAGATATGCCAGGAACATCAGATGGGCGACATAATGTACACAACTTGAGATATGCCAGGAACATCAGATGGACGACATAATGTACACAACTTGAGATATGCCATGAACATCAGATGGGCGACATAATGTACACAACTTGAGATATGCTGATGACATGGTTTTCATCACTTAAAAGTCTTTATCGCTGACAATGAAAAGCAATTGCAGGAATCGATAGATATAATTGCAACAAAAAGTCAACACAAATTAATCACATAAAAACAGAAGTAATGTTTATTACAAAATAATCTTTTATTGCAAGTTTGGTGTGTATCCGTTTTAGGACGTCACAGTCAAACTCACCATGTTTTGGCTGTTGGTGATTTCTTGGCAACTTTTCTTTCAGTAGCTTGCTATTGCTTTCTGAGCGACCATCACTCATACCATTGTATGAAACCACCGCAAAGCGGTAATTTTCCAAATAACCCGCAGCTGTGTTTCAAACGCGGTATGCGGGATTGTGGTTGCGTTCACAGCGCTGGCTGCGTAACATGTCTATCTCCCAGTACAATATCAAAGTGAATGTAACCAATTTGAATCATGTCCTCGTATTTAAGTATTTGAGAACTGTAATAACAGCAGATGGAAGATGTGTTACGGAAGTAAACGGAGGAGAGCTCAAACAAAGGCAGCATTTCACGAGACGAATATTCTCAGCAATTGATCCTCGTTAACCAAGGAGAAGAAAAGTTATTGAGATCTATATTGAGCCAACCCTGATGTATGGAAGCAAATCGTGGAAAATTAGCAAAGTGAGGAATTATGTGGAGGCTACGGAGATGTGGTGTTAGAGAAGAATGATAACACCACCGAGGATAGAGATACGAAGATATCTTTACAGCAATTAACTCGCAAAGAGAACTGGTGACTCACATCAGAAGTAGAAAGTTCATGTACTTTAGTCATGCCATGACCCTGGAGTATTTCGTCGTCACAGCGGAAATGTTGGAGGGGAAGAGAGACAGAGGGACACAAGAGATGTTGGACAGCTGGACATATGACGTGAGGGAAGATCAGTATCAGAAAGGACTGGCGGCACACACGACAGAGGGCTGGGGACAGACATGATCACCAACGCCACACATGGACGATAAGAAGGTAGACACATGGACAATGAGCAAACTATGTGAAGGGGGAAATAGAAGCTGTCGAAGTGTGGTTATTATCACGGCAGGACAAGGAAAGACAAAACTATTACAAACTGGAATTTAATCAAACATTACTGAATGATATTAAGAAGTTATAATAATAACTGTAATTGTTGTAGTAGTAGTAGTAGTAGTAGTAGTAGTAGTAGTAGTAGTAGTAGTAGTAGTAGTAGTAGTAGTAGACCTTATATTAATATTTGTTAATGGTGGTGGTAGTAGTGATTATGTTAACAGTAATGATAGTAGTAATACTTGTGGTGGTAGTAGTAGTGGTGGTTGTAGTATTGGCGGTAGTGGTGATTGTTTTGTACTAGTGTTAGTAATAGTAGTGCAGTAGTGGTAGTATCGGTGGTAGTGATAGTAGTTTTAGTGATGGTATTGGTGGTAGAGATCGTGTTGGTAAAAGTGTTAGTGTTATAATAATAATGGCAGTAGAACAAAATATTCCGGTTGTATTATTTAGTAGTGGTGATGGTATAGTAGGTTGGGGTATTAGTGGAACTGACTTAATTTGATGGAATTTGAATACAACTAATATTAATGACACAATTAATAGATAGGTTGCAGTGTTGGTAATAATTATGGCGGTGTGGTAGTATTATAATTTGTTTATAGCTGAGAAAATGGAGGTGGAGGAGGTGGAGTAAAGAAAAGTAATCATTAGGCCAGTTGTTCTCAACCGGTGGGGAATTCCCCCCCCCCCTCCCCCCTGATTAGACAACAGATTGGCAGACTCAAACTCTCAAACTGGCTTCACGACTATACGAAACGCGATTTCCCCCCTTTCTTGAATTATGTGTGAGTGAGTGTGTGTGTGTGTGTGTGTAAAAGGGGGGACGGGAATTGGCATTTTGGAAAGGGGTGAATGACATTCTAAACCTATGGTGAAAGGGTGCATGAGTCAAAATAGGTTGAGAATTTTGAGAACCACTGCATTAGACTTCTTCTTCTTCTTCTTCTTGTTCGCTCGCTTAAACTCGAGCGTAGTCCTTACACACTGTTTAAAGTAGTGAAGGACTGAGTTTTGCGTGTGGGCTTGCTTTCCCTTTATATTAGACCAGTGTGTTGTTACACGCACATGTGCGTGCTTGTGCTCATATTAACCTTGTATTGCATGATTGTATCTGTGTTAAGTCTGCACAGAACTCTAGTTACTGAAGCTGTCTGGTTATTCAACCTGTCTAGTTAATCAACCAATATCAAATATAATGATTTGTTCTCCTATTCGTCCCTTTCTCCTGACTGCCTATCAACTATCATTTAGGTGCATAGTCCTCTTATTCTCTCTCCCCCCCCCCCACTCATACGTATAATTTAACTATGATCTAGTAGCTTGTCCTCTTGGTCTTTCCTTTCCCTCATGAGTGTCCATCAAATATCATCTAGTGCAGTGTTTCCCAACCTTTTTTGTGCTATGCCCCACCTAAGCCTTTCTAAAATTCGTATCCCCCCCCCCCTCACCCCACCTAACATATACATTATTTTTAATATTCAAAAATTGAAATGTTCACTAAAGAAACTTGAATAATAGGTTTTAGGAAGAAATCATTAGGAAATTATTGAGCAAACACAGTAAGGAAATTTTCAAAACATATAAGGGAGAAATGAAATTCAAATACAAAATAATTTGAATGAAAGATTTTTCTATATTATTTTAATTATTAGTAATTATTTATTATTTAAATTTAGAGATCATTGCGCTTGATGCTTGCTGCAAAGAGATTTTATGTCATTTTCCAATTTAGTTAACTTCAGTCTCAAGTCTCCCCGTTTTGTTATATCCAGCCGATTTCTTCCATTTTCGAATTTCCCACCTCAACAATCGAATTGCCCCCCCCCCCCCCTGTCTGGCGTAGGCCCCACGTTGGGAAACGCTGATCTATTGGCTTGTCCTCCGATTCTTCCCTTTCTCATAGTAATGTCTATCAACTAACATCTAGCAGATTGTCCTCCGATTGTTACCTTTCTCATGAGTGTTTTTCATCTATCATTTAGTGACTTATCTTCCGATGTTTCTCTTTCTCATGAGCGTTTATCAACTATCATCTGGTAGCTTGTCCTCTGATTCCTCAATTTCTCATATTGATGTCTGACAACTATCATCTAGTGGCTTGTCCTCCTATTCTTCCATTTCTCGTGAGTGTCTATCAACTATCATCTTGTGACGTTTTTCACGATTTATCCCTTTCTCATATGAGCGTCTACCAACTATCATCTAGTGGCTTATCTTCCGATTCTTCCCTTTCTTGCGAGTTTTTTTTTTTAATCAACTATCAACTGATGGCTTGTCCTCCGATTTTTCCATTTTTCATATTAATGTCAGTCAACTAACCATCCATCCATCATGTGCCATGCCGGAAAGCGTAGGCGGTCATGACTCGCCATTTCACTCGATCACCAGAGTCGTGGATCAGCTTATTGTTCCTGTCTCGAACATGCCATGTGGCTAAGCCATCCAGGTATTTACTTCTCGGTCTTCCCCTTGGTCTGTTCCCTTCGATATTGTCAGTTGTCACCAAGTTCTCCAATTCATTTCTTCTCATAACATGTCCAAACAATTTTGACTACGTCTAATTTCTCTCATCAATTTACGACTTCCATTTGTTTCATTTGTTTTTCTGTCTGTCCATGGAATTCTTTGCATTCTCCTCAGAAACCACATTTCTACAGCAGATGTTTTTCAACTGTACTGTTCATTGTCCAAGTTTCACATCCATACAAAAGTACAGACTCTATGTAGCATCTCAACACTCTTTTTCTCGTTTCAATTGACATCTTTTTATTGGTCAGTATGTTTTTCATCTTGCTAAAGGCTACTTTCGCCATGGCGATTCTTGTTCTAATCTCTTCAAGGCATCTCCCATCAGATGTTATGACTGTTCCGAGATAATTGTATCGATTCACTTGTTGAAGAATATTCTCATCTACTTGTATATTACATTGTGGTGCTTCTTTCTTCCTAGTGACAACCATAATCTGTGTATTTTTACAATATCATTCTAACCCCAGTTGTTCACTGTGTGCAACAACCACAGCTACTAATTGTTGCAGATCCTGCTTATTGTCTGCAATCAATACTGTATCATCTGCATATCTAATGTTATTGATGTTTCGTCCTCCAATGATGATTTCATTTATATCCTCTACATTTCTGAAAATACTTTCACTGTATAGGGAAAAAAGATCTGGAGACATTACACATCCCTGTCTCACACCTCTCTTAATAGGCTGATATTGTCCTACTAACACCTAGTGACTTGTCCTCCGATTTTTCTTTTCTCAAATGAGTGTCTACTGTTTATCATCCAGTTGCTTGTCCTCCGATTCTTCCGTTTCTTATGAGTGTCTATTAACTATCATCTAGTGGCTTGCTGTGTGATTCTTCCCTTTCTCGTATGGGTGTCTAACTATCATCTAGTGGCTTGCTGTGTGATTCTTCCCTTTCTCGTATGAGTGTCTAACTATCATCTAGTGGCTTGCTGTGTGATTCTTCCCTTTCTCGTATGAGTGTCTAACTATCATCTAGTGGCTTGCTGTGTGATTCTTCCCTTTCTCGTATGAGTGTCTAACTATCATCTAGTGGCTTGCTGTGTGATTCTTCCCTTTCTCGTATGGGTGTCTAACTATCATCTAGTGGCTTGCTGTGTGATTCTTCCCTTTCTCGTATGAGTGTCTAACTATCATCTAGTGGCTTGCTGTGTGATTCTTCCCTTTCTCGTATGGGTGTCTAACTATCATCTAGTGGCTTGCTGTGTGATTCTTCCCTTTCTCGTATGAGTGTCTAACTATCATCTAGTGGCTTGCTGTGTGATTCTTCCCTTTCTCGTATGGGTGTCTAACTATCATCTAGTGGCTTGCTGTGTGATTCTTCCCTTTCTCGTATGAGTGTCTAACTATCATCTAGTGGCTTGCTGTGTGATTCTTCCCTTTCTCGTATGGGTGTCTAACTATCATCTAGTGGCTTGCTGTGTGATTCTTCCCTTTCTCGTATGAGTGTCTAACTATCATCTAGTGGCTTGCTGTGTGATTCTTCCCTTTCTCGTATGGGTGTCTAACTATCATCTAGTGGCTTGCTGTGTGATTCTTCCCTTTCTCGTATGAGTGTCTAACTATCATCTAGTGGCTTGCTGTGTGATTCTTCCCTTTCTCGTATGGGTGTCTAACTATCATCTAGTGGCTTGCTGTGTGATTCTTCCCTTTCTCGTATGAGTGTCTAACTATCATCTAGTGGCTTGCTGTGTGATTCTTCCCTTTCTCGTATGGGTGTCTAACTATCATCTAGTGGCTTGCTGTGTGATTCTTCCCTTTCTCGTATGAGTGTCTAACTATCATCTAGTGGCTTGCTGTGTGATTCTTCCCTTTCTCGTATGGGTGTCTAACTATCATCTAGTGGCTTGCTGTGTGATTCTTCCCTTTCTCGTATGAGTGTCTAACTATCATCTAGTGGCTTGCTGTGTGATTCTTCCCTTTCTCGTATGGGTGTCTAACTATCATCTAGTGGCTTGCTGTGTGATTCTTCCCTTTCTCGTATGAGTGTCTAACTATCATCTAGTGGCTTGCTGTGTGATTCTTCCCTTTCTCGTATGAGTGTCTAACTATCATCTAGTGGCTTGCTGTGTGATTCTTCCCTTTCTCGTATGAGTGTCTAACTATCATCTAGTGGCTTGCTGTGTGATTCTTCCCTTTCTCGTATGAGTGTCTAACTATCATCTAGTGGCTTGCTGTGTGATTCTTCCCTTTCTCGTATGAGTGTCTAACTATCATCTAGTGGCTTGCTGTGCGATTCTTCCCTTTCTCGTATGAGTGTCTAACTATCATCTAGTGGCTTGCTGTGTGATTCTTCCCTTTCTCGTATGAGTGTCAAACTATCATCTAGTGGCTTGCTGTGTGATTCTTCCCTTTCTCGTATGAGTGTCAAACTATCATCTAGTGGCTTGCTGTGTGATTCTTCCCTTTCTCGTATGAGTGTCAAACTATCATCTAGTGGCTTGCTGTGCGATTCTTCCCTTTCTCGTATGAGTGTCAAACTATCATCTAGTGGCTTGCTGTGTGATTCTTCCCTTTCTCGTATGAGTGTCTAACTATCATCTAGTGGCTTGCTGTGTGATTCTTCCCTTTCTCGTATGAGTGTCTAACTATCATCTAGTGGCTTGCTGTGTGATTCTTCCCTTTCTCGTATGAGTGTCTAACTATCATCTAGTGGCTTGCTGTGTGATTCTTCCCTTTCTCGTATGAGTGTCTAACTATCATCTAGTGGCTTGCTGTGTGATTCTTCCCTTTCTCGTATGAGTGTCTAACTATCATCTAGTGGCTTGCTGTGTGATTCTTCCCTTTCTCGTATGAGTGTCTAACTATCATCTAGTGGCTTGCTGTGTGATTCTTCCCTTTCTCGTATGAGTGTCTAACTATCATCTAGTGGCTTGCTGTGTGATTCTTCCCTTTCTCGTATGAGTGTCTAACTATCATCTAGTGGCTTGCTGTGTGATTCTTCCCTTTCTCGTATGAGTGTCTAACTATCATCTAGTGGCTTGCTGTGTGATTCTTCCCTTTCTCGTATGAGTGTCTAACTATCATCTAGTGGCTTGCTGTGTGATTCTTCCCTTTCTCGTATGGGTGTCTAACTATCATCTAGTGGCTTGCTGTGTGATTCTTCCCTTTCTCGTATGAGTGTCTAACTATCATCTAGTGGCTTGCTGTGTGATTCTTCCCTTTCTCGTATGGGTGTCTAACTATCATCTAGTGGCTTGCTGTGTGATTCTTCCCTTTCTCGTATGAGTGTCTAACTATCATCTAGTGGCTTGTCTTCTGATTGTTCCCTTTCACATATTAATGTCTGTCACCTAACATCTAATGGCTTGTCCTCCGATTTTTCCCTTTTCTCATATAAGTGTCCATCAACTATCATCTGGTGGATTGTCCTCCGGATCTTCCCCTTCTTAGGAGTGTATGTCAACTATCATCAAGTGACATGTCCTCCGATTCTTCCCTTTTTCATATGGGTGTCTATCAACTAACGTCTAGTGGCTTGTTCTCCGATTCTTCTGTTCTCAAATGAGTTATTAGTGTCTATTATCTATCATCTAGTTGCTTGTCATCTGATTATTCCCTTTCTTGTATCACTACCTATTGGCTTGTTCTCTTATGTTTTCCCTTTTTTCATGAGTCTCTATGAACTATCATCTAGTAGCTTGCTGATTTGATTCTTCACTTTATGCATGTGAATATCTATTAACTATCATCTAGTGGCTTATCTTCTGATGTTTTCCCCTTGCTTCATATGTAAACAATGTTAGTTGCATATCCGTTACAGGACGTCGCAGTCATTTTTATGCTGTTGTGATCTCTTTGCAAGTTTACGTTCGGTAGATTGCCATTGCTTTCTGAACGACCGGCACCCATACCATTTCGTAAAATCAAAGCAAGGCGGTCTGCTGTCAAATCGTCCGTAGTTATATTTCGTAAGCGGGTATGCGGGATTACGAATTGAGTTCGCAACACCTTCGTCACGGAGCAGGTTTTCTAATATGAGTTTCTATCAAATATTTATTTACTTGCTGTCTTATTCTTCCCTTTCTCATGAGTGTTTATTAACTATCATCTAGTGGTTTGTCCTCTGATTCTTCCCTTTCTCATATTAATGTATATCAACTAACACCTAGTGGCTTTCCTCTGATTTTTACTTTTCTCATATGAGTGTCTATCAAATATTATCTAGTGCCTTGGTCTCTGATCCCTTCTTCCTTATGATTGTATATCAACTATCATCTAGTGGCTTGTCCTCCGTTTCTTCTATTTTCTCACGAGCGTTTACCAACTATCATCTTCTAGTTTGTCACCCGATTCTTCCCTTTCTCATGAGTGTCTATCAACTATCATCTAGTGGTTTATCCTCCGAGCTTCCCTTTCTCATATAAGTGTATATCAGCTATCATCTACTGGATTGCTTTCCGATTCTTCCCATTCTCATGAGTTTCTATCAACTACCACACGTTGCGATCTCCGATTGCATGGATAATTTGTGTTGACTTCTCGTGCCATGGTACAAGACAATACTGTTGAAAGGTTACATTACAATTCTTTGCTTCCCTACAGTCCCGACACACTGCCGCCATGTGTTCCTTACTGTTGTAATATTCTACTTTGATTCACACCCAGTTTTTTAGAGTTAAGAGCTGACTCCGTACCACCCAAACTGGCAGTTATATTTAGCTAATTCAATTGTTTCGTTAACAGATTCAATACGAAACAACCCCAGTAGATTTCGTCCAAACAAAAATGGATGGGGGAATGGGAAGCAGGGATGTGCTACAGTTAGGACTTAAAAGTTGTTAATATCCTTGCAGACATGCTATATTATATATCACTTAAAATGGAGCTTCTTCTTCTTCTTCGTTCATCCGGAGTTTTTTTTCGGACGTGATTGCGTTGTGCCTGTTTACAGCAGAGCTGCGTTCTTGCGCCGTTAGGCCGACACATCCGACTTCTGCGTGCATTTGTTGACCGGGTTAACCATCCCGGGAAAATGGAGCTGAAAAGGGAAAACTACTGTATTGTCATGTTAATTATAGTTTGATATATAAGCCCACGGCAGTTTCTGGAAATTTTAATAAGAATATTTGTCATCCCATGGCAATTAATCACTTAAAATGTTTTCCAGGTTCTTTTGCAAAATGATGGCAGGAATAGGAAACTCACAACTGGCAGGCGGGAAGTTTGAAGAATATATTGGTGGACTTGGAAGAAAGTCCGGAAAGAATGACCTCCCTTGTAATAGACTCCAATACTCCAACCCCAACTTCAGTGTTTCCAAGAACATGACAAGCCCAGTGAAACAGTTAAATAATGATGACTTCCCAAGAGGGAAACCACAGAAAACACCCCTAAAGCCGAGGCATGACAGACCAATGGACTGGGCTGGATCAGTAAAACTCAACCTTACTGCAGATAAATGCCGGCAACTAATACAACTGTCAGACACTGATACGAAGAGCATCAATAACCAGAAACCACCATGTGCTACCCAGGAAGCACACTTAGCGATGGGGCAAAATTGTGTTCCTGTTACAAGGAGCTTTTCCGACATTTTAAAACAGAACACTGGCGGCGCAGACTCGAAACCAGCACATCAACCGATACCTTCAGTTTCCCGTTATACAGTTTTAGGGCGAACAGGTCAATCAATGACCCGAGGAACCCAACAAAGTGACAAGTCACAGCACCAGACGCCTGCAAAGACAAACATGCAACAATTTTTGGACCCCCATCATTTCACGTAAGTTTTGCATGTCTGTTTATTTATTACTGTTGACCTTAATTCTGCTCCTGGTGTTACGTTTTTAGCTGACCTCAATTCTTCTCTTGGTGTTACGTTGTGTGTTATGTGATTATATCAGTGTCATATTACGTTGTAATCTGGATTGTTAAATTAATAACAGTTGTCTTCAAACAGTCATTAATGAAAAAAATATGTCTATGATACTACACAAAGATATATCAGTTTTCTAGTAACATTAGTTCAGTTTATGAAGCCATCATCTTATGCCATGTCGATAAGTGTAGGCAGTCATAGTTCGCCATATCATACAGTCACCGGAGTCTTCGATCAGCTCGATCTTCCTTTCTCGATTATGTCACGTGGTCATAACATAAAGAGAACCTCTTTGTTTTGTCCTTCCTTTTTTCACTAGGTGATAGATACACTTGTCCCCCACTAGATGATAGATACACTTGTCCCCGACTAGATGATAGATACACTTGTCCCCCACTAGATGATAGAAACACTTGTCCCCCACTAGATGATAGAAACACTTGTCCCCGACTAGATGATAGATACACTTGTCCCCCACTAGATGATAGAAACACTTGTCCCCCACTAGATGATAGATACACTTGTCTCCCACTAGATGATAGATACACTTGTCTCCCACTAGATGATAGATACACTTGTCCCCGACTAGATGATAGATACACTTGTCCCAGACTAGATGATAGATACACTTGTCTCCCACTAGATGATAGATACACTTGTCCACGACTAGATGATAGATACACTTGACTCCCACTAGATGATAGATACACTTGTCCCCGACTAGATGATAGATACACTTGTCTCCCACTAGATGATAGATACACTTGTCCCCGACTAGATGATAGATATACTTGTCCCCACTAGATGATAGATACACTTGTCCCCCACTAGATGATAGATACACTTGTCCCCCACTAGATGATGGATACACTTGTCCCCCACTAGATGATACACTTGTCCCCAACTAGATGATAGATACACTTGTTCCCAACTAGATGATAGATACACTTGTCCCCGACTAGATGATAGATACACTTGTCCCCAACTAGATGATAGATACACTTGTCTCCCACTAGATGATAGATACACTTGTCTCCCACTAGATGATAGATACACTTGTCTCCCACTAAATGATAGATACACTTGTCTCCCACTAGATGATAGACACACTTGTCTCCCACTAGACGATAGAGACACTTGTCTCCCACTAGATGATAGATACACTTGTCTCCCACTAGATGATAGAGACACGTGTCTCCCACTAGATGATAGATACACTTGTCTCCCACTAGATGATAGATACACTTGTCTCCCACTATATGATAGATACACTTGTACCCAACTAGATGATAGATAAACTTGTCTCCCACTAGATGATAGATACACTTGTCCCGCACTAGATGATAGATACACTTGTCCCGCACTAGATGATAGATACTCTTGCCCCACAATAGATGATAGATACACTTGTCCCCCACTAGACGATAGATACACTTGCCTCCCACTAGATGATGGATACACTTGTCCCCGTAACAGATGATAGATACACTTGTCCCGCACTAGATAATAGATACACTTGTCCCCCACTAGATGATAGAAACACTTGTCCCCGACTAGATGATAGATACACTTGTCTCCCACTAGATGATAGATACACTTGTCCCCGACTAGATGATAGATACACTTGTCCCAGACTAGATGATAGATACACTTGTCTCCCACTAGATGATAGATACACTTGTCCCCGACTAGATGATAGATACACTTGTCTCCCACTAGATGATAGATACACTTGTCTCCCACTAGATGATAGATACACTTGTCTCCCACTATATGATAGATACACTTGTACCCAACTAGATGATAGATAAACTTGTCTCCCACTAGATGATAGATACACTTGTCCCGCACTAGATGATAGATACACTTGTCCCGCACTAGATGATAGATACTCTTGCCCCACAATAGATGATAGATACACTTGTCCCCCACTAGACGATAGATACACTTGCCTCCCACTAGATGATGGATACACTTGTCCCCGTAACAGATGATAGATACACTTGTCCCGCACTAGATAATAGATACACTTGTCCCCCACTAGATGATAGAAACACTTGTCCCCGACTAGATGATAGATACACTTGTCTCCCACTAGATGATAGATACACTTGTCCCCGACTAGATGATAGATACACTTGTCCCAGACTAGATGATAGATACACTTGTCTCCCACTAGATGATAGATACACTTGTCCCCGACTAGATGATAGATACACTTGTCTCCCACTAGATGATAGATACACTTGTCTCCCACTAGATGATAGATACACTTGTCTCCCACTAGATGATAGATACACTTGTCCCCGACTAGATGATAGATATACTTGTCCCCACTAGATGATAGATACACTTGTCTCCCACTAGATGATAGATACACTTGTCCCCCACTAGATGATGGATACACTTGTCCCCCACTAGATGATACACTTGTCCCCAACTAGATGATAGACACACTTGTTCCCAACTAGATGATAGATACACTTGTCCCCGACTAGATGATAGATACACTTGTCCCCAACTAGATGATAGATACACTTGTCTCCCACTAGATGATAGATACACTTGTCTCCCACTAGATGATAGATACACTTGTCTCCCACTAGATGATAGATACACTTGTCTCCCACTAGATGATAGAGACACTTGTCTCTTACTAGATGATAGATACACTTGTCTCCCACTAGATGATAGATACACTTGTCTCCCACTAGATGATAGATACACTTGTCTCCCACTAGATGATAGATACGCTTGTCTCCCACTAGATGATAGATACACTTGTCTCCCACTAGATGATAGATACGCTTGTCTCCCACTAGATGATAGATACACTTGTCTCCCACTAGATGATTGATACACTTGTCTCCCACTAGATGATAGATACACTTGCCTCCCACTAGATGATAGAGACACTTGTCTCCCAATAGATGATAGAGACACTTGTCTCCCACTAGATGATAGATACACTTGTCTCCCACAAGATGATAGATACACTTGTCTCCCACTAGATGATAGATACACTTGTCTCCCACTAGATGATAGATACACTTGTCTCCCACTATATGATAGATACACTTGTACCCAACTAGATGATAGATACACTTGTCTCCCACTAGATGATAGATACACTTGTCCCGCACTAGATGATAGATACACTTGTCCCGCACTAGATGATAGATACTCTTGCCCCACAATAGATGATAGATACACTTGTCCCCCACTAGACGATAGATACACTTGCCTCCCACTAGATGATGGATACACTTGTCCCCGTAACAGATGATAGATACACTTGTCCCGCACTAGATAATAGATACACTTGTCCCCAACTAGATGATAGATACACTTGTCCTCCACTAGATGATAGATACACTTGTCCCCCACTAGATGATAGATACACTTGTCTCCCACTAGAGGATGGAAACACTTGTCCCCGTAACAGACGATAGATACATTTGTCCCCCACTAGATGATAGATACACTTGTCTCCCACTAGATGATAGATACACTTGTCCCCCACTAGATGATAGATACACTTGTCCCCCACTAGATGATAGATACACTTGTCTCCCACTAGATGATAGATACACTTGTGTCCCACTAGATGATAGATACACTTGTCTCCCACTAGATGATGGATACACTTGCCCCCGTAACAGATGATAGATACACTTGTCCCCCACTTGATGATAGAAACACTTGTCCCCCACTAGATGATGGATACACTTGTTCCCCACTAGATGATAGATACACTTGTCTCCCATTAGATGATAGATACACTTGTCTCCCACTAGATGATAGATACACTTGTCTCCCACTAGATGATAGATACACTTGTCTCCCACTATATGATAGATACACTTGTACCCAACTAGATGATAGATACACTTGTCTCCCACTAGATGATAGATACACTTGTCCCGCACTAGATGATAGATACACTTGTCCCGCACTAGATGATAGATACACTTCCCCACAATAGATGATAGATACACTTGTCCCCCACTAGATGATAGATACTCTTGCCCGACAATAGATGATAGATACACTTGTCCCCCACTAGACGATAGATACACTTGCCTCCCACTAGATGATGGATACACTTGTCCCCGTAACAGATGATAGATACACTTGTCCCGCACTAGATAATAGATACACTTGTCCCCAACTAGATGATAGATACACTTGTTCCCAACTAGATGATGGATACACTTGTCCCCGTAACAGATGATAGATACACTTGTCCCCAACTAGATGATAGATACACTTGTCTCCCACTAGATGATAGATACACTTGCCTCCCACTAGATGATAGATACACTTGTCTCCCACTAGATGATAGATACACTTGTCTCCCACTAGATGATAGAGACACTTGTCTCCCATTAGATGATAGATACACTTGTCTCCCACTAGATGATAGATACACTTGTCTCCCACTAGATGATAGATACACTTGTCTCCCACTAGATGATAGATACACTTGTCCCCCACTAGATGATAGATACACTTGTCTCCCACTAGATGATAGAGACACTTGTCTCCCACTAGATGATAGATACGCTTGTCTCCCACTAGATGATAGATACACTTGTCTCCCACTAGATGATAGATACACTTGTCTCCCACTAGATGATAGATACACTTGCCTCCCACTAGATGATAGAGATACTTGTCTCCCACTAGATGATAGATACACTTGTCTCCCACAAGATGATAGATACACTTGTCTCCCACTAGATGATAGATACACTTGTCTCCCACTAGATGATAGAGACACTTGTCTCCCACTAGATGATAGATACGCTTGTCTCCCACTAGATGATAGATACACTTGTCTCCCACTAGATGATAGATACACTTGTCTCCCACTAGATGATAGATACACTTGCCTCCCACTAGATGATAGAGATACTTGTCTCCCACTAGATGATAGATACACTTGTCTCCCACAAGATGATAGATACACTTGTCTCCCACTAGATGATAGATACACTTGTCCCCCACTAGATGATAGATACACTTGTCTCCCACTAGATGATAGAGACACTTGTCTCCCACTAGATGATAGATACGCTTGTCTCCCACTAGATGATAGATACACTTGTCTCCCACTAGATGATAGATACACTTGTCTCCCACTAGATGATAGATACACTTGCCTCCCACTAGATGATAGAGATACTTGTCTCCCACTAGATGATAGATACACTTGTCTCCCACAAGATGATAGATACACTTGTCTCCCACTAGATGATAGATACACTTGTCTCCCACTAGATGATAGATACACTTTTCTCCCACTATATGATAGATACACTTGTACCCAACTAGATGATAGATACACTTGTCTCCCACTAGATGATAGATACACTTGTCCCGCACTAGATGATAGATACACTTGTCCCGCACTAGATGATAGATACTCTTGCCCCACAATAGATGATAGATACACTTGTCCCCAACTAGACGATAGATACACTTGCCTCCCACTAGATGATGGATACACTTGTCCCCGTAACAGATGATAGATACACTTGTCCCGCACTAGATAATAGATACACTTGTCCCCAACTAGATGATAGATACACTTGTTCCCAACTAGATGATGGATACACTTGTCCCCGTAACAGATGATAGATACACTTGTCCTCCACTAGATGATAGATACACTTGTCTCCCACTAGATGATAGATACACTTGTCTCCCACTAGAGGATGGAAACACTTGTCCCCGTAACAGACGATAGATACATTTGTCCCCCACTAGATGATAGATACACTTGTCTCCCACTAGATGATAGATACACTTGTCCCCCACTAGATGATAGATACACTTGTCCCCCACTAGATGATAGATACACTTGTCTCCCACTAGATGATAGATACACTTGTCTCCCACTAGATGATAGGTACACTTGTCTCCCACTAGATGATGGATACACTTGTCCCCGTAACAGATGATAGATACACTTGTCCCCCACTTGATGATAGAAACACTTGTCCCCCACTAGATGATGGATACACTTGTCCCCCACTAGATGATAGATACACTTGTCTCCCATTAGATGATAGATACACTTGTCTCCCACTAGATGATAGATACACTTGTCTCCCACTAGATGATAGATACACTTGTCTCCCACTATATGATAGATACACTTGTACCCAACTAGATGATAGATACACTTGTCTCCCACTAGATGATAGATACACTTGTCCCGCACTAGATGATAGATACACTTGTCCCGCACTAGATGATACATACACTTCCCCACAATAGATTATAGATACACTTGTCCCCCACTAGATGATAGATACTCTTGCCCCACAATAGATGATAGATACACTTGTCCCCCACTAGACGATAGATACACTTGCCTCCCACTAGATGATGGATACACTTGTCCCCGTAACAGATGATAGATACACTTGTCCCGCACTAGATAATAAATACACTTGTCCCCAACTAGATGATAGATACACTTGTTCCCAACTAGATGATGGATACACTTGTCCCCGTAACAGATGATAGATACACTTGTCCTCCACTAGATGATAGATACACTTGTCCCCCACTAGATGATAGATACACTTGTCTCCCACTAGAGGATGGAAACACTTGTCCCTGTAACAGACGATAGAAACATTTGTCCCCCACTAGATGATAGATACACTTGTCTCCCACTAGATGATAGATACACTTGTCCCCCACTAGATGATAGATACACTTGTCTCCCACTAGATGATAGATACACTTGTCTCCCACTAGATGATGGATACACTTGTCCCCGTAACAGATGATAGATACACTTGTCCCCCACTTGATGATAGAAACACTTGTCCCCCACTAGATGATGGATACACTTGTCCCCCACTAGATGATAGATACACTTGTCTCCCATTAGATGATAGATACACTTGTCTCCCACTAGATGATAGATACACTTGTCTCCCACTAGATGATAGATACACTTGTCTCCCACTAGATGATAGATACACTTGTCTCCCACTAGATGATGGATACACTTGTCTCCCACTAAATGATAGATACACTTGTACCCAACTAGATGATAGATACACTTGTCTCCCACTAGATGATAGATACACTTGTCCACCACTAGATAATAGATACACTTGTCCCCCACTAGATGATAGATACACTTGTCTCCCACTAGATGATAGATACACTTGTCTCCCACTAGATGATAGATACAATTGTCTCCCACTAGATGATAGATACACTTGTCCCCCACTAGATGATGGATACACTTGTCCCCGTAACAGATGATAGATACACTTGTCCCCCACTAGATGATGGATACACTTGTCCCCCACTAGATGATGGATACACTTGTCACCCACTAGATGATAGATACACTTGTCTCCCACTAGATGATATATACACTTGTCCCCGACTAGATGATGGATACACTTGTCCCCCACTAGATGATGGATACACTTGTCCCCGTAATAGATGATAGATACACTTGTCTCCCACTAGATGATGGATACACTTGTCTCCCACTAGATGATGGATACACTTGTCCCCCACTAGATGATAGATACACTTGTCCCCCACTAGATGATAGATAAACTTGTCCCCCACTAGATGATAGAAACACTTGTCCCCCACTAGATGATATATACACTTGTCCCCCACTAGATGATGTATACACTTGTCCCCGTAACAGATGATAGATACACTTGTCCCCCACTAGATGATAGATACACTTGTCCCCCACTAGATGATAGATACACTTGTCCCCCACTAGATGATAGATACACTTGTCCCCCACTAGATGATAGAAACACTTGTCCCCCACTAGATGATGGATACACTTGTCCCCCACTAGATGATGGATACACTTGTCCCCGTAACAGATGATAGATACACTTGTCCCCCACTAGATGATAGATACACTTGTCCCCCACTAGATGATAGAAACACTTGTCCCCCACTAGATGATAGAAACACTTGTCCCCCACTAGATGATGGATACACTTGTCTCCCACTAGATGATAGATACACTTGTCTCCCACTAGATGATAGATACACTTGTCCCCCACTAGATGATAGAAACACTTGTCTCCCACTAGATGATAGATACACTTGTCTCCTACTAGATGATAGATACACTTGTCTCCCACTAGATGATAGATACTTATCCCCCACTAGATAATAGATACACTTGTCTCCCACTAGATGATAGATACACTTGTCTCCCAATAGATCGGTACACTAGATGATAGATACACTTGTCGCCCACTAGATGATAGATACACTTTTCCCCCACTAGATGATAGATACACTTGTCTCCCACTAGATCGGTACACTAGATGATAGATATACTTGTCCCCAACTAGACGGTAGATACACTTGTCCCCCACAAGATGGTAGATACACTTTTCCTCCACTAGATGATAGATACACTTGTCCCCCACTGGATGATAGATACAATTTTCCTCTACTAGATGATAGATAGACTGTCCCACACTAGATAATAAATAGACTGTCTCTCACTAGATAATAAGACACTTTTTCCCCACTAGATGATAGACACCTTTTCCCCATACACATGATAATCCTTCACAGTACCATTGATATTCCATTACAGCTTGGGTAGTCATCCAACACAGTACCAGTGATCTTCCATCACAGCATGGATAATCATCCAACACTGTAACCGCAGTCTGATACACAACACCAGCAATTATCAGACAACAAGATGGAACAAAGGTCATTCATTCAGTAGCATGTCCTTTGCAGAACCTCGCTCCCATAACAACCTTCCGGAAAACCTCTCGATCATAAGCAAGATTTCCCGCTTCAGATATATCCATCTGGAGATCATCCGCCACATCCTGCACCCATCTTCTCTTTGGTCTTCCTCTTCCTCTCTTCCCAGGCATATATCCCTCCATTATTGTTCTCAGGCACAGACATAGCTATTATATTCCTATATTCCTATTTAAACTATGAAGGTTCGTTCAAAACTCACCCCACAGCAGATAATCGTCAATCCACAATCAAGATCCTCTTGGATCTTTTGGATCTTCACAGGGCCTGTCTACCCTCTCAACTGCGGTCTGGAAAAACAGTGGATACGCTCGGCCGTGCCTGGGGCATGTTCGCCCATTTACTTGGTAGTGGCTCAGGGGTTTAAGCTCAAACCCTCTGCTGAAAATTAGACATCAGCATCTCTTCGGCCTAAGTTGTTCCCAAGGCCAAAGAGGCGGGAACATGGCTTTACTGGGCTGTTATAGGCACGCCAACACAACATCCCAGCATCCTATACATTTTTTACCAGGGTATCAAGAGATATGCTACTCCATACTCTTGTAGAGTCGCGGCAGGCGGCTTCATGTGGTAATAGAATATATCTCATAATAAGGTTCGCGAAATTTATAAATAGGGCCAACTAAATAAACAACCTAGTGCAGCCAGGAGGTCTCCGCACGTGTGAAGATCTCCTATTATTCTAAACATAATATTTACATTTAAATTGTATCACAACGTCTCGTGATTCATAGTTATATCAAGCAAGTTCGAGTACCGACGGCGGGCTGGATGAAATTACGTCGAGGGCCGGAACCGGCCCGTGGGCCGTAGTTTGGTGACCCCTGGTCTAGGTGATAGGAATGAGAGAGATGACGATTAATAGGCGAAGCGAGAAGGACAAAACCTGGTCTGGCACAATCAAGGCCTACATGCACTGGCGAAAGGCCATGCAAGCTTATGGGGCTTATGTTGACAAATATTACAAATAGTTCCCCCCCCCCCACTCTTCCTCCCTCCCCTCCCTCTGTCTCTCTCTCTCTCTCTCTCTCTCTCTCTCTCTCTGTGTCTCTCTTTCTCTCTCTCTCTCTCTCTCTCTCTCTCTCTCTCTCTCTCTCTCTCTCTCTCTCTCTCTCTCTCTGCTAAATGCTGGTGCAATTACGTTTGCTTAGAGAATATTTCAAATATCATAATAACATGATAGTAATGCCTTGATTGATCACTACACTTATGTTCAAGCATTCTGCGGAATATTTTTTTTTTTCGCATATCCTACTTACATCGCTGTCAACAACTGCCTTTTACCGCTGTTGTTGATGTCTTTGCAAGATTACGCAAAGTATTTTGCATTGTTTACTGAGCGACAATCTCAGATACCCCTGTAAGTAACCAACGCGACCCGATTCCTTACAGAATCTCGTGCAGCTGTTTCCCCACACGAGGATATACGGGATTACGGAGAAAATCGTTAACACCTTCGTCAGGGAGTCCGGCTCCGCGGAATTGCTAGATATCTAAAAGAAAAACACCACGACAAACAAAATTGATGGTCCTTCATTATTATTCTTGTCTTGAATCACCCAAATAAACGAGAAGTAGATTGTGAGCTTTACTAAAACACGACTACAAGAGACAAATTGGACGTTGCGGCCAAAGCCTTCGTCAGCACAGGACAAACAAATACAAACCAACACAAAACTACATGAAACACACTATGACAATATTAAACTATTAAACTAATTAAAATTAAATGTACTCATCTGAATACTGTGTCCTAGCTTGGAAGGTCTGCGTAACACTCTGAGTGAGCTAAGGCAAGCTAGGAAGGATGTGCAAAAGGCTGCCAGGCAGTGTGCAAATGATTATTGGATCAAGTTATGTGAGTCCATTCAAATCGCAAGTGATAAGGGAGACATAAGAAGCATGTATGAAGGAATAAAGAAAGCCTGTGGTCCAGTGATCAAAAGAAGTGCACCATTGAAAACCTTGACTGGAGAAGTCATCACTGATAAGAAACAGCAGATGGACAGATGGGTAGAGCACTATTTGGAGCTTTACTCAAGTGAGACCAAACTAGCGGATAATGCCCTCAACGCCATAGAGGCTCTACCAACTCTTGACCACCTGGACACACTTCCCACCATAACAGAAGTTAAGTGTGCTATAAATGAACTTGCATTTGGCAAGGCTCCAGGTAAGGATGGGATTCCAATAGAGGTTATCAGGAGTGGGCAAGACACACTCACTATACAGATCCACCAGCTAATAGAGCTATGCTGGCGTGAAGGACAAGTCCCACAGGATTTCAAAGATTCAAGCATCATAACACTGTACAAGAACAAGGGCGATCGGAGCGACTGCAACAACTATAGGGGTATCTCACTTCTGTGTATTGTTGGAAAAGTATTTGCCAGAATTGTTCTGCGCAGACTTCAAGTCCTAGGAGATCAAGTCTACCCCGAATCACAGTGTGGCTTTCGACAGAACCGGTCTACCACTGATATGATATTCTCATTGCGACAAATGCAAGAAAAATGCCGTGAACAGAATCAACCACTGTTTATTGCCTTCATCGACCTCACAAAGGCATTTGATTTGGTCAGTCGTGAGGGTCTGTTCAAGGCACTAAAGAAGATTGGCTGCCCACCAACTCTTCTGTCCATTGTGGAATCGTTCCACACAGGCATGAAGGGTATAATCAAGTTTGATGGTGCAACTTCTGAAGAATTTGAAATCAAGAGTGGAGTTAAGCAAGGTTGTGTACTAGCTCCCACCCTCTTTGGAATATACTTTTCACTTCTACTGAAATATGCATTTCGTGATCAGGATGGTGGTATATACATTCACTCACGCTCAGATGGCGGCCTCTACAATGCTCAGAGATTGAAGGCTAAGACCAAAATTAGGAGGGTACTGATCAGAGAGTTGCTTTTTGCAGATGATGCTGCAGTTACGACCCACTCTGAGGAAGAATTGCAATGTCTACTATCTGCATTCTCCAATGCTTGTTCTGAATTTGGTTTAACAATTAGCAAAAAGAAGACACAGATTATGTCACAAGGTGCACATGGGGTACCATCAATCTTTATTGACGACGCCGAACTAGAGATAGTAGACCATTTTACATATCTAGGATCGGTGGTAAATAGCAAATTATCCCTAGATCAGGAAATCAACATCCGGATTGGTAAGGCAGCAACAACAATGAACAGGTTAAGAAAAAGAGTCTGGGAGAACAGGAAGCTTACTGCCAAAACAAAAGTCCTTGTCTATCAAGCCTGTGTCCTTAGTACTCTTCTCTATGGCAGTGAAACCTGGACAACTTACTCACACCAAGAGAACAATTTAAACAGCTTTCATATGCGGTGTCTGCGAAGAATTCTTGGTATTAAGTGGCAAGACAAAATCACAAATACTGAAGTATTGGAAAGATCAGGTTGTGTGACAGTTTATTCCATGCTCAGTCTTCGTAGACTTAGATGGATAGGACATCTTAGGCGGATGGATGATGGTAGAATACCAAAGGATATCTTTTTTGGTGAATTACAGATGGGTAAGAGATCTCAGGGTCGGCCTCTACTACGATACAAAGATGTGTGTAAGCGGGACATGATTGATACAGGCATTGATAATGCACATTGGGAGCAAGTCGCTGCTGAACGTGTTGCATGGAGGGCAAATATCAGAAATGGAATAAAGTCAAAGGAGAAAATTATTGCAGAAAAGTCACACACCAAGCGTTTGAGACGTAAGATGGTGCATCATGGTGGAAATGACCACGTGTTCACATGCACCCACTGTGAACGGACATTTACAGCGCAAATTGGCCTTATCAGTCACACTCGCTACCGCCATAGTTAAAGGTTATTATGCCTTTTTAAAGCACAAACTATCGTCTGTCAAGACGGCAAGGTGCCAATGTAAGCTTGGAAGGTCTGACACACGTAGGGCGCCAGTGGATCAATAGACCGGATGTATGGTACACGGGTCAAAGGTCAAGCGGGAAGGGAGTGGGGTGGAGACGCGCCCATGTGTGCGGAAAAGTGAAATTTGAGACCGGCAAAGATGTTACGGACGCAGATGACAATTAGCAATTATCGTTAAGCGCTCGAAACACCGCTGCGGAAACCTATATAGTGTTAGTACACACAGAGAGGCATGAGTGGCGGTCGTTCAGAAAATGATGGCAAAACACAAAACGTAAATCCGCCAAGAGAGTTGACTGTGATGTCATACAAAGGATCTGCACGGACTCAGATGGTGGACTGTAAGCTATGGGTGGGAGTGGTGGGGTGGGAAGTTAAATGAAGCTGTGTTGGACATTAAGGCCGTGAGGGGAGAGTGTGCCCAACTGGAAGATGAGACCTTTTAAGCTAGGACACAGTATTCAGATGAGTACATTTAATTTTAATTAGTTTAATAGTTTAATATTGTCATAGTGTGTTTCATGTAGTTTTGTGTTGGTTTGTATTTGTTTGTCCTGTGCTGACGAAGGCTTTGGCCGCAACGTCCAATTTGTCTCTCATAGTCGTGTTTTAGTAAAGCTCACAATCTACTTCTCGTTTATTTGGGTGATTCATTCATTGCCTTTTTAAGCTTTACTGCAGTTCACCTCATTCTTATTCTTGTCTTGTATCATCATAAAGGTCTTTCACATAATCTGACCACGCATGTAAAATCTGATCTGTTTCTATTATGATTTTGCCATCTTTGGTTTATAGGCAACCTGTTGATGTGTCTGTTCTTTTGTTAGTGATGTCATTAATTCTTGTGTGCATTAATTTGGTATTCTGGGTGTTGTGTTGGTTTTCAATTTCCTTGCAATTTTCCCCAAGCCATGTTTCTTTTCCCTCTTTGCATAGCTTATAATTTTCCTTGAATCTCTTCGTGTATTTCCTTGTTATTTTTGTTATTTCTTCTTATTTCCATGAGTTTTAAGATGTCTTCCATCATCCATTTCTTGCGCCCTATTATCGTTATTTTTTGGATTATCATTGTTGTTAGTGCAGCTTCTTGACTGATTTCTTTTATATTTTCAATTGGTCACTGACGTCTTGAAATAATATTGCATTGCCATATCGGACAATGCATCGAATCTGTTCTTTACCTCTACGTTGAATTTATCTTTCATCTCCTCACTCTTCAGTGCCTGTAGATCAAATTTTGCGTTTCTATTTGTATATTTGACTTTCTTTAAGTTTATATGTAAATTGCCTAAGATTAATCTATGGTTGCAGTAGCAGTCTGCGCTTAGTAGGGGGACATAAAAATCTAATATTGTTACAAGGGAGGTTACTAAAACTTGAAATAGAAAATGGTATACCTAGCTACAATACCTCTAACTAACATCAAAGTCTTTTATTTTTATTTGAGAAATAAAACAGTTAATTCCGCAGCCAAATTTTGCAATCGTGAGAAGAAAGCTTTTAAAGCTTTTAAACAACATTTGTTTAATCATTTTTTACTTACATTTTATTATCAACTTTTTAAATTCTACGTTTATGTTTAATTCTTAAAACTGTACTTTAAATGATAGCCTTTCTTTTCAATTGAGCCCATGTCCCCTCTGTGGGGAAACATTTTTTTACTGGCCTCTTAAGGCCACCCACAATTTAAAGAAAATTTACTTACATTAACGGCGAAAGACCTTGGAAGTTCATGGGGTTTATGTTCTTCTTCTTCTTTCGTTCGCCTGAAATATGTCTATAACTGCAATGTTGTCTCTTTTATGAATCTAACAGTCTTTTTTAGTTCATTCAGCGGTCCATAGAGTTTATCTTCCACTGTTGTCTCTCTAGGCCAGAAGGTTCGCCTGGATATGTTGTAGTTTGGGCAATCCTGGAGTATGTGCTCTGCTGTCTGCGACGCCAAACCACATGTGCACATGGCTGAGTCACCAATCTTGAATTTTGTATACATGTGGTTGCGTAATCTATTGTGTCCTGTTCTGAGGCGCAGAAGAATGACCTGTTCTGGTCTGTTCATAACGTGGTAGTCGTCTTGAGTAAGGTTTGGTGGCCTTCTGACTGATTTGATCATTCTTTTCTTTTGGTGGTATGTAATAGGCACATCTGGTTGTTCTTCTTGTGCTCCTTCCTTATGTTGATAAATACGTTTAGAGGAAATGTCATTTATGTTTGTAAATTTCATTCAAATTGAACAAATAGCTCTCTCTCTCTCTCTCTCTCTCTCTCTCTCTCTCTCTCTCTCTCTCTCTCTCTCTCTCTCTGTGTCTCTCTCCCAAATGCTGGTGCAATTACGTTTGCTTAGAGAATATTTACAATATCATAATAACATGATAATAATGCCTTGATGGGTGCCTCTTTCCCTCCGCTAGCCTCTGGGACACCCTTGGGAAAGGTGGAGTACCCGTTTAGCCTCTCGATCAGGGTTACGTGAAGCCATGGGTGCAAGTGGTGGATGAAGTTGAAGAGCAGCCGACAGATAGTTGTAGGTTATTGTCTCCAGTTTCACGACTGAAGGCAGATGATCTCTTTTTTTTGGGGGAGACATTGGCTACGGTCATCGACCAGTATGGTCACTGCTAGGAAGGAAAGCAATGGCAAACTACCTTCTTTACAGATGCCAAGAATATCATGTACAGCAGTCTTATCGATAATCAGAGAAACGGCGTAAATGGGTGCTCCATAGGAGCAGCCCCCCCCCCCCCCCCGGTAGGGGTAGTCATGTGCACCAGGTGACTCCAGACCGTCATCAGGAGACTGAGTGCAAAAGAATATCAACATTGAAAGTAGGAACTTGGAATGTAAGAACTATGAGTGGGGATGGGAAATTTGATAACATTAAGAATGAAATGAGACGATTAAATATTAACCTTTTAGGTGTACGTGAGACCAGATGGACAGGAATGGGCATTATGATATCTGAGGAATACAGAATAATCTATTCTGATGGAGAGAAACAACAGCGAGGAGTAGCAATTATAATGGATACAGAGAGAGAAAAATCGATCAAAGGATATTGGACTGTATCAGACAGAGTGTTACTGGTGAAGTTGAGTGGAAGACCTTTTGATGTCAACGTCATACAAGTTTATGCACCAACAGCAGACATTAGTGATGACAGCATCGATGAATTTTATAGTGATTTAGAGAAAGCCTTCAAGAAATGCAAGAATTCTGAAATAACTATCATAATGGGTGACTTGAATGCGAAAGTTGGAAATCAACAGGACGGTGCATAGTGGGCAAGTATGGACTAGGGGAACAGAATGAAAGAGGTCGTACAGTGGGCAAAAGAGCAAGATTTTATTATTGGAAACATCTGGTTTCAACAGCACCCAAGAAGATTATGGACATGGAGGAGTCCTGATCATAAGATTAGAAATCAGATTGATTACATCCTCATCAACAGAAGATTTCGAAATGTCTTAAAAGTCGCAAAAACTATACCAAGCGCAAACTGCTACAGCGACCATAGATTAATCTTAAGCAATTTACATATAAAATTAAAGAAAGTCAAATATTCACAAAGAAACACAAAATTCGATCTACAAGCACTGAAGAGTGAAGAAATAAAAGATAAATTCAACGTAGAGGTAAACAACAGATTCGATGCATTGTCCGATATGGAAATATTATTTCAAGACGTCAGTGACCAATGGGAAATGTTAAAGAAATCAGTCAACCAAGCTGCAGAAAAATCCACCCCAAAAATAAAGATGATGAGACGTAAGAAATGGATGACGGAAGACATCTTAAAACTCATGGAAGTAAGAAGAAATAACAAAAATAACAAGGAAACATATGAAGAGATTCATAGGAAAATTAGGAAACTATGCAAAAATGCAAAAGAAACATGGCTTGATGAAAATTGCAAGGAAATTTAACACCAGCACAACACCCGGAATACAAAATTAATGCACAAAAGAATTAATGTCATTACTAACAATTAGCAGCTTTCTCCGTAATCCCGAATACTCTCGTGGTTGACGTGAGCGCACGAGAACTTGAAGGGGTTCGAGTCGCGCCAGTGACTTACGAGAGTATGGAGCCGGTCGCTCAGAAAGTCGTGGCGTGCTGATGAGCGTAATCTAGCCTAGGGATCAGCATACAGCTGAAAGATGCTGGTGTTGACCGCAATATCCTGGAACAGGATGGAAACGCGGAAAAGAAAAAAACTAACAAAAGAACACACACATCAACGGGTTGCCTAAAAACCAAAGATGGCAAAATCATAATAGAAAAAGATCAGATTTTACATGCGTGGTCAGATTATGTGAAAGACTTTTATGATGATACAAGAGAAGAACAATATGATCATCTGAATAATAATGAAGGGCCAGCAATTTTAAACATGGAAGTTCAGAATGCTCTTAACCATATGAAAACCGGCAAGACCATGGGTACAGATAACAATGATAACATCACAGTAGAAATGATCAATGCTTTAGAACAGGGATCACCAAACTTTTTTCACGGCGGGCCGGATAACTGACAAAATGACGAGCACGGGCCGGATAACTGACAAAATGACGAGCGCGGGCCGGATACTCATTCTGTAAAATACTTGAGCCGGTCTCCGTGGCGAAGGCCTTATGGACGCGGTTCGTAATCCCGTATACCCACGTTCGAAATACAGCTGCGAGCGATTTGGCAGCAGACAACGTTGCGCTGGTTTTTACGCTGTTATGGGTGCCGGTCGTTCGAAAACCAATGGTAAACTACTAAACATAAACTTGCCAAGACATCAACAACAGCAAACAATGCTGGTGTTGACTGTAAACGTCCTGTAAAGGGTATACAACTAACTTTAACAATAATTTCAAGCTAGAACGAAAGCTCTGGGAAAAAATACGAAAAACTAAGTTAATCATGGAAAGAGCGTGCAATGCACACAAACAAACAAACAAACAAACAAACAAACAAAGACAACCAACATATTTATATTTATTTACTAAACAAAGTTATCAAAGAAGGCGACGTTAGCAAAAAGATAGTTACATCAGACATATTGTGCACATATCCGAATGTCACAAACTAAGCAGCAAAAGAGGATAGTGAGTTTTGTGAAACTGACGCGTGGCTTTCAAAATACCATTAATGTTTGGTTTGGAATTGCTGCATCCGATCAAGAGAATTGCTTTCAAATGTTCATCAGTCAATCTCATTCGATGTGGTGACTTCACAGACTTCCTTTTTGAAAATGTTAGCTCATAGACATATGTTGTTTCAAACAATGATGTCATACCAGAGGCAAATTTCTTAAGTTTCGGAAACTCAACATCAGGTAAGCAGCAGTACTTCCTTCTCAATTAGCTCCAACTGTAATTCAACTGGCACACCATTAAGGTTACAATCAAATGGATTCTGGAACAGAAAGATGTCACTCTCAAATCTGTCAAGATCTGAAAACTCTTTGAAACAGTGAAAATGAGAAAGGTTTTCTCCTTCCAGTTGTGCTTCCAACAATGACAGCTTTCTTCGAAATCCTTTGATGGTTCTGTAGAGATCACAGACGAGGTAATCCTTTCCCTGAAGTTTCAAGTTTAGTTCATTCATATCGACCAAAATTGACAACTTTGACAGCCAGGTAGGATCTGACAGCTGTGAATCAGCTTTATCTCTTTCAGTGAGGAAAACATCTATTTAGTTTCGGAGCTTGTAAAAACGAAGCAGGACTTTACCGCAGCTGAGCCACCTGACTGATATGTGATAAGGCAAGTCACAGAATTCAGAATCAATTTCTTCAAGAAAAGCCTAGAACTGACGGTGAATGAGTGCATGTTCCCGAATGAAGTTCACAACAGAAACTACTGGTTTCAGTACACAAGAAATATCTCAATCTTTCCTACAGAGTACTTGCTGATGTACGATGCAGTGTATGAACAGAGTGCCCAGAATGTGCAAATCTTCCAAATGAGTCTTGATCTGCCCCAACAGACCCTTTCTCACTCCAGTCATGTTTTTTCCCTCATCAACTGTAACACCTCGAAGCTGATTCCACCGAAGGTTATAGTCTTGGAAAATTGTTTGCACTTCCACGAAAATGACTTTCTTAGCTGTTGTTCCATGCATGCTGCAAACGGACGCCAACTCTTCCGTTATCTGACTGTCCAAATTGACACCACAAATGAACACGAGAAGTTGTGACGTACTCGAGAGATCAATAGACTCATCCAGCGCTAGAGAATACTACAACAAGTTCCTAGCTTTCTCCCGTATCTGTAGCACTATGTTCTCTCCAAGTTCTTCTGTTCTCCGCCCAACTGAACTTGCCGAAAGGCTGATAGTTCCAAACAAATCGGCTTCCTCAGGACACAAGTCATTTGCTGCTTCGATCACACACACTCTTTAATGACGTTGCCATCAGTAAACGGTTTTCCTCGTTCTGCCATCTTATGCACTGTTTTGTAACTTGTACGAGTGACAGATTCATTTTCAGCAAATTTTCTCGTGAAGAGATTTCTTTGCGTTTCAAAACTACGTTTAATGGTCTCATATTTCTCAGAGCGTAATTTTCCAGAAAACTTTTAATATGTTGATGGATGTTTTGTTTCGTAATGGCGCCGAAGATTGTACTCTTTCAAAACGGCAACACTTTCGCTGCATATTACGCAGCTGGTTTTCTGGTCCTTTGTTTCCACTCGGCGTCCACTTTTCTTTTCCTACTAATCATAATTAAGGGTGAAGTACACGGGATCTGAAAATGAAAAAGACATTACATTAGAAACTTAATTAAAATCCTATTGAAACAAAAGAAAAGCAGAGGACTAGGGGTCACTGGTGAAGCTACAGCTCATCAAAGGTACATATACAGATTATAGGTACCTTTGCGTAACCGCACAGAGATGATAGCGATAATAGCACAACGCCGACTGTTCATGGGCCGTAGAAGAAGAGAGGAATAAGAAGACAAAGAGAATGTCATTCTGTCTCTACGGCTAACAAGAAAAAACAACGATCTAGAGATATCAAAAGAAATTCAGGTCAGTGTACAGGGAATCAGAATAATGTAATTGTATAGATACAACTCTCTTGGCACCTTGCCGTCTTGACAGACGATAGTGTGTGCTTTAAAAAGGCATAATAACTTTTACTTATGGCGGTAGCGAATGTGACCGATGAGGCCAATTTGCGCTGTAAATGTCCGTTCACAGTGGGTGCATGTGAACACGTGGTATTTCCACCATCATGCACCATCTTACGTCTCAAACGCTCGGTGTGTGACTTATCTGCAATAATTTTCTCCTTTGTTTTTATTCCATTTTTGATGTTTGCCCTACATGCAACACGTTCAGCGGCGACATGCTCCCAATGTGCATTATCAATGCCTGTATCAATCATGTCCCGCTTACACACATCTTTGTATCGTAGTAGAGGCCGACCCTGAGATCTCTTACCCATCTGTAATTCACCAAAAAAGATGTCCTTTGGTAGTCTACCATCATCCATCCTCCTAAGATGTCCTATCCATCTAAGTCTACGAAGACTGAGCATGGAATAAACTGTCGCAAAACCTGATCTTTCCAATACTTCAGTATTTGTGATTTTGTCTTGCCACTTAATACCAAGAATTCTTCGCAGACACCGCATATGAAAGCTGTTTAAACGTTTCTCTTGGTGTGAGTAAGTTGTCCAGGTTTCACTGCCATAAAGAAGAGTACTAAGGACACAGGCTTGATAGACAAGGACTTTTGTTTTGGCAGTAAGCTTCCTGTTCTCCCAGACTCTTTTTCTTAACCTGTTCATTGTTGTTGCTGCCTTACTAATCCGGATGTTGATTTCCTGATCTAGGGATAATTTGCTATTTACCACTGATCCTAGATATGTAAAATGGTCTACCATCTCTAGTTCGGCGTCGTCAATAAAGATTGATGGTACCCCATGTGCACCTTGTAACATAATCTGTGTCTTCTTTTTGCTAATTGTTAAACCAAATTCAGAACAAGCATTGGAGAATGCAGATAGTAGACATTGCAATTCTTCCTCAGAGTGGGTCGTAACTGCAGCATCATCTGCAAAAAGCAACTCTCTGATCAGTACCCTCCTAATTTTGGTCTTGGCCTTTAATCTCTGAGCATTGTAAAGACCGCCATCTGAGCGTGAGTGAATGTATATACCACCATCCTCATCACGAAAAGCATATTTCAGTAGAAGTGAAAAGTATATTCCAAAGAGGGTGGGAGCTGGTACACAACCTTGCTTAACTCCACTCTTGATTTCAAATTCTTCAGAAGTTGCACCATCAAACTTGATTATACCCTTCATGCCTGTGTGGAACGATTCTACAATGGACAGAAGAGTTGGTGGGCAGCCAATCTTCTTTAGTGCCTTGAACAGACCCTCATGACTGACCAAATCAAATGCCTTTGTGAGGTCGATGAAGGCAATAAACAGTGGTTGATTCTGTTCACGGCATTTTTCTTGCATTTGTCGTAATGAGAATATCATATCATTGGTAGACCGGTTCTGTCGAAAGCCACACTGTTATTCGGGGTAGACTTGATCTCCTAGGACTTGAAGTCTGCGCAGAACAATTCTGGCAAATACTTTTCCAACAATACACAGAAGTGAGATACCCCTATAGTTGTTGCAGTCGCTCCGATCGCCCTTGTTCTTGTACAGTGTTATGATGCTTGAATCTTTGAAATCCTGTGGGACTTGTCCTTCTCGCCAGCATAGCTCTATTAGCTGGTGGATCTGTAGAGCGAGTGTGTCTTTCCCACTCCTGATAATCTCTATTGGAATCCCATCCTTACCTGGAGCCTTGCCAGATGCAAGTTCATTTATAGCACACTTAACTTCTGTTATAGTGGGAAGTGTGTCCAGGTGGTCAAGAGTTGGTAGAGCCTCTATGGCGTTGAAGGCATAATCCGCTAGTTTGGTCTCACTTGAGTAAAGCTCCAAATAGTGCTCTACCCATCTGGCCATCTGTCAGTGATGATTTCTCCAGTCAAGGTTTTCAATGGTGCACTTCTTTTGATCACTGGACCACAGGCTTTCTTTATTCCTTCATACATGCTTCTTATGTTTCCCTTATCACTTGCGATTTGAATGGACTCACATAACTTGATCCAATAATCATTTGCACACGGCCTGGCAGCCTTTTGCACATCCTTCCTAGCTTGCCTTAGCTCACTCAGAGTGTTACGCGTTGGTCTTTCCTTGTTTCTTAAGAGAGCTTTCTTCTTCTTATCAATCAAGGGCTGCAGAGTCTCGCTGTTTGCCGCAAACTAGTCCTGCCTCTTATGATCCACAGTGCCGTAAACCCCTACGGCAGTTTTATAAAGAGTTTCCTTAATTTGACCCCACTTTTCATTTACTGTACAATTCGCTGGTGTATCAGTGAAAGCGTCTTCAAGTTGCTGTTGAAACTGAAAGCACTTTTCAGGATTGTGAGTGTTAATAATATTAATCCTGGGGCTAGATTTTTGTTTAGCTGTGTAGATTCTCTTTGGTCTCTGTCTAACCCTTGCAACAACCAAAGAATGATCCGTATCACAGTCAGCACTGTGGTAAACTTCGAGTCAATGATATATGGTTCAGATGTTGTCTCCGTGTGCTGATGAAGTCCAGCTGGTGCCAATGACCGGATCTTGGATGTTTCCATGTGACCTTATGTATCTCTTTTGTTTTAAAAAAGGAGTTTGTAATACATAGGTCATTACTGGTGCAATGCTCCAGCAGCCTTTGCCCATTTTCATTCATGCGACCGATGTTGTATTTTCCAAGGCACACTGGCCATGAACTCGAGTCCTTGCCCACACGAGCATTGAAATCACCGAGCTTATAAATGTAGTCAGATTTTGGAACTGCGTTGATCACGGAGTCATAGAACGAATCCTTCACATCATCAGAGGAATCAAGTATCGGTGCATATGCAGTAATAATGGTGGCAAACCCACAAGAGGTTGCCAAGCGCAGGGATAATAGTCTTTCATTTCCTCCTGCTGGAATTTCAATCATTCCCAGTAGCGAATTCTTCACTGCAAAGCCCACACCATGTTGCCTTTTTTCTGCCTGCCCTCTACCCTTCCAAAAAAAAGGTGTAGTTGTTTCCCCTGAGTGACCCTTCCTCAGCAAGGCGAGTCTCCTGCAGGCCAGCAATATCAATGTTAAGACGATTGAGTTCGGCATCAATCACAGCCGTTTTTCTCACATCGCCAATATTGGTCAAGTCAGTGGAAAATCCTGGACACATGGTTCTCACGTTCCAGGTTGCAAGCCGTAGCTTGAGGTTTCTATTTTTATTTTTGTTTATACTTGGTGGAATGGTTTTACAGCCTGCGATTCAGATTTTGTCCTAGCCCCAAGCACCCATTGAAGCAGGCAGGCTGTGGCGGATCAGCACCCAATTGGCCGGGGGCTGCCCAGCTTGAGGCGGGCGGTAGCTGATCAGTGACACCTGTAGGTGTCTCCCACCGTCAGAGGCAACGCGTGGCGCCCCATGTCTACGCCAAATGACAGGGACTTATAACCCGTAACAGTTGCCTCTCGCTTTGATTCCGAGACCAGTTAAGACCAGGGATGGAGTTATTGCCTCTCCTTAGCACAAAGCCTGGGCTAAAATATAGAGATCATGTGTTGCCCATGCAGCATGATCCCTCTCTCGGCCTGCCAAGTTCACTCCAGAGGAAAGGTAACACCCCTACATCTGGAACAAGACAAGCTGCAGAAGCTGCCGGATCAGCACAGCAATGCTCTAACTGTCCGCCTGTCGGAGCTTCGATCCTAGACCAGCCGCCAACCAAGGCTTAGGGCCTGGTCTGCCCTGCCATGGCATTTTGTCTTTAGCTTGCATTTCCTCGCACCAGGGTAAGGCTTGTACCCTCCCAATTGCGTTCCTCCGCCCGAAGCCGTTGGCACAATGTGGGATGTTGGGTTTGGTAAGCGCCGCCCAACGTTCGGCGCTAACAGAAAACAGGTAGTACCGTCTACTGTTATACGGTAGCTCAGTCATATCTGACTAAGACCTGACTAACAAAAGATACAACATCTGATTAATAATGCCAAAGCCCTAATATATAAAATTTATGATTAGATGCAAAGACAAAATAGGCATCCCCATGAATAAACATACACATGATCATCCTTCACAGTACAATTGATATTCCATCACAGCTTGGGTAGTCATCCAACACAGTACCAGTGATCTTCCATCACAACATGGGTAGTCATCCAGCACAGTACCAGTGAGCCTCATCATAGCATGGATAATCATCCAACACTGTAACTGTAGTCTGATACACAACACCAGCAATTATCAAACAACAAGATGGAACAAAGATCATTCATTCAGTAGCATGTCCTTTGCAGAACCTAGGTCCCATAACAACCTTCCGGAAAACCTCTCGATCATAAGCAAGATTTCCCGCTTAGGATACATCCATCTGGAGATCATCCGCCACATCCTGCACCCATCTTCTCTTTAGCCTTCCTCTTCCTCTCTTCCCAGGCATACATCCCTCCATTATTGTTCTCAGGCACAGACATAGCTATTATATTCCTATATTCCTATTTAAACTATGAAGGTTCGTTCAAAACTCACCCCACAGCAGATAATCGTCAATCCACAATCAAGATCCTCTTAGATCTTTTGGATTTTCACAGGGCCTGTCTACCCTCTCAACTGCGGTCTGGAAAAAACAGTGGCTACGCTCGGCCGTGCTTGGGGCATGTTCGCCCATCTACTTGGTAGTGGCTCAGGGGTTTAAGTTCAAACCTTCTGCTGAAAATTAGACATCAGCATCCTTTCGGCCTAAGTTGTTCCCAGTGCCAAAGAGGCGGGAACATGGCTTTACTGGGCTGTTATAGGCACGCCAACACAACATCCCAGCATCCTATACATTTTTTACCAGGGTATCAAGGGGTATGCTACTCCATACTCTTGTAGAGTTGCGGCAGGCGGCTTCAATTGGTAATAGAATTTGAGCATAGCCTACGATGGGTAGCGTTGTGATGTTCTGTTGTGATAATTTGGTGTGTCCAGTGTGTGCCGCGTGGTTACACACCCGCTTCACACGCGTGATCTGGGACTGTTTCCGGATCCGGTCAGGGATATGCACTACTGACGAGCTCAAACGAGGGCGAAACTCGAGTATAGTGCTTCCATATTGACGTGGATAGGCCTTAGGTTCATACCAGAATGCTATCGGCGTTGCCAGTGGTGGGTTGTGCTCAATATTTAAATAGAATATATCTCATAATAAGGTTCGCAAAATTTATAAATAGGGCCACCTAAATAAACAACCTAGTGCAGCCAGGAGGTCTCCGCACGTGTGAAGATCTCCTATTATTCTAAACATAATATTTACATTTAAATTGTATCACAACGTCTCGTGTTTCATAGTTATATCAAGCAAGTTCGAGTACCGACGGCGGGCGGGATGAAATGACGTCGCGGGCCGGATCCGGCCCGCGGTCCGTAGTTTGGTGACCCCTGCTTTAGATGATAGACAGACACTTTCCCCTCACTAGATGATAAGCACTCTTTACTCATTAAATGATAGACAGACACTCTTTTCCCACTTAATAATAGATAATCACTCAATAATACACATACACTGACTCACATACTCATTAATACACACACATATACTCAGATACAGAGATTCAAACATTCAGCTCATACACACGTATACTCAGATACACTCCCATAGACATGCACTCATATACTCAGCCTATACACACGCATACACTGACTCTCACTCACATGCAAACGTATACTCAGGTACACTCACACACTCACATAGACATGTATTGTTACACTCAACTCATATACACACAAAACACTGATTCACACTCACATACTCGCTCACATACATACGAATACAGACATTCTACAAGTACTAAAGTCAAGGGGACCGACTTGTTTATATGTTTGTCCCGGAGCAGTGTCCTGCCTTACGTCGGACGTATGAGTGTGACATCACATTATCAGGCGGGAGGAAACAAAGAATCTCGAATAAAAAGGCCTAGTTCTAGACCGCCGCTATGTGGATGATTTAATATGCATAACAGAGACCAGACAACAAGCAGAATCGTTCCATCCCACCACCAACCACGTCCACAAGAACATTTCTTTCTTGTCCACGTACATAATAAAACTGTATTGTTTTTATATATTCTAATCTGACGTCGATAAGATGGCACCATCCTAAGATCAGACTATAGAAAAGTAATATCGACGGGCCAATATCTGAATGTCAATAGTTTGGCGCCTATCCAATGTAAGTGTGGCCTGATTCGGATGCTGTTTAATGGAACTAGAAAGATTTGTTTCCAAGACACTCTTTAAAACAAATATTAGGCACCCTAAGCCAAGCTCTTCAATGTTACATTGGCACCTTTCCGTCTTGACAGACGATAGTTTGGTACATTGTGCTTCAAAAAGGCTTAATAACTGTCATATGGCAATAACTACGATCCATCGCGGTGGCGAGTGTGGCTGGTAAGGCCAATTCTTGCTGCAAATGTTTGCCCACAGTAGGTGCATGTGAAAACATGGTCAATTCCACCATTTTGCACCATATTACGTCTCTCACGCTCTGTGTGTGCTTTATCTGCAATCATTTTCTCCTTTGTCTTTATTCCATTTCTGATAGTTGCCCTCCATGCAACACGTTCAGCGGCGACGTCCTCCCATTGTGCATTATCAATGCCTGTATCAATCATGTCCCGCTTACACACATCTTTGTATCGTAGTAGAGGCCGACCTGAGATCTCCTACCCGTCTGTAATTCACCAAAAAAGATGTCCTTTGGTATTCTACCATCATCCATCCTCCTAACGTGTCCTATCCATCTAAGTCTACGAAGACTGAGCATGGAATACACCGTCACACAACCTGATCTTTCCAATACTTCAGTATTTGTGATTTTGTCTTGCCATTTAATACCAAGTATTCTTCGCAGACACCGCATATGAAAGCTGTTTAAACGTTTCTCTTGGCGTGAGTAAGTTGTCCAGGTTTCACTGCCATAAAGAAGAGTACTAAGGACACAGGCTTGGTAGACGAGGACTTTTGTTTTGGCAGTAAGCTTCCTGTTCTCCCAGACTCTTTTTGCTAACATGTTCATTGTTGTTGCTGCCTTGCCAATCCTGATGTTGATTTCCTGATCGAGGGATAATTTGCTATTTACCTCTGATCCAAGATATGTAAAATGGTCTACTATCTCCAGTTCGGCGTCGTCAATAAAGATTGATGGTACACCATGTGCACCTTGTGACATAATCTGTGTCTTCTTTTTGTTAATTGTTAAACCAAATTCAGAACAAGCATTGGAGAATGCAGATAGTAGATGTTGTAAGTCTTCCTCAGAGTGGGTCGTAATCGCAGCATCATCCGCAAAAAGCAACTCTCTGATTAGTACCCTGCTAATTTTGGTCTTGGCCTTCAATCTCTGAGCATTATAGAGGCCACCATCTGAGCGTGAGTGAATGTATATACCGTCATCCTGATCACGAAAGGCGAATTTCAGTAGAAGTGAAAAGTATATCCCAAAGAGGGTGGGAGCTAGTACACAACCTTGCTTAACTCCACTCTTGATTTCAAACTCTTCTGAAGTTGAGCCATCAAACTTGATTATACCCTTCATGCCTGTGTGGAACGATTCCACAATGGACAGAAGAGTTGGTGGACAGCCAATCTTCTTTAGTGCTTTGAACAGACCCTCACGACTGACCAAATCAAATGCCTTTGTTAGGTCGATGAAGGCAATAAACAGTGGCTGATTTTGTCCCCGGCATTTTTCTTGCATCTGTCGCAATGAGAATATCATATCAATGGTAGACCGGTTCTGACGGAAGCCGCACTGTGATTCGGGGTAGACTTGATCTCCCAGGACTTGAAGTCTGCGCAGGACAATTCTGGCAAATACTTTCCCAACAATACACAGAAGTGAGATACCCCTATAGTTGTTGCAGTCGCTCCGATCTCCCTTGTTCTTGTACAGCGTTATGATGTTTGAATCTTTAAAATCCTGTAGGACTTGTCCTTCTCGCCAGCATAGCTCTATTAGCTGGTGGATCTGTAGAGCGAGGGTGTCTTGCCCACTCCTGATCACCTCTATTGGAATCCCATCCTTACCTGGAGCCTTGCCAGATGCAAGCTCATTTATAGCACACTTAACTTCTGTTATAGTGGGAAGTGTGTCCAGGTGGTCCAGAGTTGGCAGGGCCTCTATGGCGTTGAGGGCATCATCCGCCAACTTGGTCTCACTTGAGTAAAGCTCTAAATAGTGCTCGACCCATCTATCCATCTGCTGTTTCTTATCAGTGATGATTTCTCCAGTCAAGGTTTTCAGCGGTGCACTTCTTTTGATCATTGGACCACAGGCTTTCTTTATCCCTTCATACATGCTTCTGATGTTTCCCTTATCACTTGCGATTTGAATGGACTCACATAACTTGATCCAATAGTCATTCGCACACTGCCTGGCAGCCTTTTGTACATCCTTCCTCGCTTGCTTCAGCTCACTCAGAGTGTTATGCGTTGGTCTTTCCCTGTTTCTTAAGAGAGCTATCTTCTTTTTATCATTCAAGGGCTGCAGTATCTGGCTGTTTGCCGCAAACCAGTCCTGCCTCTTATGATCCACAGTGCCGTAAACCCCTACCGCTGTTTTATAAATAGTTTCCTTAAGTTTACTCCATTTATCATTTACTAAACAATTTTCTGATGTATCAGTGAAAGCGTCTTCAAGTTGCTGTTGAAATTCAAAGCACTTTCCAGGATCGTGAGTGTTAATAATATTAATCCTGGGGGCTAGACTTGTGTTTAGCTGTGTAGATTCTCTTTGGTCTCAGTCTAACCCTTGCAACAACCAAAGAATGATCTGTATCACAGTCAGCACTGTGGTAACTTCGAGTTAATGATGTATGGTTCAGATGTTGTCTCCGTGTGATGATGAAGTCCAGCATCTTCAATGTAATGGATACCCAAACAATATTAAGTGTCACCGCCAGCCACACAAGCCCCGCACTTCAAGTGTTTCTTCAGCTGACCTTTCGTAGGGACCATGTAGTGAAACAAATACACGATCGACTTAAAACAACAGTAAACCAAATATTCTATGCTGCTGACCAATGATCAGATACAGAACTACTCCAACACCCTCTCAGTCTGTGACAGAAATATTCTGTCCGCATACCAAATATTCTATGCTGCTGAACCAATGACCAGAAACAGAACTACTCCAACACCCTCTCAATCTGTGAAAGAAATATTCTGTATGTACACCAAATATTCTATGCTGCTGAACCAATGACCAGATACAGAACTACTCCAACACCCTCTCAATCTGTGAAAGAAATAATTCTGTCCGTACACCAAACATTCTATGCTGCTGAACCAATGATCAGATACATAACTACCCCGACACACTCTCAATCTGTGAAAGAAATATTCTTTCCGTACACCAAATCAGTTCCGGAGTGATTGCCGAGCTCCTTGCATGGGTAGAACGGAATAAAAATTAAAAACGAGTAACCGACCATATATTAGTGTGGGTGGATAAGAGTTAATCATTCATAAAACACCATAAAGTCAGTCATAAAGTTTGCAAAGAAAAGCCGTTTCGTGTATTATATTTAATGTTTACAATCTAGCAATTACACTATTCCAGTCAATGGTATGCAAAAGTAAGATTTCATTTTAAATGCGCATTTACCATATGCATAGTACATGCTTCACATTTGAACAATATTAGAGACTGTTTTTAAATATTTCAGATAATGTATAGTTCAATTTATATGATATATTACTCCGCAGCATGAACCTGATGAGATGCAGCGAAAAATGCTAGGCTTATGTTTAAATTCAACTGTTTTCTTAACATACTTTCCAGGTCCTTTTGCAAAAGTACGGCGGAAAAAGGAAAAGTAACACAGGAAGAAGGGGAGATTGGAGAAATCTCGGGGAGTATTCCCAGAATGTTATGGGATGGACACAAGGACCTCCAATGCTTCAATCCAAACTCCAGTGTTTCCAAGAACATGACAATCTCAAAGAGACAGTTAAATTATGACGACTTCACAAGAGGGAAACCACAGAAAACAATCCCAAATCCGAAGCATGACAAATCAATGGGGTGTGCTGGTCCATTACAACCCAGCCCTGCTGCAGATGAATGCCGGCAACTAATACAGCTGCCCCAGAGTTATTCAACGAGTATCGATAGCCTGGATTGTCTTAGTCCAGTAAAACTCAACCTTGCTGAGGATGAATGCCGGCAAGTAATACAGCTGCCCCAGAGTTATTCAACGAGTATCGATAGCCTGGGTTGTTTTAGTCCAGTAAAACTCAACCTTGCTGAGGATGAATGCCGGCAAGTAATACAGCTGCCCCAGAGTTATTCAACGAGTATCGATAGCCTGGATTGTTTTAGTCCAGTAAAACTCAACCTTGCTGAGGATGAATGCCGGCAAGTAATACAGCTGCCCCAGAGTTATTCAACGAGTATCGATAGCCTGGATTGTTTTAGTCCAGTAAAACTCAACCTTGCTGACGGTGAATGCCGGCAACTGTCTCATTCTGATTCAAAGAGTTGTGCTGGTACATTAGAACCCAACCCTCGTGCAAGTGAATTTCATGGACAAGACCAAATACCTCATCCTGATTCTACCAGCAGCCATAGCAAGAAACCACCATGTGCTAACAGTGAGGCACATTTAACGATGAGTGAAACATATACTTCTGATGACATGAACTACGCCCATGTTTCAAGCGACACACGCTCAAAACCAACACACGCGCGTCGACCTATACCTTCGATTTCCCTTGATCCAGTTTTAGAACACAAAGGTCAAGACATGACCCATGGAACTCAACTGCAACAATGTGACAGGCCTGCAAATACAACCACACAGCAATGTTTGGAGATCAACCAATCCCCGTAAGTCTTGCATCTGTTTATTTAGCACTGTCTACCTCAGTTCTACTTCTGGTGTTACATTGTTTGTTTCGTGTTTATGTTCGTGCCATATTCTACACTGTTTGTAATCTCAGTTATTGCATATGTACACTATACATGAAACAGCTGTATTTATTTCTGCTTGTGTTAACGTATACAGTATTATTGTATCGGGGTAAGTTTTCTCAGAAATCTATTTCTGTCTTTGGGTCATTGTCTGCAGTCGTCGACACTTATAGTGTGAATATGTCCAGTGTCCACTCTATGAAACCTGGACATCTCCCGGAGAGATCTGTAGTAGCCAGGAACGATCTCTTCTGTTGTGTTCAGACTATTACATATGTAAATATTGAGCACAACCCACTACTGGCAACGCCGATCGCATTCTGATATGAACCTAAGGCCTATCCACGTCAATATGGAAGCACTATACTCGAGTTTCGCCCTCATTTGAGCTCGTCAGTAGTGCATATCCCTGACCGGATCCGGAAACAGTCCCGGATCACGCGTGTGAAGCGGGTGTGTAACCACGCGGCACACACTGGACACACCAAATTATCACAACAGAACATCACAACGCTACCCATCGTAGGCTATGCTCATATGTAACGACAGTTTTTACATAGTCATCGGTAACAAATGTTTGTATGATACTACAAACATATATCAGTTTTCGAGCAACATTAATTCAGTGTATGAAGCCATCATCTTGTGCTATGCCGATGAGCATTGACAGTCATGATTCGCCATCTCATACGATCACCAGAGCCTTGGATCAGCTCTATGTTCTTGTCTCGATTATACCACGTGACCACATCTCTTTGTCTTCCCTTTACCCTTTTCCCACTAGATAATAGATAGGCACTCTTTTCCCACTAGATAATAGACAGACACTCTGTTCCCATTAGTGGATTGATAGATAGGCACTTTTCCCTCACATTAGATGATAGATAGGCACTCTTTTCCCGCTGAAGATATACAGGCCGAAAATTAATTGGACTGCCAAGATAAGAAATCTGAACATTTTGAGGTAAGCTAAGTCGCAAAGACAACTTATCACAATCATCAGACAGAAGCAGGCATCCTTTTTTACCACCTTATGACACGACAAAAATTGGAACATGTGACAACCGGAAATATTTGTGGGGAAAAGAGACAGGGGAAGACAGCATGAAAAAAATACTTGACAGTCTTGTGTCATGGCACGAAAGGGGGTCAACACATGAATTTATCCAGGCCGTCGGAGATCGCAATTTGTGGAGAAGCATTATCGCCCACTCCAATCGGCAAGGTACTAGATGATGATAATAGATAGATAGGCACTTTTCTCATTGATTATAGATAGGCACTATCTTTTTGTGCTCTATAGATAGGACATGCAACTAACTTAAATGTGCACTGGTGTCAACTAAATGTGTTCGCCCTCTTTCGTGATACGCTACACTTACATCTGTGGTTTGGGGGAGAGCGGGAGGTTTTGTATAAGATCCGTGGATTCTTCATTGTTGTACAATACTACACTATGGTTGACACCCGTTTCCTTACGTTAGGAGCTGACTCCGTTCAACTAGCCGGGTGTGTATATTTAGCAAATTCAATTGCTTTAAGACAGTACAGCCATTAGTGATGCGACTATACAGCAATTCACCCCTCGGCGCTCAAGCATGGTGTACCAGTGAGACCTCTTTTATCTATGCTTAACTCTGCTCCACACAGGATGTCTAAATGGCTTGCTGAAACTCCTAAATCGGTGTGACAATCATTTACATTTTACAGTTGTATAGTCATTTACAGTTTTAGGTGTCCAATAGTTCGACCTATTATATTGGACACCATCGATCTTAAATACAATGGCATGGCGTCAATGGATAGCCTCTGGTTTCACTGACGTGTCCAGAAAGAAACCGTAAAGATAATATGTGAGAGCATAAACGAGAAAAAAACTGAAGTTAATCCTACCGACATCCCAACTCGAGATCTACTACTGCTGTGCACATTCAATATACAACTCAATTTTCTTAAATCTTACCGCCAAATTGACGGAGTGGCCATGGGAAGTTCTCCACGCCTCATTCTAGCGGTCATCGTTATGACCCGCTTTGAAGAACACAGAATCTGGAATAACATGTTCTAGTTCTTGACCGCCGTTATGTGGATGATATAAGATTCCTTACAGAGATCAGACAACAAGCAGAATCGTTTCACTCCACCACCAACCACGTCCACAAGAACATTTCGTCACTATCTTCGGAAATAATAACACTTTATCGTTCTTACATATCCTAAGCCGAGGTCGATACGTTGGTACCATCCAAAGACCAGGAGTCTCTGTGGCGAAGTGGTCAAGCCGTTTGACTCGGGCTCCGAAGGTTGTGGGTTCGATTCCGGGCCGCGTCCTTGGGTTCACGAGTTAAATTTTTCGGAGACTCCTGTGGGTCGTCGCTAGAGCTACGGAGTTCGTGCTTTGTGCGATGCTTTCCGCGCTGCGGAAAGAGACTGAGCCATATGGGATAAAACCCGGTGCAATGAAGTCGACCCTGTCAACTTTTAAGCTTTTTTTTTTTTTAAGCGACATCCAAACACCAGACTGTCGAAAAATAATATCGACAGGACAATATCTGAATGTCAATAGCTTTTCACCTGCCCCATGTTCGCGTGGCCTGGTTCAGATGTTTCTTAATATAACTAGACAGATGTGTTCCGAATACACCTTTTAAAAACAAAACAAAAACTTGGGTACCCTTAACCAGAAGCTAAAATATAATGGGTATCAAGCCGGCTTTACCCTCCGTGGTGAAGTGGTCAAACATTCTGCCTCGCGGTCTAAAGGTTGGGGGTTCGATACCGGACTACGACATCATGTTCACGAGTGCATTTTTCTCGGAGACTCCTGGGGGTCGTCGCTGGAGCTACAAATTGTGTGCTTTTTGCGACGCTTTCGTCAGGCCGCCCTGCAGAAATAGACCGAGCCATATGAGATAAAACCCGGTGCAATGAAGTCGATCCTCTTGACTTTTATGAATTTTTTTTTAACCGTTACAGTCAGCCACATAAACCTACTGCCACAGAATCATCGGTCCCCATATTGTTAAGCGTTTCATCAGCTAAATTTTCGAGGGGATGATGTGATAAAACGAACATGATAAAACGTATTTATCAATTCCGTTGTAAGTGCCAAGCAACTTACATTGGTAGAACAGAATTAAAATTAGCGAATCGAGTAACCAAACATATGCCAGTTTGGGTGGGAAAGAGTTAATCAATCATAAAACGCCCAGCTGAAAGATCTGGCATCACTCTCTTTTCAACAGTCAAAACATGTGCAAAGAAAAGCTATTTCGTATATTGTATTCAATGAACAATAAACTATTGCACAAATATATTTAGACATTAGCAATTAGACTTTTCCAGCCAATTTTATGCAACAGGAAGACTGTACTATAAATGTGCAGTTACCGTATGGATAACTAATACTCTACATTTAAACAATATCAGTGACTGTTTTCAAACTATTTCAGCCAAAGTATAGTTCACTACATATGATATATAACTCTGCAGCTTGCTGCTGATGAGATATAATGAAATATGCCAGGCAATAATTTGTACAACATATTGTTTGTGACTGCTGTGTTTACATGAGCTGTTTCCTTATAATGTTTTCCAGGTTAATTTCACAAACGGTGACAGAAAAAGGAAACGCAGAACAGGTAGTAGGGATAATTGGAGAAGATTCTGGTTTCCCTCCCAGAAAAGAGAGTGACCGCCCACGTGATAGACGCACAAAATTACCATACTCCAATCGTAACTTAAGTGCTTCCAAGAACACGACAAGCGCAGTGAAACCGTTAATTCGCTACAGCTTCGCAAGGGGGAAACCAAGACAAACACTCCACAAACTAGTGGGCTCTGCTGATCCAGCAAAACCTGACCCTGCTGAAGATGAGTGCCGGAAACTAAAAGAACTGCTTCTTTCTGATTCAATGATCATCGATAGAAAGGACAGTGCTGGTCCAGTAAATCCCGATCCTACTGTTGATGAATGCCGACGACCAGGACAACTGCAACATCTTGATTCTGAGAGCATCAATAACGAGGGATGTGCTGGTCCAGTCAATCCCAACTCTCCTATAGATGAATGCTGGCCACTAGGACATCTGCCTCAGTCTGGTTCAAACAGCTTCGATAGCCATGGCGGTGATTGTCCAGTAAAACCTCATCGTTGTGTAGATGAATGCCGGCAATTAAGACAATTGCTTCTGCCTGTTTCAAAGAGCATCCATAGCCAGGGCGGTGTTGTTCCAGTAAAACCCAGCTCTCGGGCAATTGGATGTCAGCGACAAAGTAAAATACCGCTTCCTGATTCCACACACAGCAATTGCGATAAACCACCATATGCCACTAAAGAAGCACATTTAGCAATGGGCCAAATACATGCTTCTGTTAAAAAAAGCTACGCCGATGTTTTAACCGGAGCAGGCTCAAAACCAGCACTTGTGCTTAGACCTGTGTCTTCGGATTCCCTCGATGCAGCTGTTGGACACACAGATCAGGAAATGGACCTCGGAACTAAAAAGCAATCAAGTGACATGTAAGTCTTTCATTTCTATTTATTTAGTACTGTTGACCTCAATGTTGCTCCTGGTGTTACGTTGTTAGTTTCGTGATTAGTGATTGGTTAGTTTACTGGATGGTTTGCTGATTGGTTGGTCATTTGACTATATATATGGCGATTGGTAAGTCAGTTGACTGGTTTGATGGCTGATTGGTTGATGTGTTGACTAACTGACTGGTTGGTTGGCACATTGGTTGGGTGGTGTGTAGTCCCTCCAAAGTCTGGTAGTTCAGCTCTCCAGTCCACGGTGTTGACATTCCAGTGTTTGAGCCCTGTAGAAGACTGGCATCTATCACAGTCAGTTCAGTGTGGAGGCTTCTCTCGTCCTCCCGGTACAAAGTACCATCTCCACGGGCACTGTGTGGCAGCGCTCTCCTTGCCCCATCCAAGTTCAGACATCAGCGGGATGTGCAAGACAGGTGCTGGAACTTCACATCTGCCAAGAGACATGGCCATTCATTAGAACGTTAGCCACATCTGCCAAGAGACATGGCCATTCATTAGAACGTTAGCCACATCTGCCAAGAGACATGGCCATTCATTAGAACGTTAGCCACATCTGCCAAGAGACATGGCCATTCATTAGAACGTTAGCCACATAGGGAAACTACCATGTAAAGGTGCTCCCAATTCTTGGCTAAATGTGAGGCCTGAATTTCTTGCCACTTTCAGCAACCGACAAGTTCACAAATTTCATAAACAAATACGCAGTATTGATTGTCACTCACAGAAACAGAAGAAAGTAGAGATTAGAAGACATACTAGAAAACATAACAATTGAAAGCTATAGTTAATCATGAGGGATATGGGCTTTCCATCACATGTAATATAGAGAATTTAATGTAAACCTATTCTCATGTTTTGTGGATTATTCAAAGGCATTTGACTGTGTACAACATCAGAAACTTTCGGAAATCATGAGGAATATGGGCAAATATATGTTAATGAGGAAAAATTGGAGGTGGTGGAGAATTTCGAATATCTTTGGTCATTGATTACCAACAACGGTGACACAATGAAAGAAATTAAACGACGACTATCAATTGCTCTTCAAAGACTAAAACAACTGAATAAATTATGGAGTGGGACAGTACTACAGAAACTATTAAAAAAATTAGATTTTTACGAGCATGCATCTTTCCCATTGCAACATACGCCTGTGAGACTGGACACTTACTAAACAAGCTGAACAGCGCATAAGTGCCTTTGAATATAAATGTTATAGACGAGTTCTAAGAACATCTTGGGTAAAGAAAAGAACAAATGCATCCAATCCATACAAGAGCTGAATATTGAAGAAGGTTGGCTAATAAAGACGATAAAACAAAGAACATTGATATATTTTGGTCACTTGAAACGTCACGAAAGTTTGGAGAGAACAATAATGGCGGGGTATATGCCAGGGAAGAGGGGAAGAGAGGAAGAGGAAGGCCAAAGAGAAGATGGGTGCAGGATGTGGCAGATGATCTCCAGATGGGTGATCGGACGCGGGGCATCTTGCTTATGATCGAGAGGTTTTCCGAAAGGTTGTTATGGGAGCGAGGTTCTGCAAAGGACATGCTACTGAATGAATGAATGAGTTATTCTAAAAGAATTTTAACCCGTAACCTAGAAATATAAATGTTGCCTCATAATTATCATATACTTTTCTGTGTACAACAAACTACATTGTATTAAGACAGCTCATAAATTCACACGTATAGGTTGGCGCGTATAGAAGCAGATGGAATTAGATATTAGTGGATACACTAGACAACATAAAACTGGAAAGCTATAGTTGCCATACCGGGATTTGAACCTGTCACCTCCACATGACGACAGCGTCTCGCTGCAGGGACAAGAAGACTTCTACGCTGACGTCATGTGAAGGTGACAGGTTAGAATCGCGGTGTGGTATTCATAGCTTTCAATGTGTGTGTTGTCTAGTGTCCTCTAATATTTGTTTCTATGGGCGCCAACCAACACGTGTGAATTTATGAATGAGCTGTTTAATGGTTACCCAACTGATGTTACCAATTACCATTGCATTACCAATTACAATTGTATTACTAATTACCATTGTATTACCAATTACCATTGATTAACCAATTACAATTGATTAACCAATTACCATTGTATTACCAATTACCATTGTATTACCAATTGCCATTGTATTACCAATTACCATTATATTACCAATTACCATGGTATTACCAATATTCATTTCGTACCTATTACTTGCCGACGCTCTGGCGAAAGGGTTAAAAACGCAATTCCGTAACCGCGTTCGAAGCACAGCTGCAGGCAATTTGGAAGCAGGCCGCCTTGCGCTGGTTTTCATTGAATGGTATTATTGCCAGTCGCCCAGAAAGCAATGGCAAACTGCTGTAAGTAAACTTGACTTTCTTAAGCGACTTGCCAAGAAATCACAATTTGAAAAACTTGCTAGTGTTAACCTATAGTTATGCAACTAACGTTAACTAACATATTCCTTTCAGACATTGGCCACCTTTAGTGAATAACCACATTGACCATAACAACACGGATATTGAGAGTTGCCATGACGGACAACACAGTGGACATTCATTACTGGACTCAGATGATGAAGGATATGATGACACTCCTGACCACATGGCTTCAGATACAGACAATGACCCATGGGGTCCCAGAATAAGATCACTTGGACGTCTCATTCCAGAAGCTTATTTTGACTGGCCGTTTGGCTATTGTATTACCAATTTACTGTATATGGAGTCCCTGGGTTTAAATTACTTGGATACTGCCACAGGATTTGGCACAACAAACGTGGACACTCAACCAGTACAACAGGATAATTTACTGCAAATGCCGGACACACCGGTAAGTGTTTGTTTGAAACTGTAATAGTTCATTAAGTAAGTGTTGTTCTATATATAGAGGAGCCGAGGCAGCGAAGTAGCTAGACGCTTCTCTATCGGTTTATTGGTAATTGGTTTGCATCCACATCGTGGCGGATTGTAAAGCTTGGCCTCGGGTACCGGATCATCCCAGCCTAAAATAGGTGCTAGAAAATGTCTTGGGGCGGGCGTGACATTAACCACGTGACCACTCACTCCAGTGCCGATTGGTGTATGCAAATATGGGTCTAGCACCGTATGCCCAATGTGTGTCCAAGGGGTCCATTATTTATATATTTACACAAGAATATTTATATTATTTATATATTTACACAAGAATATTTATATTATTTATATATTTACACAAGAATATTTATATTATTTATATATTTACACAAGAATATTTATATTATTTATATATTTACACAAGAATATTTATATTATTTATATATTTACACAAGAATATTTATATTATTTATATATTTACACAAGAATATTTATATTATTTATATATTTACACACGTACACACGTTTGTGTGGGTGTATATGGGGATGTGTGTGTGTGTGTGTGTGTGTGTGTGTCTATCAGGCTTCGGTACCCATTTGATTTAAGGTTCGCTCCCCCTAGACAAGATTGCATCCAAAATGACTGTCTACCCCTGGGCGGGTTTTCTTTCCTCTCAATTTGTCAGGACTGTGACCTCCTGGCCTACCCTTTGCTATTTCCAACTGCCCTGGAATTTACACACGTACTTCCTGTTTGTCAGCCTTAACCGAGATGGTAATGTATCAGATCTCATTACCCAAGAGATCAGGTGTGGTGGGTTTTCATTAGATACCAGCGATTCTTAGAAACATTCCCCAGCTCTATGTGGGCATCGAACCCCGTACCTCATGAACCTTGGGCGGTCGCCATAATCTCTCGGGCACGGCTTCCCTTTATAATGAATATAAAGACTTGAAGGAACAGTGCATGTCTAAATGTGCAATTAAAGTAAATGACGTCATTTTACGGCAAGTGAACAAATTCAAATATCTAGACCATGGATAACATCAAATGGAAGATGCATCACAGAGATAAAGAATAGAATATGACAAACAAAGACTGCATTCTGTCATATGAAGGACATTTTGTGCAATAAGTTGTTTCTTTGAATGTTAGAAAAAGAGTTCTTGCCTATTACATAGAACCAGTTTTAACATACGGTTCCAAACAAAAATTTTTTTCCGCATATCCTTTACAGGACATCGCTGTCAACATTAGCATTCTTTCAGGTGATTGTTGATTTCTTGGCAAGATTACGCTCGGTAGTTTGCCATTGCTTTCTGAGCGACCGGCTCACATTAAGTTACCAACGTGGCGAGAACCGCTATCGATTATCGTGCAGGTTACGTTACTCACGAGAACATACGGGATTACGGAGAAAGACGTTAACCCCTAGGCCAAGATTTTATTGGACAGCCAAAATGAGCAATCTGGACATTTGGAGGGAAGCGAAGACAAACATTAGAAAGAAGCAGTCATCATTTTTTTGGCCACATTATGAGAAGAGAAAAACTGATTGTGTACATTTTCTACCACGTATTCTTTCATTCTATTCATTACGTCCCCGATACCTCTCTCACTTTAAATGTTTTTTTCCAAAATTTGTTGTTGTTGTTGCATGTCTAGAAATTATTTTCTTAAATTTCTTTATAGCCATTCTTCTTTAACTGATCCAATGCCGGTGGATAATATATCGCCAAATGTGATTTACTATTTGGATCGAAGGATGTTATATCGCCATACTAGGGTCATCGTGTTATTTGTTTCGTTCGGGGGTACATTTCGGAATTTTAATGACCAGTGGGCGGTAATTAACATTATAATACCCGGTGTTTGTACAGTCTCACTACACTTTGTATGTAGAACAATTCTGAAAAATGAATTACACGACGTCATCACAAAATGTGCTCCACAGTCCATCGTGAAACAATATGCAGTGAATGGCTGTCGTCTGCTGGGGTAATTCTTGGCACTCCAAACAGAACGATGTTATCAACGAAAAAAAGCATTTATTTTTTTTGCTGGGACAAGTGTTTTGTATTAGCGGTCGATACACACGGATGGTTGTTCAAAGATGTATAGCAAGATTTCCTGGTAAACAACCTCCTCGTCACATTACTGTTTAAAATTTGTTGAATAAGTTACACTGATTACTTTATTGATACTTTCTAGCTTCCTCCAAAACAGCGTTAGGCCATAGCTGTGACTATTGTTACTAATTTCATTAATTTATTAACACATTTTTATGACGTCATGTACTTACTTTTTGAAGACAGTTCTACACTGCAAAGTATAGTGAGACTTTGCAAACACCCTGTACTTATTAATTTGGCTGTGCATCATTCTTGATCCAAACCAACGTCTTTGTTTGGCACCCAGTATTAATATTGAGTTCTTGTTGGTTATATGTTTATTCTCTCTCTCTCTCTCTCTCTCTCTCTCTCTCTCTCTCTCTCTCTCTCTCTCTCTCTCTCTCTCTCTCTCTCTCTCTCTCTTGTTTTTTGCTTTTTTTTTGTTGCCCCGACCACTTTGTGATATTTCTAATGGGTTAAAATTAATGACAAGCTGACGTTCTTTGACTTGGACAATTCTGATTTGCTTTCAGGATCTCTGGACATGGTTTGTAAATGAATGGCGTCCTCGGGAGCCAGTAACTCATGAACAGTCACTTTACCTTACATCAATCAGTGAATGGCTTCAAGCACAGGAGTCAGCAGCATACATGTAAGTAATGTGAACACAATCAAATATTAACACTTATTTTAATACAATGAAATTAACACAATCAAATGTAAACACCTGACTATTTATTGTATATTATCACTATACTACTAACACTTTTGTTACGTACCTCTGTCAAATAGTAACACATCACTACCTCTTGTTAGGTTAACACAATCAAGTATTAACACCTCTCTTTTGTTATGTTAACTCCGTCGTATGCTAACACCTATATCTTTTATGTTAATACAATCAAACAATACTTTAAAGTCTCTTTTGTTTTAATGCATAATCATTGGCTGAAATGGGTTCCAAATGTTGCTGTATGTAGCCGAGGCGCGGTGTTGGGGTGAGCGCCCAACATTGCTCAAATACCTCAATGGCTCGTGAATACATAACCTATGCAGCAAAAGTCCAACTCCTGGCCTTCACGTGGCGGACCTGTTTAAACTAACAGGAGAAGGGGCGACGGCGAGTCTCTGGCGCCGGAAAATAACCAGTATGCTCTAGATGTGTATGCACGTACATGCATGCGCAGACAAGTGTGTGCGCGCGTACACATCTACACTCGAGTGAGACCACAGTCTGTTCTAGCAAAGAAAGGTGCTGAAGACGGAGGCAACCAGCCAAGAGGCGCACCACAGAAATCAGGATGCCACGCAATCACGCAAAATGGAATATGTCGACTACTGCTAATCGTTATGGTGCTCGCCCTGCTTTGGACCCCCAGGCAGGTGCAGTGCCGGGCCCTATGTCTCGAAAGGGTCCAACCCCAACTACTGGAGGTCCTTCTCAGATGTCCTGTGGAGCCAGGGGACATGAGAATAGGATGACTGGCCATACTAAACGAAGACTTAAAATAATGCACTGGAATGCGGAGGGAGTCAGCAACAAAAAAATAGAATTAGAAAAAATCTTGGACCAAGAAAAAGTAAGCATATGTTGCTTGCAAGAAACTCACCTCAATGAAATTATAGCCTTCAAAATCAGAGGCTACCAGTGTTACCGATCTGACCGAAAGAACAGGCGAAAAGGTGGGATACTGACCCTTGTAAGAAATAACATCATGGCTTCCCAAATCAAAGTCTACATGGAAGGGGCTGAGTATCAGACACTTAAACTTAAGACAGGTAATACAGATCTACATCTGATCAATTACTACTGTCCAAGTGACCGCCCACAGGCACTGGACACTCTACCACTAAAAGAAATAATTATTGTGTGTGGCGATTTCAACAGCCACTCGCAGAGCTGGGGCTATGATCACATGGACCAGAGAGGAGAGAGACTGGAAGACTGGCAGGATGAGAATAGATTCATGTTGATTAACAAGCCGTCCGACCCACATACTTTCTACTCGAGATCATGGCACTCTACAACTACACCTGACCTGGCTTTTCATTCACCAGACCTGGAGTGGAACATTACACGAACTGTTGGGAAACAACTTGGTGGCAGTGACCATCGGCCAGTCTTTCTAACCGTAGAAAATGAGCTTGTAAGTGAAAGCAGCACCCTCTCGAGGTGGAACTACAAGAAAGCAGACTGGGCAATGTACAAGCATCGCACCAGCATACTGGTTAGAAACCTGAACACTGAGAAAGACATAAATAAAGCAGTTGAAGAGTTTGGGAAATGCATACTACAGGCAGCGCGAGAAACAGTACCAAGAGGAGCCCGTAAACAATATAAACCCTACTGGAGTAGTGAACTGGAACAGTTGCATAATGATGTTGAAGTGTGTAGAAAGCAAGCAGAGGCCACACCCAGCCAAGAGCACCACAATAAATTCCAGCATGCAAAAGCCAAATTTCAAAGGGCCAAGCTGCAGGCTAGACGGAAAAGCTGGCAGGAGAAAACGGAGTCTCTGAACTTTGAAAGAGACACAAGGAAATTGTGGAAGCTAATAAAACAGCTTAATGACGAGGACACAGGGAGAAACTCAAAAATTGCACTACATAAAGATGGAAAAATCTTAACAAGAAAGCAAGCAGCTGACCATTTTGCGGACTCGTTCGCACAAGATAGCAATATCAAAATTAGTCCAGAGAAACAACAAGAGATTCGAGAGAAACGACAACATACAGGACAGAAGGAAATAGTACATGAGGTTCTGGAGGCACCCATCACAATCAGCGAACTGGAGCTAGTCATATCAAAACTGAAAATGAGAAAGTCACCAGGAGCTGATGGTATCTCCAATGAAATGATCAGGAACCTAGGAACAGAGGCCAAAACAAAGCTGTTGCAGATCTTCAATAACAGCTGGACCTTAGGCAGTGTTCCACAAGCCTGGAGAGAAGCAATCATGATACCCCTCCTAAAATCAGGGAAAGATGGTTCCATTGCCTCTAGCTACAGACCAATTAGCCTCACCAGCTGTCTCTGCAAAACACTGGAGCGCATCATCAATCACAGACTGCAGTGGTACATTGAAAGTAAAAACATCCTTGTGCCACAGCAGGCTGGCTTTAGGCAGTGCTACTCTACGGAAGATCAGACAATCTACCTCTCTCAAGAAATTGAGGATGCATTCCAAGAGAAGAAGCTGGTGCTTGCGGCATGGATAGATCTGAAGAAAGCCTTTGACAAAGTCTGGAAAGAAGGTCTGATGAAGAAACTGAGAAACTGCAAAGTCAATGGAAGAATGTACAAATGGGTGAAAGCATACTTGCACAACAGAAGAGCCCGAGTACAGATAGATGGACTCAAGAGCAAGAAAGTACTACTGCGTCACGGTGTCCCCCAGGGCGGAGTCTTGTCCCCCACACTTTTCCTAATCTTCATCAATGATCTTGTTGCTCACCTACCGCATGGAATTAAAGCGGCAATGTACGCCGATGACCTGGTTCTATGGAGCACAAATGAATATGCATCAGTGGCCACCAGATTGCTACAAAGAGCTGTAGATACATTTGCTGCATGGGCAAATAGATGGTGTGTCAGCATAAACACTGACAAGTGCAGCACCACCCTATTTACCCTCTCTCCAAAACAAAAGGCAGGGATCATCCAGATAAATGGAACACCCCTAAGAGAAGATAAAGAACCAACATACCTTGGAGTAACATTTGATGGCAAGCTGACATGGAGAAAGCACATCAACAAAGCAGTAGCAAAAGCCAGAAGGAAAATAGCCATCCTGAGAAAGCTAAGTGGAACCACATGGGGAGCCAGTACGAAAATACTTAGCAAAGTTTACCAACAGAGCATACGACCACACCTGGAATATGGGTCAACTGCGTGGTGTTCAGCATCAAATACCACACTACAAGAGCTGGACAAGGTGCAAAATCAAGCACTTAGAGTCACCACAGGAGGGATGAGATCAACCCCTATAGTGGAAATGGAGAAGATGGGGAGGACACAGGCACTGAGTGAGCGCAGAGAGACGAAAACGCTAATACAAGCAGAAAAGTTCCTCAGCTTGCCAGGCCACCCTATGAAGAACAGATTTGAAAACCTAGCTATGGGGCGGTTGAAAAGAAGTAGTTTTATCCACCAGGCCAAACGACTCTGCAGAGAAACCACTGATCTGCCCACAGTTGGTATCCCCCTAACAACTATTCCAGAGCGAACTCCATGGAAAGATGAGCATAGACTATCGTTACAAATCCAGACAAAAGTGAGAGGAATATTTGACAAGGAAGAACAGAACAGTGTGCAGCGCAGAACAGCCACTCTCAGCTTCCTTGATGAAGAATACCCACAGGACCTCTGGATCCGAGTCTACACAGATGGGTCAGCACAAAATGCTGTTCGAAATGGAGGAGCGGGAGTGTACATAGAATACCCGAATAATACTAGGGACACAGCCAGAGTACCGACAGGAAAGTACTGCCATAACTATGATGCCGAAATTGAGGCAATCAAGATAGCAACAGAGAAATTACTAAATATCAGCAATGGTACACAACCTGTGGTGCTACTAACAGATGCAAAATCAGTACTCGAGGCGCTCCTCTCTGGGAAACTGCCAGTACTAAGGACACTACTTTCTGAGCTTAGCAGTCAGCATAAAGTCACCATACAGTGGATACCATCTCACTGTGGAGTACCCGGAAACGACAGAGCTGATCAATTGGCTAAGGAAGGAGCCAAAGAGGAACAGCCTGATGTGCCCGTTACATACCACCAAAAGAAAAGAATGATCAAATCAGTCAGAAAGCCACCAAAACCTGCTCAAGATGACTACCACATTATGGACAGACCAGAACAAGTCATTATTCTGCGCCTCAGAACAGGACACAATAGATTACGCAACCACATGTATACAAAATTCAAGATTGGTGAAACAGCCATGTGCACATGTGGATTGGCGTCGCAGACAGCAGAGCACATACTCCAAGACTGCCCAAAATATAACATATCTAGGCAAACCTTCTGGCCTAGAGAGACGACAGTGGAAGATAAACTCTATGGACCACTGTGTGAACTGAAAAAAACAGTTCAATTCATGCAAGAGACGACATTGCAGATATAGACATATTTCAAGCGAACGAAAGAAGAAGAAGAAGAAATTGGCTGAAATCTGTTTGCTTTTCTACCTCTCATTTAGCCATTACAGAATCCCTTAAAATGTGTAAAATTAACAAATCCACGGTTCATTGAACGAATTTCACTACATTCACAGACGTCGCAATCAACCCCAGCATAGTTTGGTTGTTTGTGCTTTTGTAGACCATTGTAATATACATTGTGCCAACGGAGTTTGGTGGAGGGGCGCGAATGGGAGAGTACGAGCCTGATCCTGGTGCGAACAAATGCAACATAAAGACAGGGCAGACCATGTCCTATACCTTGGTTGGCAACTGGTCTAGGATCGAAGCTCTGACAGGCGGATCGTTAGAGCATTGCTTTTCAGCTTCTGCTGCTTGTCTTGTTCCAGATGTATTGGTTTTACCTTTCCTCTGGAGTAAACTAGGCAGGCTGAGAGAGGGATCATGCTGCATGGGCAGCACATGGTCTTTGTGCTCAGGCTTTGTGCTATTTTTGAAGCACAATGTAACAAACTTTCGTCTGTGAAGACGGCAAGGTGCCAGTAGTAATATACGGGTAAAGTAGAAAGTTTTTAAACAAGTGAACCGGTACAATTATCTTGGAACAGTGATAACATCTGAAGGGAGATGCCTCGAAGAGATAAGAACAAGAATTGATGTGGTGAAGGTAGCCTTTTGCAAGATGGAACACATACTGACCAATAAAAATACGTTAATTGCTATGACAAAATAATGCTAAAAAACCCATGTTAATTGCTGTGGCAAAAAAGTGTTACAGTGCTACTGTACTTTTGTATGGATGTGAAGAAATAAACTAGAGAACTTGGTGACAACTTGCAAGACTGAGAGGTAAAGAACAAGTGGAAGGCAGAGAAGTAAATATCTAAATGGCTTTGCCAAGTGTCATGGTTGAGACAAGAACATGGAGCTGACCCATGATTCTGGTGATCGTGTGATATCGAAACATGACCACCCACGCTTATCGGCATGGCACATGATGAGGATGCGTTTGTCATTGCTTTGTGAGCATCTGAGGTTTATACCATTGTGAAAATCAAAGCCATGCTGTTTGCTTCCAACCCGCCTGCGGCTGATTTCAATCCTGTATGCAGGACTGTGAAACTGAGTGCGAGGTCCCTAAACACAAACGCCACTACATGCCAATTTACCGGTGCTCATTCTCCCTTAGTAGATATTAATTATCCCGTGTAATATCTGTACTAGGGAGTTGCTGTAGCTAGTGAGCTTGCCAGCCAGTCTCCGGTAGTCATCTCTTGGAATCTTGATACATGCAGGGACTTAATAAAAACTGACTAGGTTCCTACATCTATCAAATCTAAACTGGGCACCAGGCGAGAGAGACACAGTTAGGTTTTTAAAAAGCTTTTTTAGCATGTAACTTGTAGCTCTTGTCTCAAGTTTAGTCAGGAAAAGGACACAACCAGTTTTTTAAAATAATGTTGGCATGCAAATTTTGTTTGAGACTAGTTAAAGTCAGGAAAAGGACACAACCAGTTCTAATGGTTATTTTAGTAACTTTTGTCTGTATCAATCAAGTGTTTAGTCAGGAAAAGGACACAACCAGTTCTAATATTTATTTTTAAAACTTTTGTCTGTATCAATCAAGTGTTTAGTTAGGAAAGGGGCACACCAGTTTTACAATAGTTATGCTATCATGCAACTTTTATGCCTCAATTTTAGCCAGAAATGGACATAACTAGATGTTTAGTAGCTATATTAGCACATTACTTTGAATCTTTGTCTCAAACATCACATGGGGTGTGATCAGCACTTTCCAGTGAATCTCAGCCATCTTATAATATTTATTTTTTTGTTGGTCCGCAGCGATTACGCTCCTTGGACAACAAATCGCTTCTCGGCTTTTTGGCTAAGATCAAAGTGTAATCAACTGCACATGGTCTGGCCAGGGCCACCATCAGAGGCGGTCATCCGAATGACACATGAGTGTGGGGAAACTCAAGGATCGGCTCTGACCCTTGGGGAACCGTGAGCCCGTATTAATAATTTTATGTTTTTAATCTTTAAATTAATATCCTATTTGTGGCTGCCTCGGTCACAGGATTATTAATCTGAGCCTGGCAATGGACCCTAATATAACTTCTCTTCTGAGGTTGAACGGGGTAGGGGTAATGGTAGAATCGAATCACATCAAGTCGTGTAATGTGTTGTCTTACTGTTTACATTTGGTCAGACCATACTCTGGCTTCCTTGGTCGCCATGCCATGTCGCACTCACGATGTTTCAGTCATTATTCCACGCCACTTGCATTTTGGACATCTGCTGCTAAATCTACTGGAACGGGGGGAGGGGGGGGGATATATTATTGCATCGAAGACTGGTTTGCTATCAGTTTAGAAATACATGTTCCATATTTTGTCTGTAAAAACACAAAGAACGTGTCCTTTGTAGAACGTTGCAATCACTCCCAACCAATATTGACCTATGTGATTTACTATACAATTTTACGTTTTGTAGTTTGCCATTGCTTATCTACGTTAACATAATATAATGAGGGTTATTAACTTGCTTATATACTCAGGTACCCCCCATATGGCCAGATGGAAGCACCAGTGCCAACTGAAATATACCCTGAAGCAGACATTGAAGGTGCCTCTCAAATACAGACAGCGACCACATCCTGTGACAGTTCTGTATGTTCGGAGCTCTGCGCTTGAGTGACACAACCTAGCCCACAAACAGATCACCCAGCAGCAGAAACCCAAGTTCTGACAGATGAATCTATGCAGTTTCAATAGGAGCATGTTTGTACTGAGCATAAGCATTTACAATGAATCATGTGTATTGTTCGGCAATTGTCTTTTTCGAATGTAATACATGTTGACGGTCATGGGTCAACATCTTACATGACCATCTTTGTATTCTTGTTCAGATTATTCCATGCCCAACAATCCAGGTGTTTGTCTCTCTGACTTCTCATGATTCCTTTTCCATAAATTCTATCAGTTGTCACCTAGTTGTTTCTGCTTATATGCCCAACAAATCTCGGCTGCCTTCGTCTGATGTCTCTAATAAATGAAGTTTCTATTTCATTCTTGGACTGTCTCATTGATTTTTATGTCCGTCCATGGTATTCTTTGCATTTTCTACAGAAACCACAATTCCGCTGCCATTAGAATCTGCTCAGTTTGTATACTTTTTGTCAATGTTTCATATGCATGCAATACATGTTCTATATAACACTTCTGGCTGCAATTGAGAACTCTTTACTAGTATGTTTACCTTATTGTAAAAGTCTACCGTTTCCATAGCGATTGTTCTTCTAATCTCTATGAGGCATCTTCCTTCAGATAGGATGACTGTCCCAAATTAGTTGTACCGATTCATCTTAGAATTTTTCCAGATTCTACATTGTTGTATCTTTCTTCCTTGGTGTGACCTTATGTCTTGTTTTCTTACAACTCATTTCTAACCCTGGTTGCTAACTTTATCAAAACAACCATATCCACCAATTGATGAAGATCATGTTCTTTGTCAGAAATCAATTCTGTATAAACTACATGTTGCACAAAACATCTCTAGTTTTGTAATTTTTGTATATGTGCTTACAGATTGTTTGTTTAAATTAGCTACACAGTTTAAAAACTAGATGAATGTACACTTTTTGTTTAAATTTACCTAAACGTTTGTTTAAATTTGTTTACACGTTTGTTCAGTGTTGTAAAACTGACGAAGTATTTATTGACATTTGAAAAATAAAATACTGATGGAACAAACTTGTGCCTTCTTTGACATTGTTGTGTAAGAATGTTGTGTTTGAACTGTTCTATCAGTGTGCATCATCTTCCATTGGCTTGTCTTGAACAGAATGCACTCCCATCCCCACCCTACACCCCCACTCCATAAGTGATTTAAATGTCTCTATTATGATCTGGATGTCCGCCTCTGTTGCTGTCATGTGCAAATTATTAATGACGTCATGAATCCAACTGGGATAGGAGTTAATGTGACAGCTGACTGAGATAGGAGGAGTTAATGTTACAGCTGACTGGGATAGGAGGAGTTAATGTGACATCTGACTGGGATAGGAGGAGTTAATGTGACAGCTGACTGAGATATGAGGGGTTAATGTGACAGCTGACTGGGATAGGGGGAGTTTATGTGACAGCTGATTGAGATAGGAGGAGTTAATGTGACAGCTGATTGAGATAGGAGGAGTTAATGTGAGAGCTGATTGAGATAGGAGTTAATGTGAGAGCTGATTGAGATAGGAGGAGTTAATGTGACAGCTGACAGGGATAGGAGGAGTTAATGTGACAGCTGATTGAGATAGGAGGAGTTAATGTGACAGCTGATTGAGATAGGAGGAGTTAATGTGAGAGCTGATTGAGATAGGATGAGTTAATGTGACAGCTGATTGAGATAGGAGGAGTTAATGTGACAGCTGATTGAGATAGGAGGAGTTAATGTGAGAGCTGGCTTAGATAGAAGGAGTTAATGTGACAGCTGACTGAGATAGGAGGAGTTAATGTGACAGCTGATTGAGATAGGAGGAGTTAATGTGAGAGCTGGCTGAGATAGAAGGAGTTAATGTAACAGCTGACTGAGATAGGAGGAGTTAATGTGAGAGCTGGCTGAGATAGAAGGAGTTAATGTGACAGCTGACTGAGATATGAGGAGTTAATGTGACAGCTGGCTGAGATAGGAGAAGTTAATGTGAGAGCTGGCTGGGATAGAAGGAGTTAATGTAACAGCTGGCTGAGATCGGAGAAGTTAATGTGAGAGCTGGCTGAGATAGGAGAAGTTAATGTGAGAGCTGGCTGAGATAGGAGAAGTTAATGTGAGAGCTGGCTGAGATAGGAGAAGTTAATGTGAGAGCTGGCTGAGATAGGAGAAGTTAATGTGAGAGCTGACTGATATAGGAGGAGTTAATGTGAGAGCTGGCTGAGATAGAAGGAGTTAATGTGACATCTGACTGAGATAGGAGGAGTTAATGTGAGAGCTGGCTGAGATAAAAGGAGTTAATGTAACAGCTGGCTGAGATCGGAGAAGTTAATGTGAGAGCTGGCTGAGATAGGAGAAGTTAATGTGAGAGCTGGCTGAGATAGGAGGAGTTACCGTGAGAGCTGGCTGAGATAGGAGGAGTTATTGATTATTGTGAGAGCTGGCTGAGATAGGAGAAGTTATTGTAAGAGCTGGCTGAGATAGGAGGAGTTAATGTGAGAGCTTGCTGAGATAGGAGGAGTTAATGTGACAGCTGACTGGGATAAAGAGAGTTAATATAACATACTGAGTGGGATAGAGAGAGTTAATGCAATAGATGATTGAGATAGACGGGGTTAATGTAACAGATGGCTGGGATATAGATAGTTAATGTAACAGCAGACTGGGATAGAGGGGTTTAATGTAATAGCTGACTGGGATATAGAGAGTTAATGTAACAGTTGACTGGGATAGAGAGAGTAAATGTAACAGCAGACTGGGATAGAGAGAGTTTATGTAAAAGTTGACTGGGATATAGTGAGTAAATGTAACAATTGACTGGGATATAGAGAGTTTATGTAAAAGTTGACTGGGATATAGAGAGTAAATGTAACAGCTGACTGGGATATAGAGAGTAAATGTAACAGCAGACTGGGATATAGAGAGTAAATGTAACAGCAGACTGGGATATAGATAGTAAATGTAACAGCAGACTGGGATAGAGGGGTTTAATGTAATAGCTGACTGGGATATAGAGAGTTAATGTAACAGTTGACTGGGATATAGAGAGAGTTAATGTAACAGTTGACTGGGATATAGAGAGTTAATGTAACAGCTGACTTGGATATAGAGAGTAAATGTAACAGCAGACTGGGATATAGAGAGTAAATGTAACAGCAGACTGGGATATAGAGAGTAAATGTAACAGCAGACTGGGATATAGAGAGTAAATGTAACAGCAGACTGGGATAGAGGGGTTTAATGTAATAGCTGACTGGGATATAGAGAGTTAATGTAACAGTTGACTGGTATAGAGAGAGAGTTAATGTAATAGCTGACTGGGATATAGAGAGTTAATGAAACAGTTGACTGGGATAGAGAGAGTTAATGTAATAACTGACTGGGAAAGAGGGTGTTAATATGACAGGTGACTGGGAAAGAGTAAGTTAATGTAACAGCTGACTGTGATAGGGGAAGTTAATGTGACAACTGACTGGTATACAGAAAGTTAATCTAACAATTGACTGTTATAGAGAGTGAGAGTTAATGAAACAGACGACTGTAATAGAGGATATTAATGTAACAGCTGACTGGGATATAGAGAGTTAATGTAACAGCTGACTGGGATATTAGTTAGTTAGTCTTTCCTCTTGAGCCTAAGGCGGCGCATAGGGCAGAAGTCCTGTCTCTCCATGCTTGGCGGTTCGCTGCTACCTGTTGTAGATCTTGGATATTTACTTGGCCATTGAATGAGCCTTCTCTAATGATGGTTCTACGCAGGGTCTCTCTTGGTCTTCCCCGTTTTATTTTCCCTACTGGTGACCATATGAGGGCTTGATAGGGGAGTCTTGACTTGTCCATTCTGAGTACATGGCCGATGTAGTTCCAACGGCGTCTTCTTATGAAATTGGATACTGTATCTTGCTTAGTCTCTTGTCTTATTTGCGAATTGGTTCTGAAGTCTGTCCAGTGGATGTTTAGAAGTCTTCTAAGACATTTGTTCTCAAAATTGTCTAATTTTTTTATCTAAAGCTACTGTTGATTTCCAACTTTCACATCCATACGTTAACACAGGAATCACACAAGAGTTGAAGATTTTAAGTTTTGTGTGTTTGCTGAGTGTCTTTGACTTCCAGATGTTTGACAGTTTATTGAAGGCACTAGATGCCAGTGCGATTCTAGATGATATTTCTGGTGTTGAGTCCCCTGTAGATGTCATTTTGCTTCCTAGGTATGTAAAACTGTTGACTTTTTCAAGAACGTAGCTGTTCAATTTGGTGTCATCTGAACTGTTGGTAAGATCAATAGTCTTTGTTTTTGTGGTGTTAATTTGGAGACCAATTTGCCCTGAAACATTTTGGAGGTGGTTTATTTTCTCTTGGGCATCCGGGTGTGTTGAACTCAAAAGCACTATGTCGTCGGCAAAGTCCAGGTCTTCTAGAATTTTGTCAACCCAATGGATACCCATATTTGTGTTGTTTGTGCATTTGCGCATGACCCAGTCGATAGCTATTCCAAAAAGCATCGGTGATAAGACGCAACCCTGTTTCACTCCTGTTTCGACTGAGAACCAGTCAGTGTTGCCTGTTTCTGTTCTTACGCAGCAACGTGTTTCTTTGTAGAAAGATTTTATGACGTTGGTATATTTGGTAGGAAAACCATAGATGTTAAGTAGATTCCAAAGTGAAGGACGGTGGATACTGTCGAAGGCTTTTTGAAAGTCGACAAAGTTGGTGATTAATTTCGACTGGAATTCTACGGAGTCTTCAATGATTATTCTGAGGGTGAAAATGTGGTCTATGCATGACCGTTTTGGTCTGAAGCCTGCTTGTTCTTCTCTGAGCCTTTCATCTATCGCCTTTTTCAATCTCTCAAGTAACATGCTACAAAAAAGTTTTCCTGGTACTGACAATAGAGTGATACCACGCCAATTATTGCAATCAGACATATCGCCCTTTTTAGGCAGTTTGAAAATTACACCATCTATCCACTGTTGTGGTGGGGATTCGCTTTGCCAGATTTCATTGATCAGCTGTAACAAACGTTGTAAGGTGTTCTCATCTGCTGCTTTGAGCATTTCTCCTGAGATTTCATCTTCACCAACAGCTTTGTTGTTCTTCAATTTTTTGATGGCTGCTTTAATCTCTTCCATGGTGAATGACTCGCAGGAGGCATCTAGTGGGGGCATAGTAATTTCTCCATCCAGGTTCGGAACAGTGTCAGGCTGCGGTCTATTTAATATTTCTTTGAAATGTTCTGCCCATCGTTGCTTTTGAAGGTCATCGGATAACAATTGATTGCCTTGTTTGTCTTTGATGGGTATATTTGGTGTAGGTGAGTGATTGCATAGTTGCTTCATGATATGGAATACGGCTCTGTTGTTTCCAGTTCTGGCAGCTGCTTCGGCTTCGGAGGCCAGGCTGTGAATGAAGTTCTGTTTGTCTTTTCGTGCGTTTGATTTCACCTCTTTATCCAACATAGAGTATTTTTGCTTATGGTATCATATGTAGATGTGTCTTTTGCAGAAAGAAGTGTTAGTTTTGCTTGTTTTCTTTCTTGTATCTTCGTCCAGGTGTTATCGCTTAGCCACTTCTTCTTCTGTCTTTGTACGTAGCCGACTGTGTTTGTTGCAGCATTTAGCAAGGTATTTTTTAGGAAATTCCAATTTTCTTCAATGTTGTTTTTAATATTCGCATTGCTCGATACACTTTCTTTGTTAGCATAGTTATGTTGTTATGTTGACTGGGATATAGAGGTAATGTAACAGTTGACTGGTATAGAGAGAGAGAGTTAATGTAACAGCTGACTGGGATATAGAGAATTAATGTAACAGTTGACTGGGATATAGAGAGTTAATGTAACAGTTGACTGGGATATAGAGAGTTAATGTAACAGTTGACTGGTATAGAGAGAGAGTTAATGTAACAGCTGACTGGGATATAGAGAGTTAATGTAACAGTTGACTGGTATAGAGAGAGAGTTAATGTAACAGCTGACTGGGATATAGAGGTAATGTAACAGTTGACTGGTATAGAGAGAGAGTTAATGTAACAGCTGACTGGGATATAGAGAGTTAATGTAACAGCTGACTGGGATATAGAGAGTTAATGTAACAGTTGACTGGGATAGAGAGAGTTAATGTAATAACTGACTGGGATAGAGGGTGTTAATATGACAGTTGACTGGGAAAGAGTAAGTTAATGTAACAGCTGACTGTGATAGGGGAAGTTAATGTGACAACTGACTGGTATACAGAGAGTGAATCTAACAGACGATAATGTAACAGCTGACTGGGATATAGAGGTAATGTAACAGTTGACTGGTATAGAGAGAGAGTTAATGTAACAGTTGACTGGTATAGAGAGAGAGAGAGAGTTAATGTAACAGCTGACTGGGATATAGAGAATTAATGTAACAGTTGACTGGTATAGAGAGAGAGTTAATGTAACAGCTGACTGGGATATAGAGAGTTAATGTAACAGTTGACTGGTAAAGAGAGAGAGTTAATATAACAGCTGACTGGGATATAGAGAGTTAATGTAACAGTTGACTGGTATAGAGAGAGAGTTAATGTAACAGCTGACTAGGTTAGAGGGGGTTAATTTAACAGTTGACTGGGATAGAGGGAGTGGATGTAACAGTTGACAGGGATAGAGAGAGAGTTAATGTACCAGCTGACTGGGATAGAGGGGGTTTGAGATAGGGAGTTAATTTACGAGTTAATAGCGAGTTAATTTACTTCCCGACAATGGAACACAGGATCAAGATCTGGAGAGTTCGTGCTTACTTTAAAATAAGTGCAGATGAGCGGCACCCTCTGCATGACGCTATATTCAGAGAAAAGGGTGATAGGCTAAAGAGGGGCAAATCATGGATGGGTCGGGCGGAAGATGTCGTTAGACAGGTCTGCAGTCTTACCAGTATCAACCCCGGCAAGGAATGGGTGCCGTTGCCTCCAGCTTTTAAGTGCACTTTCTCCTGCATTATCACACTCGACAGACGGTGCAGAGAGCAGAACCCTGCGGCTGTCAATGCAGAGGTCAACGCGCTCATCTATGAACACCCAGATAGCCCCGAAGTGCTCATCTATACAGATGGATCTGTTGTAAAGCAGCAGAGAAGTGCGTGGGCATTTACAGCCCGTTCAGCGGGCCGAACCGTTCAAGAATCCAGTGGTGCCCACTCTATGACCACGAGCAGCATGACGATGGAGGTGATGGCAGTTACACAGGCTTTCATATGGCTGGAATCACAGCATTATACCAACGTGTGTGTACTAAGTGATTCAATGAGCATGATTCAGAAGGTCGAAGCTGGATCTGTACGTAGACAGTGGACTGAGTCGCTGCGGAAGTCTGTTGTCCGAAAAGTCACCTTCATCTTCGTCCCGGGACATGCGGGAGTCGAGGGAAATGAACGAGCTGATAAACTGGCTGGCTCTGCACCCCATGTAGATGGCCAGCCCATGGATCGTGCCGATGTTATTAACGTCCTCAAAGATATGGCGAGAACAGAGGACTTTGACGTCAGTGATTCCACATCGCTGTCCAGGATTAAAGACTTGGAAGTAAGAATTGGCACGGCCAGACGCGAGGGGTACATCTGGAAAACAAGGCGCCTCGTCAACCAACACAGAACTGGCACTATTAGCCACCGGACGCTGATGCATATGCTAGGGGAGGGGGGGGGGAGGATCAGGATCTGAGCACCTATGGACCTGTCCGGAGTGCAATGAAGGTACCCCAACTGATAACTGATAACTGAGAGGGGGTCTATTTAACAGCTGTCTGGAATAGAGAGAGTTAATGTAACAGATCACTGGGCTACAGCAAATTAATGTAACAGTTGACTGAGATAGAGAGATTTAATGTAACAGTTGAATAGGATAGAGAGAGTTAATGTAACATATTGACTGGGAAAGAAAGAGTTAATGTAATAGATGACTGAGATAGAAGGGGTTAATGTAATAGTTGACAGCGATAGAGAAAGTTAATATAACAGATGACTGGGATATAGAGAGTTAATGTAACAGTTCACTTGGATATAGAGGGATTATGTAACATATGACAGGGATAGGTGACGTTAATGTAAGAGCTGAGTGGAATATAGAGAGTTAATGTAACAGTTTACTGGGATAGAGAGAGAGAGAGAGAGTTAATGTAACAGCAAACTGGGATAGAGGGGGTTAATGTAACAGTTGACTGGGATAAAGGGAGTTTATATAACAGTTGGCTAGGATAGAGAGAGTTAATGTAAAAGCTGTGTAGGATAGAGAGAGTTAATGTAACAGTTGACTAGGATATAGAGAGTTACTGTAACAGTTGAATGGGTTAGAGGGGGTTAATGTAGCAGTTGACTGGAATATAGAGAGTAAATAATAAAACAGCTGACTGAGATAGAGGGAGTTAATGTAATATTTAACTGGAATATAGAGAGTTCATGTAACAGTTTACTGGAATATAGAGAGGTCATATAACAATTGACTGGAATATAGAGAGTTAATGTAACAGGTAACTGGAGAATAGAGAAATAATGTAACTGTTTACTGGGATAGAGGGGATTAATTTAACAGTTGATTGGAATATAGCGAGGTAATGTTGCAGCTAACTGGGATAGAGTGGGTTAATGTAACAATTGACTGGAGTATGGAGAGTTAATATAACAACTGACAGGAAAACAGAGCGTTAAAGTAACTGTTGACTTGTATAGATAGAGTTAATGTGACAGTTAACTGGAATATAGAGAGTTGGTGTCACGGTTGACTGGAATATAGAGAGTTGATGTCACGGTTGACTGGAGTATAGAGAGTTAATGTAACAGGTGACTGGGATATAGAGAGTTAATGTAACAATTGACTGGAATATAGAGAGCTACTGTAACAGTTTCTTGGGATAGAAGAAGTTAATGTAACAATTGACTGGGATATAGAGTGTTAATGTAACAGGTGGCTGGGATATAAAGAGCTGGTGTAACAGTTTCCTGGGATAGAGGAATTTAATGTAACATTTGACTGGGATATAGAGAGTTAATGTAACGAGTATAAGGGGAGATTAATTATCAGCTGACTGGAATATCATCACGGTTTTCAACATTATCATAATCCTCACCATCGGTATCCTTCACAAACTAAACTTACGGATGACGTGAGCAGTTCTAAGTCTCATCATATTCATTATCATCATCATTATCATCATCATCATCATCATCATCATCATCATCATCATCATCATCATCATCATCATCTAGTGCCATGTCAACTGATGTAGGCGTTCATAACTTTCCACCGATCTCGGTCTTTAGTTTTTGGATTAACTCATCAGTTGGTATTCCTCCATGCCACCGTCTCTATTCATCCAGCATCGTTTCTCTTGGTCTATCTCTGCCTCTCTTCCCCTCGATCTTTCCAGTTGTCATGATGTTCTCTAATGCGACTCTTCTTCTCACTTGACCAAAAAATAGCTGTTTGCCTCTTTCTTATTGTTGTATATAATGTTCCAGTGTCATTAGCATCGTCATTTTTCTATCATCATGATCATCATCAACATAATCATTTTTATGTAATCATGATCATCACCAACATCGTCATTTTTCTATAATCATGATCATCACCAACATCGTCATTTTTCTATAATCATGATCATCACCAACATCGTCATTTTTCTATAATCATGACCATCATCAACATCGTCATTTTTCTATAATCATCATCATCATCAACATCATCATTTTTCTATAATCATGATCATCTTCAACATCCTCATTTTTCTATAATCATGATCATCATCAACATCCTCATTTTTCTATAATCATGATCATCATCAACATCCTCATTTTTCTATAATCATGATCATCATCAACATCATCATTTTTCTATAATCATGATCATCATCAACATCCTCATTTTTCTATAATCATGATCATCATCAACATCCTCATTTTTCTATAATCATGATCATCATCAACATCCTCATTTTTCTATAATCATTATCATCATCAACATCGTCATTTTTCTATAATCATCATCATCATCAACATCATTTTTCTATAATCATGATCATCTTCAACATCCTCATTTTTCTATAATCATGATCATCATCAACATCCTCATTTTTCTATAATCATGATCATCATCAACATCCTCATTTTTCTATAGTCATGATCATTATCAACATCGTCATTTTTCTATAATCATCATCATCAACCGGCTCTGTGGAGAAGGCGTTACAGACGCAGTTCATAATCCTATATACCGCGTTTGAAACACAGCTGCAGGAAATTTGGCTGCATACATTCTTACATTGGTTTTCATACAATGGTATGAGTGCGGATAGTTCAGAACGCATTGGCAAACTACTGAAAGTATAAGAAATCAAAAACGGCCAAAAATACTGGGGTTGTCTGCGACGTTCTGTAAAGGATATGCAACTAACTTTCTTCCTCTTCACAATTATGATCGTTTCCATCACCACCTTTAAAATTTGCTCCTCTTCCTACACATTCTCATCACCTTTATCGTCACTGTTGTCATTATCCATAACCTCACCTTCATTATCATCACGACCATAACTCTCGTCATTATCACAAAATTCACCATCCCTTTTCTTATAATTATCGCCTCCCTTGCCATTTTTTCAGCATCATTCATTGCATCATTCGTCGTCGTCATAAGTTACATCACAACTATCACTACCACCAAAACGCTTAAATTTAATTATCATACTAATAATGGTCATTATCATCATGACCAGTTCAAGGAATTTGCGAGCTTCGCGTTCCCTCCCAGTCAGCACGATAATTGCTGGACACGTATGTTGACAAACAAGAGCAGTAAATAGACGGGCGGCGATAACAAAAGACTGAAAGACGGTACATGAAAGCTAAGGACAGAGATACGGCAACTGTAAACAAATATAGTCCATTGACACGTTGTCTGCCCGTCTGGCCATGAATGCACTACTTCTAATTGTGTCTTTCAATTTGTTAAGCTAGCTCAGGTGTTTTCAAACAATACACGGTAGGTCAGTGGTCAGTAGCGAGCACGAGGTCTTCAGCATAGCCTCGGGACAAGTCTTCTGGACATGGTTGACTTGGCAGATGGTGGCGACGTAATTATAGAAAAACCCAATCTATTCGGCCACCGTGTTGTAATATCAATGTTAATACATGAGTCCTGAATGTGATATTGAGAAACTGCAACAATACAGAGACAAACAATTCACCCCCGCACTGACACAGAGTGTAGCCTAAGGCTGTCCATAAACAAGGCGTTAGTTAGGTGTATTAGCCACGAATTGTTTGTGATTTCAAACAGCAGGAGGCGACAAGAATGTCATTGAAACTGTTTAGTTGACTCAGGGCCAAATAAAAATTAGGCTCATACCACACGTGGTACACAATCAAAAGAACAAGTATTATGATGTACATTGTCTGAGCATTAAAACTGTCGAAGATTTCACGAAACGAAACAAATACCACGCTGACAATGGAATGGCGATATATCGACCTTCAGTCAAAATGGGTGGCCACATTTAGCGATATATTTATTATCTTTCTACACTGAACTAGTTAAATATGGTGTTTTATTTGTCAAAGCTGATACAATGGGACAGGCATTGAGGGGCGGTAATCGGCTAAACGCGTCATGCTCCCGTCATGCCTGCCAGTCCGACATTTTGTTCTCTGCTTTCATTGCAAATAAAACCATAGACCTGATCCAAGATGGGTGATCGGGTGAGATGAACTATGACTGCACACGCTTGTCGGCGTGGCACATGATGATTTCAATTCGCGTTCACAAGTTGACTAAACAAAATTTCATATCATGATGATTATCATTATCATAAAGTGTTCCAGCCCTTTGCCTGATTTCGACGTTTCCTTATTGCATCTGAGCATGTATGGGCGGCGACAACGATGTCTCAGTCTTGAGAGATAATATTGCGGTTTCCCCTTTACTTCCAATCTACCAGGATGTTTGTTGCCTGCCAGCTCTTAACATTACTTCGTCGTTAAGCTTCCAGATCATTCCATTCCATCAATGTCCATAGCGACAACGTCATTGTCTCAATGTTTGGAGACATTGTGGTTTCCCCTGTACTTCCACATCTACAATGTTTGATTGCTTGCCAGCTTCAGCAATGTCTTAGACTGCTAGGGTAAGTGAGTATCTTGTACCATGGTGGCTAAACAGACAGAATGTTCCAGGTTGTGCACTTGTCTCGATGTATCCTCGGTCACTAGAGCAGCATTAGCCACATCTTTGTGTGTCCTTCCTTTATCTCGTGGAGGTGCAGCTGGGTCTGTCCTTCTTCAAGATTAGGACCAAACCGACATGTCCCAGCCTCCCTCAAGCAGTTACTCCAGGACTGCTATCGATGGAGCTCATGAAGGGAATGTTGCATGTCCTTTGCAGAACATTGCTATCAACCTCAGCACCAAGTCGATTTTCCTCACAAGTTTTCTTTCAGTAGTTTGCCATAGCTGTCCGAACAGGAAGCTAACGCTAAGTCCAAAAAATGACAGGTGTAGCAAAAGATCCACTTAGCCCATCATCACCGCACCGGAAGTTCAAGCGCTTTAAGTCCACGGGCCTCGCAGACAGCCATGTAAGTAATAACGCGTGATAGTTGATATGTAAGCGTACTTGCTTTTTGACGTCTGATTTCGAATTCTCTGACTATTCTGTCATCTCCTGTGATCATACTTCCAAGATATTGAATCCTTAAACTTGATTTAGAGATGTGTTATTTATCAGTATACCCAACGGACAAGGAGATCTGCTAACCTGCATTACTTCAGTGTTGAATGTATTTATGTTCACATGATATCTGCTGCATGTTGAACTCAGCCTTAGTAATATGATTTCACAGTCTGCCCTCGTCGCCATAAACAGGTACTGGTCGCCTGCAAATACAAGCTCATTTATTGCGGGTGAATCTGTTGTTTCATCTGAAGTAACGAGTTCACAATTTTCATAGTGTCACGTACAATGTCATATATGTCTGGTATAATGATCTGTCATATATAATGTTCTGTCATGTATGCAAGGCATAATGATTTGTCATGTATGTCATGTATAATGTCATGTATGTCATGTACAATGTATTGTCGGTGTCATGTATAATGATCTGTCACGTATGTCACGTATGTCTTGTCTGTGTCATGTATAATGATCTGTCACGTATGTCACGTATGTCTTGTCTGTGTCATGTATAATGATCTGTCATGTATGTCACGTATGTCTTGTCTGTGTCATGTATAATGATCTGTCATGTATGTAACGTAGAATGTCTTGTCTGTGTCATGTATAATGATCTGTCATGTATGTCACGTATGTCTTGTCTGTGTCATGTATAATGATCTGTCATGTATGTCACGTATGTCTTGTCTGTGTCATGTATAATGATCTGTCATGTATGTCACGTAGAATGTCTTGTCTGTGTCATGTATAATGATCTGTCACGTATGTCACGTATGTCTTGTCTGTGTCATGTATAATGATCTGTCATGTATGTCACGTATGTCTTGTCTGTGTCATGTATAATGATCTGTCATGTATGTCACGTAGAATGTCTTGTCTGTGTCATGTATAATGATCTGTCATGTATGTCACGTATGTCTTGTCTGTGTCATGTATAATGATCTGTCATGTATGTCACGTATGTCTTGTCTGTGTCATGTATAATGATCTGTCATGTATGTCACGTATGTCTTGTCTGTGTCATGTATAATGATCTGTCATGTATGTCACGTATGTCTTGTCTGTGTCATGTATAATGATCTGTCATATATGTCACGTATGTCTTGTCTGTGTCATGTATAATGATCTGTCATGTATGTCACGTAGAATGTCTTGTCTGTGTCATGTATAATGATTTGTCATGTATGTCATGTATAATGGCATATATGTCATGTACAATGTATTGTCTGTGTCATTTATATAATGATCTGTCATGTATGTCACGTATGTCTTGTCTGTGTCATGTATAATTGCCATGAGTCGAATGGTGCCCATGGCATGCTGAAAGGGGGGGGGGGGGTCACGCGGATGGACATGACAATCGTGGGTTATTACCCACGTGACGCACACCGAAATTATCGCCGGAGCAAATACGCACAATTTGCGAAGGTGACAAGGGCATTCGAGTCGTGGGTGTTGTGTGCGGACGCACCACGCTAAGGAAGATAGCAACGACTTACACTACGCCGCTTTCTTAGTATTCGCGTAGAATTGTGATGTATATTTGTGATACAGTGTTGCATAATTATGTGTGCAATTGCGAGTAAACATTGTAAACCGTTTTGAGGAATAGATCGTCAAAAAAAACTGCACTTGTGTTGCGTTGTCAAAGATGCGTGAAGTTGAGTTATAATAGTGGGCCATAACGGTTGGTGGAGAACGAGAGAGTCAGATTATCAGTCAAGTCAAGTTGAATTTAACAACCAGTGAAGTCAGGTGCTCCAGGTTCTATCCAGTTCTTACATGTCTGGTACTCCAGATTCTATACAGCTTTTCCAAGTCTGGTGCTTCAGATTCTATAAGTTCATACGCTGACCATCTACTGTAGGACTGTCCTGTATGTCAGCGCCAAGGAGGGCGCATTTGGCCGACACCAGAAAAATGCCAAGAACAACTTGATGGGTTGACCGACCGAACGATCAACCGACCGACCGACCGACCGACCGACCGACCGACCGACCGACCGACAGCCCGACCGACCAAGCGGCAGGCAGGCGGGCGGGCGGGTGGGTGGAAGGAAGGAAGGAGGGAAGGAAGGGGAGGGAGGAAGGAAGGGAGGGAGGGAGGAAGGCAGGCAGGCAGGCAATCAGGCAGGAAGGAAGGAAGGAAGGAAGGAAGGAAGGGCAGGAAGGAAGGAAGGAAGGAAGGCAGGCAGGCAGGAAGGCAGGCAGGCAGGCAGGCAGGCAGGCAGGCAGGCAGGAAGGAAGGAAGGAAGGAAGGAAGGAAGGAAGGAAGGAAGGAAGGAAGGAAGGAAACTTTCACTCTACCATATGCCACCTCATGTTATCCAAATATGTCACAAACCCGCCAATGGCCACTTATTGTGGCCCCAATTGGAGACATTCTACCAGTCTACATTAAGCATCGCTGGCACGCCATTCCAGTGTTTCTAATTGCCACAATTGACAATCTGTGTGTTGACATGTGGTGGAATTTTCTGTTACAAGCCGATCTGAAGCAATTAATATGAAATGAGTCTCACCGATCAGGACCCGAAATCTGACCTCAGTAATGTTGCATGTCCTGTGTAGGACGTTTTCATCAACTTGCCCAGGAATCACGAACAGCCAAAAAATAATGGGGTTGACCGCTACGTCTTGTAAAGGACAAGCAACTAACTAACTATGTTGACATTGGAGTAAAAGCGAAAAGTGGGAAAAAAAAAACTTTCCTTGAATATCAAGACAACAAAGAAAGTGGATATATCACAAGGGGGACAAAATGACCCCAAAATGTGATGTATGGATAGAAGGAAATGCTTAAAGAAGTAGATAAATGTAAATAAAATCAATAAGCTATTATTTATAACATCAGATGACATGTGTGACAGAGATGAAGAGAAGAATAGGTCAAGCAAACGTTGCATTTCAGAATATAAACAGTATATTGTGCAATAAGTCAAAGTCATTGAGTGTAAGAAAGAAAGTACTGAAATACTGTATAAAACCTTTGTAAAAAGTCGACAGGGTCGACTTCATTGCACCAGGTTTATCCCGTGTGGTTCGGTCTCTTTCTGCAGCGCGGAAAGCGTCGCACAAAGCACGAACTCCGTAGCTCTAGCGACGAAGCTCTATAGCTCGTCGCTATATAAAACCTGTCTTGCTATATGGCAGTGAATTATGGAAGGTGAATAATATATGACGAGGTGTTTACCGGCTCTTTGGTGAAGGCGTAACGGAAAGAATACTTAATCCCGCATGCCGCGTTCGAAACAGTGCTGCGGGCGATTTGGCTGCAGACCGCCATGCATTGGTTTTCATACAATAGTATGTATGTCGATCGTTCAGAAAGCAATGACAAATTACGGAACGTAAACTTATGAAGAAATCGTAAACAAACAAAGCATGATGGAGTTGACTGCAATTTCCTGTAAAGGATATACAACTAACATTTCGCTTGTTTTGGGAGAAGATGAGATGTGGGTCCTGGGACGGATGTTGCACATGCCTTGGGCTGCCAGAGTAATTAACAGAGATTGCTGGTGAGGCTCATGAAAATGGAACATTATATACAAGTTATATAATGAGAGAAGATTACATATTCATTAACTCAGGAGGAGATCATCACGAGAGAGGAGTGGGAATTTTATAAAACGAGATTTAGAGAAAAATATTAGTGGATTCTGGACTCATAAAGATAGGGTGATACTTCTAAAAATTAAGGCAAGACCGTTCGACATAGTAATTCTTCAGACATATGCTCCAACAACTGATTATAGTGATGAACAGCTAGAAGAATATTATGAAGACCTACAACAAACACTGAAAGTTGTAAAATCATCAGAGGTCCTAATTGTCATGGGAGGCATGAACGCAAAAGTTGGAAAAAATAAATATAAGCAGATAGTAGGGCAATATGGTATGGGAAAGAGAAACGACAGAGGAGACCGGCTGATACAGTTCTGTGAAGTAAACAATCTTATTATTTGCAACACATTTTCCCAACATAACCCAAAGAAACTGTATACATGGAAAAGCCCTGGAGATAGAACAAGAACCAAACTGACTACATTATAATTAGAAATAGATTTTAAAACAATGTTTCAAATACCAAAACATACCCTGGTGCTGATATCAACTCTGACCATAATCTTGTAGTCTTAAAATTACAAATAAAACTTAAAAACCCAGGAATAAGGACACCGAAGACACATCAAGTAGATATATCGGCATTGAAACAACCAGAAATAAGTCAACTATACCTAGTCAACAATAGATATGATGGGCTAATCATTGAAAGTATGGAACAATATCGACGTGAAAATTCTGAGGATAAAATTTATACAAAATGGGAAAATGTAAAACCCAGTATAAAGATTGCCGGTCTCCCTGGTCTAGGCGTTACACGACTTTCTCCGCAATCCTGTATAATCTCGTGAGTAACGTGACGTTGTGCGAGAATTGGTAGCGGTTCTCTCCGCGTCGGTAACTTACGTGGTATGTGAGCCGGTAGCTCAGAAAGCAATGGCAAACTACTGAGCGTAATCTTGCCTAGAAATCAACATACAGCTGAAAGATGCTGGTGTTGACAGGGATGTCATGTAAAAGGATATGCTAATTTTTAAAAAAATATAAAAATGCGACTTCTAGTCTCTATTTCCTTCTTCTCCTTCTGTGAGCGCCAAATAATACTATGTGTGTTTATTTATGTAATTGTCACAAGGAGACAATGTATCGCTACACATCCGCTCGCCGTGCTGGGCGGGAGACTCAGCCCAGCCGGTCTGTGCGTGCTGTGCTGTATCGTGACCTGGTCACGTGCTGAACTGCCGCTCCGTAGACGTGACGTGGGGAGGCCAGCATGGCCGAATAGATAGGAGCGCACACTGAAACTTTCTTTATGCTAATGCCGAAGGAGTGGTTTCAACCCCTCCACCGGTCACTTGGACTAAACTATTGACTTCTCGTGCTTCACTTAGGGACATAAAGTACTCAGGAGTCAGAGTGGGTTCGCCTGATGGCGAGGGACACTGGTAATAGCGAAAGTTAATCCACACGCAAAAATCAGTCCAGTGTACTAGAAGTAGTAGTACATGTATCTACTACAATTGAGTTCAAAGCGAGCGATCGCAAACAAAAACAAAAATGTGAAATGCCAGGGTCACTCTCGCCGTGCGTTTGACGAGGCAGAGGCGAGCTATGAAATTGAAACCGAGCATGTGTGCAGACGGTAGTTTGCTGCCTGGTCAAGGAGGGAAATCCCTACATCAGCCTCGCTCATCCAGATGTGAGTCCTTTACAGGGGAAAAGTCCCTACATCAGCCTCGCTCATTCAGATGCGAGCCCTTTACAAGGGACAAGACCCTACACCAGCCCCATTCATCAAGATGTGAACCCCTTACAGGGGACAAGACCCTACATCAGCCTCATTCATCAAGATGTGAACCCTTTACAAGGGACAAGACCCTACATCAGCCCCATTCATCAAGATGTGAACCCCTTACAGGGGACAAGACCCTACATCAGCGTCACTCATCAAGATGGGAGCCTTTTACAGGGGACAAGACCCTACATCAGCCTCATTCATCTAGATGTGAGTCCTCCCTGAGCACCAATTCGTGGAGAGATTAAAAACTCCCCCGCAGAGCCAGCACGACATGATATTTCCAACCGTCAGAAGCTATCTCCCCTTCCCCAATGTTTCTACCCTTTACCTTCACGACCACCCTCTGGCGGTGGGTCCCACAGGTTATAACTCCGGGGGTCTATTTCCTCTCGTAAATTCGTCCCCTCTTGTAGACGTTATTTTCGTGTTTCCACTTGTCCTACACAAGCGCACTGTGCCTGCTCCCAGGCCACCCTCGCCCTCGGGGAGTAGAACATCGTCGATTTGCATTTACCATGCATGTTTTTTTTTTTTTAGCTGCATGTCCTTCACAGGATGTAGCAGTCAACCCCAGCCTTTTGGCTGTTCGTGATTCGTGGGCAAGTTTTACGTTCAGTAGTTTGCCATTGCTTTCTGAACGACCGGCTCCGATACCTTTTTCGAAAAAAAGCACCGCTGTGTTTCGAACGCGAGTATGCGGGATTACGAATCGCGTCCGTAACATCTGCACCACGGAGCCCGGTTTGTACTTATAACACAGTCTTTAAGAGGATAGACCCAGCCGATCATTATCATACAAACAATTATACAGACAGACAGACAGACAGACAGACAGACAGACAGACAGACAGACAGACAGACAGACAGGACGAAAGGCGAAATGACGAAAGAAAGAAAGAAAGAAAGAAAGAAAGAAAGAAAGAAAGAAAGGGCGGCAGAAAGAAAGAAAGGACGGAAGAACGAAAGAAAGAAAGAAAGGGTGAAAGAAAGAACGAAAGAAAGAAAGAAAGAAAGAAAGAAAGACAGAAAGACAGACAGACAGACAGACAGACAGACAGACAGACAGACAGACAGACAGACAGACAGACAGACAGACAGACAGACAGGACGAAAGGCGAAAGGACGAAAGAAAGAAAGAAGGAAAGAAAGAAAGAAAGAAAGAAAGAAAGAAAGAAAGAAAGAAAGAAAGAAAGAAAGAAAGAAAGAAAGAAAGAAAGAAAGGGCGAAAGAAAGGGCGAAAGAAAGAAAGAAAGGACGGAAGGACGAAAGAAAGAAAGAAAGGGCTAAAGAAACGATGAAAGAAAGAAAGAAAGAAAGAAAGACAGAAAGAAAGAAAGAAAGAAAGAAAGAAAGAAAGAAAGAAAGAAAGAAAGAAAGAAAGAAAGAAAGAAAGAAAGAAAGAAAGAAAGAAAATGACATTCCTAGACGGTTCAATATCCATTCATGAGTAGACAACACTCGTCCCGTCACCAACAACGAAAACAGCGAGCCTGGCTTCACGAGCTAACCCACCGCCAGGTCGCTGCCTGATTGTCGCCTCCCATCACCAGTGGGCGGGGTTATATCGAGAAGGTGGAGTCACAAGTTTCGCTGCGGTGGACAGTTTGAATATCGCTGCATATCCAAGATTGTCGCGGTAGTGACCACATTGCTAGCTCATTATTAGATTTATAAGTGATGACGCTTGTGTCATTATTAGATTTATCAGTGGTGAAGTTTGTGTTATATTTCTGTGGACAGAAAAAGGATTGATATACGGACAACTATCGGATTTTCACAGTGTCACAGTTCGTGCTGTAAACGTAAGTAATGAAGTTATAACATTTTGTTTCTTTAATTTCGTTTGCCTGCTATTATTGTAAGGATTAGAAACACGAAAACGATCACAAGTAAGCTACACACATGTATTCTCTCGTGTCTACGCAAAATGGAAGGAATAACGCGGTATGACAGAATTACCAACGTGGAGCTCAAGTAAAGCACTACACACGTTCCGTGAACCAGGTTGTGAAGAACTGGCGCTAGATGGGACACACATTGAGAAAACCCGAGAATATTATAATTAGAAACACCTGGAAAGACTGGAATGTACGAGACAAAAGAAACATAGGAATACCTAAAAATTCACGGAGAATAGACATTAAAACAGAAATGAATAATGTGAGAAGCACGACGGATGGCGCCTACATTTCAGTCTGGTTGCTCACCCGCCTGTCGGTCCGAGTGTCTGCCTGCCTATACGTCTATCTGTATTATTGTCTGTCTAATTTCTTGTCTGTCTGTTTGTCCTTTCGTCTGTCTATTAACGTGTCTTTTGGTCATGTTTCAATGCCCTGTTTATCTTTCTATAAGTTCTATTTGTACTGTTGGTCTATTGTTCTGTCTATTTATAGTCTTTCGGACACTGCAGCCAAATCTTTTAAACAAACGATCCATCATCTGTTACTACATGCTCAAGGTTGGAGAAACTGGTTACTCGCTTCTATACCTCCATCCCATGTTAGCGAATCCGTCTGATTTTTATGTGCATCCATTCATACCTTGGCCTGTCCATCTTTGAATCTACCACTCTTACATATCTAATTACCCACCTATCTAATGACCTATCTAATTATCCACCTATCTAACTACCTATCAACCTACCCAGGGAGCCGAGGTAGCGTACTGACTAGACACTAGCCTGCTGACATTGTTGTCAGGGGTTCGATTCACAACTGCGCGGAGTCGGATCTTTAAAATGTTTCCGTGCTCCGAGGCCGACACAGCCTAACTTGGGTATCAAGAATGTTTTGGGACATAAAGGCGGCAGATGTGACACATACCACATCAGGCACACAGTGGCGGTTGGTCACTATGTGGGTCTGTCACCGTGAGCCTGACGCGTCTTATGCCACGTAAAATGATGCTTTACTTTGTGTTACTTTACCTGTCTAGATACTCACTCACCTACTTAACTACTTTCATACACATGTACGTACCTATCGGCTTGCCTACCTATCTTTCTACTTAATTACCTGGCTACCAACAAATATACCTATCTAATTCCTTATCTATATACCTAGGCAATACCTGACTATCAACCCACCTGTCTTACCTGACTAGAAACTCACTCACCTACCTAACTACTTTCGTATGTACGTACCTAGCGCCACCTACCTAACTACTTTCGTACATACGTACGTACCTAGCCACCTATCTAAACCAAAAGCATATTTTCCCGTAGTGAATTTTAATAAAGAAGACACAAACGATAGATTGCACGATTTATTGCCTGGCATATTTAGCTGTATCTCGTCAGGTACATACTGCAGAATTCACACAACATAAAGTAAAATAACTAGACACATCCTTCAAGCTGAAATATACACATGTTCACACTCAATTGTCTACCACGGTAATTTTAAACTGAATATCATGTCTTTCTGTTTGCGCAAAAATGGCCAATGTAGATTAATCATGATGTGCTTTGTCATATATGTGCTGACGGTAACAGTGATCATGAACAAATAAAAGTAAGATTAAAGAGAGGGGAAAAAATGGTTAAAAACTTGAGACTTAATAAAGAGGTTCTGAAAGTAGATAAAGAAATTCAAGAACAATACAGAGTGAGTGTGAAAAATAGGTACAATGCAATAGCTAAAATACAGAGTATAGATGAACAATGGGAAATGTTAAGGGACCCCATTCATCAAACTAGCAAAGAAATATTACCGGATAGAATCCAAAAAGCTAAAAAGAAATGGATGAATGAAGAAATCTTAAGGTTGATGGACAAAAGGAAACAGAATAAAAATGACAAACAAGAGTATGCTAAGATAAATAAAGAAATAAGAGATAAATATGTGAAGGCAAAAGAAAGTTGGTTAAATGAGCAATGCAGAAAAATTGAATTAAATTCCATTAAAGATCAAATAAGTATGTACAGACAAATCAGCGAGCTCACAGGAAGAAAAATAAGAATAAATACAGGGTGTTTGAAATCAAAAACAGGACAGACTTTATTGGAGGAAGGTGCTATAATGAAGAGGTGGAATGAGTATATAAGAGAATTATATAATGGAGAAAGGGAAGAATTAACAGAAGAAAGTAACTTAGAAGGCCCACCTATTCTAAAAGAAGAAGTCGCAGATGCTATGAGACATATGAAGAAAGGAAAAACAGCTGGGCCAGGTGAAATCACAGTAGAAGAATTAGAAGTATTGGGAGAATTTGGGGTAGATATATTAACCAAAATGCTGAATATTTACAACAGTGGATATTTACCGAGCGATATGCTGAAATCTATATTTATAGCAATACTAAAGAGACCAGGAGCACTTGATTGCGAAGATTTTCGTACAATTAACCTCATAAACCATGTCACTAAGCTTCTACTCAGAATTATAATAAGAAGAACAAGAAAGAAAATAAAAATGGAAATTAGTGAAGAACAGTATGGTTTTATGGAAGGAAAGGGTACAAACAATGCAATATAAATATTACGAACACTAATAGAAAGATCAATAGAGAAACAAAGAGACATATATTTATGCTTCATAGATTATACTAAGGCATTTGATAAAGTAAAACATGATGAGCTGATTAAAATGTTGGAAGATATCAACATTGATGGAAAAGATTTAAGTATAATAAAGAATATATACTGGAACCAAGTAGCAGCAATTAAAATTGGAAATAAAGAGGGTAGTTACGAACAGATAAAGCTAGGAGTACGACAGGGGTGTCTTGTCACCCGATCTCTTCTCCCTGTATAGCGAAGTAATAATGAGAGAGATCAAAGAGAAGCCAAGAATACTAATCGGAGGATATAATATAAACAATATACGCTATGCAGATGACACAGTATTGGTAGCGGATAATGCAACAGACCTACAACAATTGTTGGACAGTGTAGTAACAGAGAGTGCACATAATGGACTGTCCTTGAATAACAAGAAAACAGTAACAATGGTGATATCAAAGAAAATGGGGACGCCAAAATGTGACATAGAAATAGAAGGGGAAATTCTCAACCAAGTGGATAATTTTAGATACCTAGGGGCACTTATAACATCAGATGGAAGATGTACAAAAGAGATTAAGAGCAGAATAGGGCAGGCAAAGACAGCATTTCAGAAAATGAAGAGTATCTTATGCAATAAGTCGCTATCAATGAATGTAAGAAAGAGAATACTAAAATGCTATATAGAACCAGTTTTGCTGTATGGCGGCGAATCTTGGAATGTGAATGAACAAATTAGGAAGAACTTAGAAGCAACAGAGATGTGGTTTTTAAGACGAATGTTGCGAATTCCTTGGACTGCCAGAGTAACTAACAACGATTGCCTGAAAGAAGCTAGTGAAACTAGAACACTATATACAACAATAAGAAAGAGACAACAGCTTTCTTTGGTCATGTGATGAGAAGAGAGGCATTGGAGAACATCGTGACAACTGGAAAGATCGAGGGGAAGAGAGGCAGAGGCAGACCAAGAGAAATGATGCTGGACGGACTGAGACGGTGGCATGGAGGAATATCATCAGCAGAGTTGATCCAGAACACCAAAGACCGAGATCTGTGGAGAGCCATGAACGCCTACGCCAGCCGGCACGGCACTTGATGATGATGATTGATACATCGTGCAATCTATTGTTTGTGTCTTAGGTTTTCAAACACTTGCCTAACTACCTTTCTACCTACTTACCTGGCTACCGATATACATATCTATATCTCTACCGATCTACCTCTACCTAGGCAGTACCCGACTGTCAACCCACCTATCTACCTAGCTGTCTACCGAACTGCTTAAATACCTACATACCAACCTAGTTACAAGCCTACCGACATACTTATCAACCATCCTGCTTATATTTATCTTTTTATTTAACAAAATTATCTGTTTGCTTTTCTGTCTATCTTCATGCATTCCTACTTAGCTGCAAACGTATCTCTCTACTTTTATAAATGCATGCCTACCTATATAACTACAAAAGTACATATATAACTACATATCAACATATATAACTACGTTCATTCATTCATTCATTCATTCATTCAGTAGCATGTCCTTTGCAGAACCTCGATCCCATAACAACCTTCCGGAAAACCTCTCGCGTCCGACACACCCATCTGGCGATCATCCGCCACATCCTGCACCCATCTTCACTTTGGCCTTCCTCTTCCTCTCTTCCCAGGCATGTACCCCTCCATTATTGTTCTCTCCAAACTTACGTGACGTTTCAAGTGACCAAAATATTTCAATGTTCTTTGTTTTATCGTCTTTAATAGCCAGCCTTCTTCAGTATTCAGCTCTTGAAGTATGGATGCATTTGTTCTTTTCTTTACCCAAGATATTCTTAGAACTCGTCTATAACATTTATATTCAAAGGCATTTATGGGCTGTTCAACTTGTTTAGTAAGTGTCCAGGTCACACAGGCGTATGTTGCAATGGGAAAGATGCATGCTCTTAAAAATCCAATTTTTGTAGTTCTGTCTGTCCCATTCCATAATTTATTCAGTTGTTTTAGTCTTTGAAGAGCAATTGATAGTCGCCGTTTAATTTCTTTCATTGTGTCACCGATGTTTACAACAACATACCTACCTATATAACTACATATCTACGTATATAATTACACAGCCCCCTATAAAACTACACACCACCTGCCCACATAACTACACACCTACCTGTGTTTCGACCTACAGCGAGTGAGTGAAGACCCTTCTTAACAACTTAAGCCTCACTGGCTCTAGATCTATATTTCTATAGACCATTCGGCACTCGGATGTCGCGTAGCCGAAAGATTTAGAGCGCTCGACCTGAAACTTCCTGTGCGCTGATGGCGGAATAGTGGGTGCATTCCCCACCCCGGTCAGCTGGACTTAAACGTTCTCTTCTCATTCAGACAGCAATATCAAACTACTGAGCGTAAAATTGTCTAGATAATATTATAATCAGCCTGAGGTTGGTGGCAACGTTCCGCACAAGGCATGCCACATGTTTTTACATCGGTACACGGTGGGCGATGTGGGCAGTATCTCACCGACCGTATTTACTTTCGTGGACATTTCCTGATACCAATTTTAGACTGGATTAACCCGTGTTTAATCACAATTGAGAAGATGCCCCGGAGTGGTGTGAACCCATGACCACCGTGTGGCAGGCGAGCTGTAGCCACTAGCCCACCACTACCCGCCTGCTTGTCTGCCTGTATGAATGTTTGTCTCTTTACTGGTCTTTCTGTTTGCTGGTTAAATATTATTATCCCGATCAAGAAAAAAAAAGCAGACAGAATGTACACTGACAGCAATGAGTTTAACATGAAACTAGTTGATATAATGTGCTATGAAAGTAATGAGTTTAACATGAAAATAGTAGACATAATGTACTCCGATAGTAATGAGTTTAACATGAAACTAGCAGACAGAACGTACACTGACAGCAACGAATTTAACCTGAAACAAGCAGACAGAACGTACACTGACAGCAATGAATTTAAAATGAAACAAGCAGACAGAACGTACACTGACAGCAACGAATTTAACAATGAAAATAGTAGACAGAATGTACACTGACAGCAACGAATTTAACAATGAAAATAGTAGACAGAATGTACACTGACAGCAACGAATTTAACAATGAAACTAGTAGACAGAATGTACACTGACAGCAACGAATTTAACAATGAAACTAGTAGACAGAATGTACACTGACAGCAACGAATTTAACATGAAACAAGCAGACAGAATGTACACTGACAGCAATGAATTTAAAATGAAACAAGCAGACAGAACGTACACTGACAGCAATGAATTTAAAATGAAACAAGCAGACAGAACGTACACTGACAGCAATGAATTTAAAATGAAACAAGCAGACAGAACGTACACTGACAGCAATGAATTTAAAATGAAACAAGCAGACAGAACGTACACTGACAGCAACGAATTTAACAATGAAAATAGTAGACAGAATGTACACTGACAGCAACGAATTTAACAATGAAACTAGTAGACAGAATGTACACTGACAGCAACGAATTTAACAATGAAACTAGTAGACAGAATGTACACTGACAGCAACGAATTTAACAATGAAACTAGTAGACAGAATGTACACTGACAGCAACGAATTTAACATGAAACAAGCAGACAGAATGTACACTGACAGCAACGAATTTAACAATGAAAATAGTAGACAGAATGTACACTGACAGCAACGAATTTAACAATGAAATTAGTAGACAGAATGTACACTGACAGCAACGAATTTAACAATGAAACTAGTAGACAGAATGTACACTGACAGCAACGAATTTAACATGAAACAAGCAGACAGAATGTACACTGACAGCAACGAATTTAAAATGAAACAAGCAGACAGAATGTACACTGACAGCAACGAATTTAACAATGAAACTAGTAGACAGAATGTACACTGACAGCAACGAATTTAACAATGAAACTAGTAGACAGAATGTACACTGACAGCAACGAATTTAACATGAAACAAGCAGACAGAATGTACACTGACAGCAACGAATTTAACATGAAACAAGCAGACAGAATGTACACTGACAGCGACTTCTTCTTCTTCTTCTTTCGTTCGCTTGAAATATGTCTATAACTGCAATGTTGTCTCTTGTATGAATCTAACAGTCTTTTTAAGTTCACTCAGCGGTCCGTAGAGTTTATCTTCCACTGTTGTCTCTCTAGGCTAGAAGGTTTGCCTAGATATATTATATTTTGGGCAGTCCTGGAGTATGTGCTCTGCTGTCTGCGACACCAATCCACATGTGCACATGGCTGAGTCACCAATCTTGAATTGTGTATACACGTGGTTGCGCAATCTGTTGTGTCCTGTTCTAAGGCGCAAAATAATGACTTGTTCTGGTCTGTCCATAATGTGTTAGGTCGTCTTGAGCAGGTTTTGGTGGCCTTCTGACTGATTTGATCATTCTTTTCTTTTGGTGGTATGTAATGGGCACATCAGGCTGTTCCTCTTTTGCTCCTTCCTTAGCCAATTGATCAGCTCTGTCGTTTCCGGGTACTCCACAGTGGGATGGTATCCACTGCATGGTGACCTTATGCTGACTGCTAAGTTCAGAAAGTAGTGTCATTAGTACTGGCAATTTCTTAGACATGAGCGCCTTGAGCACCGATTTTGCATCTGTCAACAACACCACAGGCTGTGCACCATGGTTGGTATTTAGTAATTTCTCTGTGGCTATCTTGATTGCCTCAATTTCAGCATCATAGTTATGGCAGTACTTTCCTGTTGGAACTCTGGCCGTGTCCCTAGTATTATTTGGGTATTCTATGTACACTCCCGCTCCTCCATTTCGGACAACATTTTGTGCTGACCCATCTGTGTAGACTCGGATCCAGCGATCCTGTGGGTATTCGTCATCAAGGAAGCTGAGAGTGGCTGTTCTGCGCTGTACACTGTTCTGTTCTTCCTTGTCAAATATTCCTCGCACTTTAGTCTGGAAGTGTAGTGATAATCTATGTGTATCTTTCTATGGAGTTCGCTCTGGAATAGTTGTCTGGGGGATACCAACTGTGGGCAGATCGGTGGTTTCTCTGCAGAGTCGTTTCGCCTGGTGGATAAAACTACTTCTTTTCAACCGCCACATAGCTAAGTTTTCACATTTGTTCTTCATAGGGTGGCCTGGCAAGCTGAGGAACTTTTCTGCTTGTATTATTGTTCTCGTATCTCTGCGGCTTGGATCCTCCCCAATTTCCCCATTGCTACTATAGGGGTTGATCTCAACTCATTTAACATGAAACAAGCAGACAGAATCCACACTGACAGCAATGAATTTAACATTGAAACTATCAGACAAATGTACAGAGAGTGTAAAGATATATTATTCACTCTTTTATTTGCTTGGAATTGATTTCTTTAAGGTTGTTTTTTATACCATCACTCCATCTGTTACGTGGTCTTCCCATTGCTGTGTATCCATTACATGTCTTCAATGGGGCTCGTTGGTCGCTTGGGGGTCCCTGGAAATTCTTGGCACACTAATGAGCTAAATTGACTAGTAAATCACAAATAGACAATACATTGACTGCAGCGTCCTGTAAAGGACATGCAACTAATTAACATATGCCCCAAATCGGGCACGTTGGTGTCACGGTTAGAACGTTACGTTCTGACAATAGCACGATCTCGATGGGGCAAGGGTTCGGTGTCGGCTCTCGTCTTTCGCTGCCTAGAACGAATGAACAATCTTTATTTTCAAAGGGTTAAGAATTGGGCACGCAGGCCCGTCTGACATTCTGCCCTTCTTCTTTCTTTCCTCTCATACATTCTTTCATTCAACGTCACTTATGAAGTGAATCTTTGACAACAAAGAACAGTAAGCATTAAAACGCATGAAAATTAATCAATAATGCATGACTCACTGAGGCAATGTTTAACATCAATCAATCAATCATGTGCCATGCCGGTAAGCGTTGGCGGTCATGACTCGCCATTTCACTCGATCACCAGAGTCGTGGATCAGCTCAGTGTTCCTGTCTCGTCCATGCCATGTGGCCAAGCCATCCAGGTATTTTGCCTCTCGGTCTTCCTCTTGGTCTGCTCCCTTCGATCTTGCCAGTTGTCACTAAGTTCTCCAATCTATTTTAAGTTCTCCAATCCATTTCTTCTCATAACATGTCCAAAAAATTGTGACTGTCTACGTCTAATTTCTCTAATCAATTTACGATTTTCATTTGTCTCCTGTAGTACTTGGTCAATGGTTTTTCTATCTGTCCATGGTATTCTTATTCTTCTTCGTTCATCCGGATTTTTTTTTTTTCCGGACGTGACTGCGTTGTGCCTGTTTACAGCAGAGCTGCGTTCTTGTGCCGTTAGGCCAACACATCCGACTTCTGCGGGCATTTGTTGACCGGGTTAACCTTCCCGGGGGTTTCTTAGGACGTTTGAATCCCACTGTTGTGGTGTTATCCCCCATCCTAGCTGGCCCATATAGAACAGCCAAAGACATCCTGGTCAACCCTCAAGGGAAGGCAGGGGCAGACCATGGGCATTCCCCGCCATCCAAGGAGGCTTCCATACTTGCAGAGCCGACACACAGCGCTCTGGTACTGAGCTCACCCAAGGAATCGTCACGTCCTGCACATGGCTGCTTAGCCTCACTTCCGTATTTTGGGCCTTCCGTTCACCATAGGCTGTTCCTCCGGAAACCAGAAGAATGCAGTCTGCAGATGACATCCACACAGTGAGCTTTCGATTCGGACTTTCCATGTAATGGATTTGCTATCCAAGCAATATTCCATTTCGTGCCACTAGGACACTTTTCCACCTTTTATGAAGCCCACACAGTGGGCTTTTGATTCGGACTTTCCACGTAATGGATTTGCTATCCAAGCAATATTCCATTTCATGCCCCTGGGAGGCTTGTGTAACCGACATGCCTGTGGTATGAAGTGTGGCAGTCTAAATACTTCTTCATGCACATTTAAATGTCAACCTGAATACAGTTAAAGTAAGCTGCAGTCGACTTGAGCTTGTTGATATCTCCATAGAGCTTGTCCTCGAATGAAGCAGGTGTGGGCCAAAATATCTTTCTCTGTTCTGCATATATTGGGCACTCTTGCAGCAAATGTTTAGCTGTCATTTTACCAGTTCCACAATTACATTCATCTGTATCTCCTATCTTTAGTTTGTTGAACAAGTGGTATTTCAGCCTGTTATGTCCTGTGCGGAGTCTGAAGATTGCTACTTGTTCTCTTCGGTCGAGTTTGTAATATGCATCATCCTTCTGGTGGCCTGGATGCTCTGATTCCCATTTGGCTCTATAGGCGCTTTTTATCAACATCTTTGCCTCATTGTAAGTTATGTCTATGTCAGGCTGTGGTAGTCGTCCGCCCTATTTTGCTAGTCTGTCAACCTCTTCATTTCCAGGTATACTGCAATGTGATGGGATCCACTGTATTACAACTTTTTTGGATTTCTGGCTTAGACCATGGAGTGCTGCTCTTAGGTCAGCTAGTTCTGTGCCGTTTTTGCTCTTCAGTATTGAGACAGCTGACTTTGCATCTGTGAAGATAGCTATTTGCTTCTCTTTATTTTCCTCCATCAAGAGCATTTCTGCTGCAGTTTTCAAAGCATCTACCTCCGCTTTGAAGTTGCTTGAAAATTTTCCAGTTGTCACTCACTGTTTTTTTCATTCCATTTTTTAAATTTAGGAGAATTCCTCCTCCTCCATTTTCTACTGAATTTTTGGCTGATCCATCTGAAGATGCATGGGTCCAATTGCTGCTTGGGTACTGTTCTTTTATGTAATTTAGGGTTATTTTTCTTCTTTCGGTTTCATTCTGAGTGTTTTTTTTTTCTCAATACCAGGAATGTTTTCTATCATCTCAGGCAGTTGCTGCTGTCTCCAAGCTGGGAAATTGTGTGCATTGTAAATGGTTTTGACTATTGATATGTTAAGTATGGGATCTGCCCTAATCTTTCGTTTTGCAGTTTCTACAAAGTTGCTACGCTTCAATCTTCCCTTTCCAAAGCCATTAAACCTGTCATACATAGGGTGGTCTGTCAATCTTCTAAATTGTTCTGCTTGTTGCTGGGCTCTGCTATCTCTTCTGTCCTGCATTGGTTGTAAACAAGTGATCTTTTCTAGTTCATTAATAGGCGTTGTCTTCAGGCTTCCAGTTATGATTCGCATTCCTTGATTTTGGACTCTTCTTATTTTGTTAAAGTTTGACTTAGCTGCTGTTGCCCAAGCTGCAATGCCATATTCCAGTACTGGCCTCACCCGTCCAGTATATAACTTCTTGAGAACTTTCTCATCTGCTCCCCACGTTGTACCGGCAAGCTTTTTCATGATTGCCATTCTTTGCCTTGCTCTTGTTCGATTTTTCTCAATCTGTGTCTTCCACGTCAGGCGACGATCAAAGGTGACTCCTAGATAATTTGGATTTTCTTCATAGCGCAATATTTTTCCATTCTATACCAGCTTAGGTTGCTGAGTTTTCTTTGAGAGGGAGAACACTGTGCATGTTGTTTTCTCCTCACTTATCTTCACTAGCCATGATTTTGACCAGTCCTCTAGCGCTAATAAGGCTTGCTGTATTCTGCTGTTAGCTGTACTAATATATTCTTCAGATGTCCATATGGCTAGGTCATCTGCAAAGGAGGATGTGTGTACTCTGGCTGGAAAATTTTCCGTGATGTAATTTATATATGCTAGGAATAATGTTGGTGAAAGAACTCCTCCTTGGGGGACACCTTGCTCCAACAGCATCATTTTGCTGGTTTGTCCTGGCATTTCTGTTCTCAAGGTAGTGGCTGATCCATTTATACATTTTCCCACAAACATGCATTTTTTGCAGTTTTGCTTTCAGTCCTTCCTTCCATACTTTATCAAATGCTTTTTCTAAATCTATCCAGACCGCTAGTGTGTGCTTTTTCTCTTGGAAGGCATCCTCTATTTCCTGAGCTATATATGTTATTTGATCTTCAGTGGATCTGTACTTTCTGAATCCTGCTTGGTGTGGTGTTAAGAGTTGGTTTTCTTCCAGATGCCATGTTAGCCTGCCATTGATAATGCGTTCCATTAATTTTCCTACACAGCTAAGTAGACTGATAGGTCGATAGCCATTTGGTTCTTCCAGGCCTTTTCCTTTCTTTGGGACTGGTATTAGTATAGCTTCCTTCCATGCCTGTGGGACTATTCCTGTCTTCCAGCTGTGATTTAGAACTGCTAGTAGTTTCTTTTTTGCCTTGGTGCCTAGTCCTATTAGCATTTCATTTGTGATTCCATCCTTTCCTGGTGATTTCTTCTTTTTTAGGGTATTCATTGCCTGTTTCATTTCTTCCATTGTTAGATTTGCCATCATATATTCTGCTGCTGTCTCTGTATTTCTATGGTGTATCTGTTTGTCTTTGATTGCTTTCTTCTGTTCGGTTGTAATATCAATGTGGTTTGTACTTGCATCGTGTTCCATTAGTGCATTTGCAGCCTTTTTTCCTGTAAGCAAGGCATTTCCTTGTTTAATTGTTATTTGTTTGTTTCTAGGTCCTTCATTGTTCATGGTTTTCACTAGTTTTCATAGTTTGTTTCCATCCCTATCAAAATTCAGGTTTTCTATTTTTTCCTTCCAACAATCTCTTGTTGTTTGATTTACTGTTCTTTTATATTTTGCTGAGATGGCTTTGAGAGAGATGTTCGCTTCAATTGTTTGTTCTCTCTCTGCTGTCTTCCTGGCATCTTCAACTTTGTCCTTCAAAATTTGTAGTTCTTCAGTCCAGTATGGTTTGTAATTTTTCCTCGCTCCTCATGGAATAGACTCAGTGGCTGCCTGTATTATTGCTCTGTTTAGACTTTCCACCATTTGCTTCATGTTTCCATATCGTGTATTTATGTTTTAACAATATTTGTCTGTTAGTATGGCAAATCTGTCCCAATCTGCTCGTTTGTAATTCCAACGGGGCAAAGGCTTTTGCTCCTGTGGAACATACTCCATATTCATTACAAGCTTGATTGGTCTGTGGTCACTACCTGCTAATTGGTCAAGCACATGGCGATCGATTTTGTGGAGGATGTCTCCTGTGCAGAAAGCTAAGTCTGGAGTAGAAGTGGTAAGTCATCTTCTTGAGTAGAAGCTCGGTGTGTCATCCGCTTTGTTGAGTAGATGGAGATTTGCGTCTATTTCCCAGTCCTCCACTTCATCTCCTCTTTTGTCAGTATCTGGGTATCCCCATCTTTCTGAACGGCTATTAAAGTCTCCGACAATAATGCAGTTTGTGTCAGTTATTTTCATGTTTGAGAGTGTGAGGTCCTTATCTGCTGGGCTATACAGATTGTAAATTCTTATTTTCACGTCCTTTATCATTATATCAACACCTATAATTTCCGTTTGGTTGTCAGAGATCACAGATACTTCGCTGCAAGGTATTGTATTTCGTGTAAGTATTAGAACTCCTCCTTTGTGTCCTTCACGGTCAAAACGTGTGGCCTGATATCCTCTGACTGAGAATTTGTGATTGGCATTGAGGTGTGTCTCTTGAATGCATGCCACATCTATTCTATTTTTATGAAGACGCTGTGTTAGGGAGACTTTCTTGTTATAAACACCTTCTGCATTCCACTGTAGTATGTTGAGTGTCCTTGGTATTTGGTCAATAGCTCTTAACCTACTCCTCTGTGCCTTGACTCCACAGCACAGGGAAAGGTGACCACCAGTAGTCATGGGTGGACCCCCTCGAGGCAGGGGGCCCGGCACTATCACCGCCTGATGGGACTTCACGGGATTAGCACCATAACGATTAATTTTGATTTGTGACATCATGAATTAAGTTACGTTGCACTGCTTTGTCAAGCCTGTGGCTCAGTACATCCGAGTTTGACAAGCATTTATTCGGGATGCTTTCCCTAGCCTTTGACTGTCCCCAGTCTACCTACAAGGCAGCAGGTTTGTGTGTCACTTGGTCTGGTCCCTCTCCCTTGACCTGTCCGACATGGGTGACCCTACCAGTAGCTGTGCTACCGTCGGCATAGCTCTTGGGGTCATTGGAACACACAAGCCCCTCTACCTCGTCACGGTAGACACACAGCAGATGGGGTCCATGGTATTCTTTGCATTTTCCTCAGAAACTACATTTCTGCAGCCATCAGATGTTTTTTAGCTTGACTACACATTGCCCAAGTTTCACATCCATACAAAAGAACAGGCTCTATGTATCACCTCAGCACTCTTTTTCTCGTTTCAATTGACATCTTTTTATTGGTCAGAATGTTTTTCATCTTGCTAAAGGCTACTTTCGCCATGGCCATTCTTGTACTAATCTCTTCAAGGCATCTCCCATCAGATGTTATGACTGTTCCGAGATAATTGTGCCGATTCACTTGTTGAAGAATATTCCCATTTACTTGGATATTGTTACATTGTGGTATTTCGTTCTTCCTAGTGACGACCATAACCTGTGTCTTTTTACAATTTAATTCCAACCCCAGCTGCTCACTGTGTACAACAACCGCGTTTACTAATTGTTGCAGATCCTGTGCATTGTCTGCAATCAATACTGTATTATCTGCATATCTAATGTTATCGATGTTTCGTCCTCCAATGCTGATTCCTTTTATATCTTCTACATTTCTGAAAATATTTTCACTTTATAGGGAAAAACGATCTGGAGACATTACACATCCTTGCCTAACACCTCTCTTAATAGGTTGATATTGTCCCACTTAATTATCAATCCTTATGGCAGCTTGTTGTTTCCAATATATGTTTTTTATAAGTCTAATGCCTTCCCATTATTTTGTAGATCTGCAAGCATATCCACCATGTTGACATGTCTAACTCTATCAAAAGCCTTTGTGTAGTCAATAAAGCAACGATGTATATCCTTGTTTACTTCTATAGTACGTTCAATAACTGTTCGCAGCATATACACAGCATTTACTGTACCCTTTCCTTCTACAAACCCACATTGTTCTTCCCATATTTCAGGTTGTATTTTCTTCCTCACTCTTTGCATGATAATTCGTAGCAAAATCTTTGTGATGTGACTCATTATACTAATTGTTCTATGTTGATCACATTCTAAGGTTCCTGATTTCTTTGGGATTGCAATAAATACAGTGTTACATAATTCAGAAGTTATATCTCCAGTTTCATATAATGTGTTCAGCAGTCTGGTGACTTGCTCTAGCCCAAATCCTTCTAAAGCTTTAATTATTTCTGTTGTGATGTTATCTGCACCGGGGACCTTGCCAGCTTTCATATGCTTAAGAACATTTTGAACCTCCATCTTTAAAATTTCTGGTCCTTCATTATTAAATCTAATATCATACTGTTCCTCTCTGTTATCATCATAAAGGTGTTTCACATAATCTGTCCATACATGTAGAATCTGATCTTTTTCTATTATGATTTTACCATCTTCAGTTTTTAGACAGCCTGTTGATGTAATTGTTCTTTTATTAGTAAGTTCCTGGATTATTTTTGCACTAATTTGGTATTTTGACTGTTGTGTTGTTTTTCAATTTCTAAGCACTTTTCCTCAAGCCATGGTTCTTTTGCCTCCTTGCATAATATTCTGAATTGTCTGTGAATTTCTTCATATTTGGCAGGATTATTTTTGTTGAGTCTTCTTGTTTCCATTTGGTGTAAAATTTCTTCAGTCATCCATTTCTTACGACCCACCTTTAATTTTGGAATAGTTATTTCTGCAGCCAAACTGAATGAATTCTTCAACATTTCCCATTGATCATCCATGTCCTGGAATAATATCTCTAGATCAGACAATATATGAAATCTGTTCTGTACTTCTATGTTGAATTTGTTTTGTATTTCCTTGTCATTACTCAATGTACACAAATCATATTTATTTTTCCTCATACCATAGTTTGAAAATCAACACAGGGAGATCTGCTTCTAAATCGCCAGCAGCTGTGTTTCGAACGCAGTATGCTTGACTGCGAATTGCGTTAGTAACCCCTTCGCCCAGCGCCTGCCCCGTGAATGCAGGACTACACAAATGTGATGGTTCACATACTTCACACACCCACAGGACTACACAAATGTGATGGTTCACACACTTCACACACCCACAGGGCTACACAAATGTGATGGTTCACACACTTCACACACCCACAGGGCTATACAAATGTGATGGTTCACACACTTCACACACCCACGGGACTACACACATGTGATGGTGCAAACACTTCACACATCCACAGGACTACACATATGTGATGGTTCACACATTTCACACCTCCACAGCGCCTGCTTCGTGCACACAGGGCTACAGAATGTGATGGTTCACACACTTCACACACCCACAGGGCTACACAATGTGATGGTTCACACACCCACAGGACTACACACATGTTGTGGTGCAAACACTTCACACACCCACAGGACTACCCACATGTGATGGTTCACACATTTCACACCCCCACAGCGCCTGCTCCGTAGACACAGGGCTACAGAATGTGATGGTCTACACACTTGACACACCCACAACATGTTCCTGCCACATGGCTATTGTTGTAACTGATGTACCATACTGCTGCATGCAAACGAATCATGGACACTCTACAATGAGATTAAATAGAAACTAGAGCCTACAAACATAGTTTCTTTATAAGAAGCCAAACATTCCTTGGACCACCATGAAGATAATATACAACTACTGCAAGAGGCCAATGTTACAACACGGACTATAGCCCACATAAAGACAAGACAAACATTTTCTATTTTTAGGGTAGACGGACGGGCAGACAGACAGGCAGGCAAGGAGACAGACAGACAGACAGATAAACAGACAGACAGTTATATACGTGTTCGGGATTAATTAATTATGAACAACATTTGTAAAACATATTTTGTTTTTCAGCTTCTTTTCCTAAATCATGGCCGGTAAAGGCAACACGGAACTGCCAGAGGAGAAGATTCAAGACATGATGGATCGTCAGGATAAAGAGCCAGAAGACAACGTTCTGCCATTTGTTGAACCGGGCAATTCTTTATGTTCATCTCCTCGTATGAGTGTTTCGGAGAATACGACTCCCCTTCTGGTACAATTAAAGTTTCTAAGAATGAAACCACGGAAGCTTTTCCCGAGTAATCAAGACAAACCAGGGATATGTGCTGGTCCATTACAAACGGATGATAACCCGAGGAGCTTCCCATCACGCTGGGTACATCTTCCTTCGGAGCTTGGTCAGTCTGACAGCGCTATCCCGGAAGTTTACATCCGAAAGTCAAATAAACGAGACTGTGATAGATCATTTCAAACACCAACGATCCATGGCGATTCGGTGAGGCAGTATTACGACTTATTTCATTCACAGGAAGAAGACTTTGCTGAAGAAGAAGATGATGCAGAAGAAGAAGATGAGGCAGAAGAAGAAGATGATGATACAGAATTAGAAGAAGATGATGCAGAAGAAGAAGATGAGGCAGAAGAAAAAGAAGATGATGCAGAAGAAGAAGATGAGGCAGAAGAAGAAGAAGATGATGCAGAAGAAGAAGATGAGGCAGAAGAAGAAGAAGATGATGCAGAAGAAGTAGGTGATGCAGAAGAAGAAGATGAAAGTGATGCAGAAGAAGATGATGATGCAGAAGAAGATGATGATGCAGAAGTAGAAGAAGATGATGCAGAAGAAGAAGATGATGCAGAAAAAGAAGAAGAAGAAGAAGAAGAAGAAGAAGAAGAAGAAGAAGAAGAAGAAGAAGAAGAAGAAGAAGAAGAAGAAGAAGAAGAAGAAGAAGAAGAAGAAGAAGAAGAAGAAGATGGAGAAGAAGAAGATGGAGAAGAAGAACGTGATCCAGAAGAAGAACGTGATCCAGAAGAAGAACGTGATCCAGAAAAAGAACGTGATCCAGAAGAAGAACGTGATCCAGAAGAAGAACGTGATCCAGAAGAAGAACGTGATCCAGAAGAAGAACGTGATCCAGAAGAAGAACGTGATCCAGAAGAAGAACGTGATCCAGAAGAAGAACGTGATCCAGAAGAAGAAAGTGATGCAGAAGAAGGTGGTGATGCAGAAGAAGAAGAAGATGATGCAGAAGAAGAAGAAGATGATGCAGAAGAAGAAGTAGGTGATGCAGAAGAAGAAGATGAAAGTGATGCAGAAGAAGATGATGATGCAGAAGAAGATGATGATGCAGAAGTAGAAGAAGATGATGCAGAAGAAGAAGATGATGCAGAAAAAGAAGAAGAAGAAGAAGAAGAAGAAGAAGAAGAAGAAAAAGAAGAAGAAGAAGAAGAAGAAGAAGAAGAAGAAGAAGAAGAAGAAGAAGAAGAAGATGGAGAAGAAGATGGAGAAGAAGATGGAGAAGAAGATGGAGAAGAAGAAGAAGAAGATGGAGAAGAAGAAGATGGAGAAGCAGAACGTGATCCAGAAGAAGAACGTGATCCAGAAGAAGAACGTGATCCAGAAAAAGAACGTGATCCAGAAGAAGAACGTGATCCAGAAGAAGAACGTGATCCAGAAGAAGAACGTGATCCAGAAGAAGAACGTGATCCAGAAGAAGAACGTGATCCAGAAGAAGAACGTGATCCAGAAGAAGAACGTGATCCAGAAGAAGAAAGTGATGCAGAAGAAGGTGGTGATGCAGAAGAAGAAGAAGATGATGCAGAAGAAGAAGAAGATGATGCAGAAGAAGAAGGAGGTGATGCAGAAGAAGAAGGTGGTGATGCAGAAGAAGAAGGAAGTGATGCAGAAGAAGAAGGAGATGATGCAGAAGAAGAAGGAGGTGATGCAGAAGAAGAAGGTGATGCAGTAAATGATGCAGAAGAAGGAGGTGATGCAGAAGACCAAGGTGATACAGAAGAACAAGGTGATGCAGAAGAAGAAAGTGATGCAGAAGAAGAAGGTGATGCAGAAGAACAAGGTGATGCAGAAGAACAAGGTGATGCAGAAGAACAAGGTGATACAGAAGAAGAAGGTGATGCAGAAGAACAAGGTGAAGCAGAAGACCAAGGTGATACAGAAGAAGGTGATACAGAAGAACAAGGTGATACAGAAGAACAAGGTGATGCAGAAGAACAAGGTGATACAGAAGAACAAGGTGATACAGAAGAACAAGGTGATGCAGAAGAACAAGGTGATGCAGAAGAACAAGGTGATGCAGAAGAACAAGGTGATGCAGAAGAACAAGGTGATGCAGAAGAACAAGGTGATGCAGAAGAACAAGGTGATGCAGAAGAAGGAGATGATGCAGAAGAAGGAGGTGATGCAGAAGAAGGAGGTGATGCAGAAGAACAAGGTGATGCAGAAGAACAAGGTGATGCAGAAGAAGGAGGTGATGCAGAAGAAGAAGGAGGTGATGCAGAAGAAGGAGAAGGTGATGCAGAAGAAGGAGGAGGTGATGCAGAAGAAGGAGGTGATGCAGAAGAAGAAGGATGTGATGCAGAAGAAGGAGGATGTGATGCAGAAGAACAAGGTGATGCAGAAGAACAAGGTGATGCAGAAGAACAAGGTGATGCAGAAGAACAAGGTGATGCAGAAGAACAAGATGATGCAGAAGAACAAGGTGATGCAGAAGAACAAGGTGATGCAGAAGAAGGAGGTGATGCAGAAGAAGAAGGAGGTGATGCAGAAGAAGAAGGATGTGATGCAGAAGAACAAGGTGATGCAGAAGAACAAGGTGATGCAGAAGAACAAGGTGATGCAGAAGAACAAGGTGATGCAGAAGAACAAGGTGATGCAGAAGAACGAGGTGATGCAGAAGAAGGAGGTGATGCAGAAGAAGGAGGTGATGCAGAAGAACAAGGTGATGCAGAAGAACAAGGTGATGCAGAAGAAAGAGGTGATGCAGAAGAAGGAGGTGATGCAGAAGAAGGAGGTGATGCAGAAGAAGAAGGATGTGATGCAGAAGAAGAAGGATGTGATGCAGAAGAAGATGTTCAATATAACGATGGTGATGATAAAGATCGTGATGCAGCTGATGAAGAAGAAAACGAAGGTGAGAAAGATGGGGATGAACAAGAAGTCGATAATAAAAAAGCTGATGGCAATGACGATAATGACAAAGACTCTATTGGTGGAGATGATGATGATGATGATGATGATGCAGACAATTGTGATAAAGAAGACGATGGTAATGCTGATGATGGTGAAGAAGAAGATCGTTATGAAGATGATGAGGATGATGATGAACAAGAAAGCTCTGTTAAAGAAGATTATGGTGATAACAATGATAAAGAAAATGACGACGAAGATGATGATGACACATACAGCAGGGATACAGAAATCGACGGAAAATATGATGAAGATGATGATGATAGTGATCATGATGATGCTAACAATGGTAAATGTGGTGAATATGATAATCGCGATCATGATGAGAGTAAAGATGGTAGTGATGATAGGGCCCCCAAACTATTCAGCTATGCTGGAACAGTAAACCTGAACACCGTAATTTCATGTGAAAATGAGAGCAGGGTGAAACATTGTGAAACTCTTAATGGAAGGTCTTGTGATGTGGGTTCAAACTATAGGGTCCCTAAACCATTCACCTATGCTGAAATAGTAAAACTGAACCCTAGATCAAGAGATGATGAAGAAGAAGATGGTGAGAAAGATGGCGACGAACAAGAAGTCGATAATAAAGAAGGTGATGGGGATGACGACAATGACGAAGACTCTATTGTTGAAGATGATGCTGATGATGATGATAATGACAATGATGCAGAAAATTGTGATAAAGAAGACGATGGTGATGATGATGATGGTGAAGAAGAAGATCGTTATGAAGATGACGAGGATCATGATGAACAAGAAGGCTCTGATAAAGAAGATTATGGTGATGACAATGATAAAGAAAGCGACGATGAAGATGATGATGATGACACATACAACAGGGATACAGAAATCGACGGAAAAGAAGATGAAGATGATGATGGTCAAAATGATGATGATGATAGTGATCATGATGATGCTAAGAATGGTGAAGATGGTGAAAATGATAATGTTGATCATGATGAGAGTAAAGATGGTGGTGATGATAGGGCCCCCAAACTATTCAGCTTTGGTTATATAGTACAAATGAACACTGTAGTTTCATGTGAAAATAAGAGCAGAGTGAAACATTGTGAAACTTGTAATGGAAAGTCTTGTGATGTGGGTTCAAACTATAGGGTCCCTAAACCATTCACATATGCTGAAATAGTAAAACTGAACCCTAGATCAAGAGATGATGAAGAAGAAGATGGTGATGATGATGATGGTGAAGAAGAAGATCGTTATGAAGATGATGAGGATGATGATGAACAAGAAGGCTCTGATAAAGAAGATTATGGTGATAACAATGATAAAGGAAACGACGATAAAGATGATGATGGCACATACAACAGGGATACAGAAATCGACGGGAAAAAAGATGAAGATGATGATGGTGAAAATGATAATGTTGATCATGATGAGAGTAAAGATGGTGGTGATGATAGGGCCCCCAAACTATTCAGCCTTGCTCATATAGTACAAATGAACACTGTAGTTTCATGTGAAAATAATAACACTGTGGAACATTGTGAAACTCTTAAGGGAACGTCTCGGGATGTGCATTCAAGCTATAGGGCCCCAAAACCATTCACATATGCTGAAATAGTAAAACTGAACCCTAGATCGAGAGAAATGCAGCCAGAAATCCCTGAAGGTCAAATTGGAGTGACTGGTATCGATCAAAGATGTGCAGGTAGCAAAGAATACGAACACGAGGCTGATGATGATAGCGAAGATGATTTTGATGATGCTTATGATGCTGATGATGAAGATGATGATGATGATAGTGATATTGATAGTGATGATGGTGAAGCAGATGATGATGATGGATATGACGGTGATGATGATGAAGATGATAACGAACAGGATGGTGATGAAAACAATGCCAAAGATGATGCTGCTGAAGATGATCATGACATTAATGATGATGGTGATGATATATACACCGATAAAGAAAGCAATGCTGAAGAAGACAATGAAACAGAAGATAATGGTGATGATTATTATGATTATCAAAATGGTGATGTTGATCATGATGATAGTGAAGAAGATGATGATCATAATAATGGGGAAGCTGATAATGACGATCAAAACGATGTTGTAGATAATGGTAAAGCTGGTAATGATGATCATGATAATTGTGAAGCTGATAATTATGAACAAGATGATGGTGTAGATAATGGTGAAGCTGATAATTATGAACAAGATGATGGTGTAGATAATGGTGAAGCTGATAATTATGAACAAGATGATGGTGTAGATAATGGTGAAGCTGATCATGATGGTCATGATGATGTAGTAGATAATGGTGAAGATGATAAGGATGGTGTAGATGATGATCGTGATGATGATGCTGATAATAATACCGATTCTGATGTCAATGAGGATGATGATAAAAATAATGGTGACCGTGATGATAATGATGATGATAATACAGATAATGATGGTAAACATGACGATCGTGATGATGATCCTGATAATAATGCTGCTGACGATGATTTTGATGTCGACGAGGATGATGATGAACATGATAATGCTCAAGGTGATGATGCTGATAATAATAAAGATGAATATGATAATTGTCAAGATGATGATGCTGGTAAAGACAATATTGGTAATGATAATTATCATGATAACGGTGGTAATGCTCTTGTTGATGAAGACGATGATGAAGAAAATTGCACTGAAGATTATAAAGACGATAGATCTGAAGATGATGAAAATGAAGACGATGTTAAAAGCGACGATGGTGACGAAAATGTTGAACAAGATGATGATAACGAATATAATAAAGAAGAAGATTATGATGAATGTGTTGATGGCAGAGAGGAAGAGAATGAAAAGGAAGATACTGTTGATGATAATGATTATGACGACGAAAGTTTTGGTGAACATAGCAATGCGGGATCTGTGGGAATGGATTTAGAAGTTTGTACCGTAAAACCAATGAGCAATGGTGATCGCTTGAGTGTGAACACTAGATCAAGGGAATTGCAGACAGGATGTGACAATACCTCGGTAGTTTCAGGTGTAGTTAAACATGGGGTGAAACATTGTGAAACTCGTAGCAGAACTTTGGACTTTAGACAGTCTCTAGGTGTGGATTCAAACTGCAGTGCCAACAAACCATTGAAGTATTCTGCTCAGTTTATACTGAGGAGGAAATTGCAGTCAAGATGTGAAAATATGTCAGGAGTTGCAGGTGAAAATACCGCTGTAGTTACAGCTGCAAATGTCGCTGCAGTTTCATGTGAAAATAAGAACAGGGTGACACATTGTGAATCTCGTAGCAGAACCGTGGACTTTGGTCAGTCTCTCTGTGTGGATTCAAACTACAGTGCCAGTAAACCATTGAAGTATTCTGCTCAATTTTTGCTGAGGAGGAAATCGCTCTCAAAATCTGAAAATATATCAGAAGCTGCAGGTGAAAATATCTCAGTAGTTTCAGGTAAACATGTCTCAGAAGACTCTTGTGAAAATACACACAGGGTGAAGCATTGTGAAACTGTTAATACAAAGTCTCTGAATGTGCATTCACACAATAGACCCGGCAAGCCAATGAGCTGTGCTGATCGATTTATACTGAACACTAAATTGAGGAAATTGCTGTTAAAATGTGAAAGTATCTCAGCAGTTTCGAGTGAGAATATCTCAGCAGTTTCAGATGAGAATATCTCAGCCTTTTCAAGTGAAAATAAACCAGAGGTGAAACATTGTGAAACTCGTAGCAGGGCTGTGGACTTTGGACAGTCTCTGGGTGTGGATTCAAACTGCAGAGCCAACAAACCATTGAAGTATTCTGCTCAATTTTTACAGAGGAGGAAATTGCAGTCAAGATGTGAAAATATCTCAAAAGTTGCAGGTGAAAATGTCGCTGTAGTTACAGATGCACATGTCGCTGCAGTTTCATGTGAAAATAAGAACAGGGTGACACATTGTGAAACTCGTAGCAGGGCTGTGGACTGTGGACAGTCTCTGTGTGTGGATTCAAACTGCAGAGCCAACAAACCATTGAAGTATTCTGCTCAATTTTTACAGAGGAGGAAATTGCAGTCAAAATGTGAAAATATCTCAGAAGTTGCAGGTGAAAATACCGCTATAGTTACAGGTGCAAATATCGCTGTAGTTTCAGGTAAGCATATTTCAACAATTTCATGTGAAAATATCTTAGAAGACGCATGTGAAACTAACCACAGGGTGAAACACTGTGAAACTCTTAATGGAAAGTCTTGGGATGTAGATTCCCGTTATAGCGCCAACAAGCCATTGAGCTTTGCTGAAATAGTAAAACTGAATACCAGATCGAGAGAAATGCAGCCAGAAATCCCCGAAAGTCAAATTGGGGTGATTGGCATCGATCAAAGATGTGCAGATAGTCAAGTTTATGAACACGAGACTGATGATGCAACACGTGACCGTGACAAACCAATGAGTTGCGTTGGCCAATTCATGCAAAGGCCAATGAGCTATACTGAAATATTCGAACTGAACACGGGATCGAGGGAAAGGCAGCCAAAGTGTGAACATCTTCTCCCGGGTTCAAATGAACAGAAGCAAGTGGATCAGAATTATGAAACTCAAAGTGCAGACTCACGAATTGTAGATTCAGAACGTAGTTTCCTCCAATCCTTGAGCTATGCTGATCTTTGGAAACCGAGCATTAGATCGAAGGAGATACTGCGCGAAATCTGTATAGGTTCAAGTGACATGAATGGCAGCAATCAAATATGGGCAGATAGTAACGTATATGATCACATGACTCGTGACGCAACATTGAATCCTGGCCAATCAATGAGGTGTGATGGTCTACTGAAACAGAGCTCTAACACTGAGGAGTGTATCGCTGTGTGTACACAAACAAAGCAGAACTCGACATTCTGGGCAGAAATTTGCCAAAGTGAACAACTTATTCTAGCTGAAGAAGATAAACAAGACCTTCATGCAGTCAAAATTCCGATGGGAGATGGCATTCGCCCGGGACAACCTGATGCCACGTCTTTCAATTCTACCATGCTGAATAGTGTGAACTCTTCCAAGCTGAATGGTGTGGACTCTTCCAAGCTGAATGGCGCCTTAATCAATATGAACAGAGAAGCTAGGCCTGAAGGATCTCAGATGCCGTGCAAGCAGACGTCCGCTAAGAGCGAGCTGGCAAGATTGTTTGAACAGACTACATACATGTAAGTTGTGCATATCTCTGTACTCATACGTTCTGTCAAGTCCACTCATGTAAGTTGTGGATATCTCTGTACTCATACGTTCTGTCAAGTCCACTCATGTAAGTTGTGTATATCTCTGTACTCATACGTTTTGTCAAGTCCTTACATGTAAGTTGGGCCTATCTCTGTACTCATACGTTTTGTGAAGCCCACTCATGTAAGTTGTGCATATCTCTGTACTCATACGTTCTATCAGGTCCACTCATGTAAGTTGTGCGTATCCCTTGTCAAGTCCACTCATGTAAGTTGTGCATATCTCTGTACTCATACGTTCTGTCACATCCATACATGTAAGTTGGGCCTATCTCTGCACTCATACGTTTTGTGAAGCCCACTCATGTAAGTTGTGCATATCTCTGTACTCATACGTTCTATCAGGTCCACTCATGTAAGTTGTGCGTATCCCTTGTCAAGTCCACTCATGTAAGTTGTGCATATCTCTGTACTCATACGTTCTGTCAAATCCATACATGTAAGTTGGGCCTATCTCTGCACTCATACGTTTTGTGAAGCCCACTCATGTAAGTTGTGCATATCTCTGTACTCATACGTTCTGTCAAGTCCACTCATGTAAGTTGTGTATATCTCTGTACTCGTACATTCTGTCAAGTCCACTCATGTCAGTTGGGCCTATCTCTGCACTCATACGTTCTGTCAAGTCCGCTCCTTGAGTTGTATGTTTTAGTATTAATATAGTTACCATAAAGTACATTGGGAGTCACGGTAGTGGAGTGGGTAGGACGCTTGCATGTCGGCCTATGGCCACGAGTTCGAATCCTCATCAACGAAGACTTTAAAAAACCAGGACGATGGAGCATAAAATAATAGGTACCAGTAAATGTGGTGGGAAGCAAGGCGGTCAGTGGTGTAGACTACATCACCCATCGAGTGCCAGCTGGTGTATTCAACACGGGGCTAGCACTATCTACCCAGTACACATCAAGGCGTGCAACAAAGCGCCTTACTTTTGTTTACATAACATATATTATATTCTCAGACTAACCTATTCTACGAGTTAGTCATTGGTATTTCTAATGACGTTCTGAACAAAAAATACTAACCTACTCTACAAGTTAGTCATTGGTATTTCTAATGACGTTCTGAACAAAAAATACTGACATTCTATAAGTCAGTTATTGTTATGTCTAATGACGTTCTGGGGAGTCTCCGAGTCTCCGTGGCGAAGTGGTCAAGCCGTTTGACTCGGGCTCCGAAGATTGTGGGTTCGATTCCGGGTCGCGTCTTTCGGTTCACGAGTGAAATTTTTCGGAGACTCCTGGGGGTTGTCGCTAGAGCTACGGAGTTCGTGCTTTGTGCGACGCTTTCCGCGCTGCGGAAAGAGACCGAGCCATATGGGATAAAAACCCGGTGCAATGAAGTCGACCCTGTCGACTTTTAAGAGACTTTTTTTAATGACGTTCTGAACAAAAACACTGACATTTTACAAGTTAGCTATTGTTATGTCTAATGACGTTCTGAACAATCATACGATCAAGTCCAAAAATCGATCCCAGGACCTTCTAAGCCAGAGGTGGACACCTTAACCTCTCAGCCACGGAGCACCTCATCTCGCCAGCGTAGAGATCTGTCTGACAGTGTTGCCGCAGGTGTTCTGCAGCTTGCCTTGCTTGTCCGACTGTACACATTGCTACATCACCGATATTTAACTCTGTGTACATGAGACATCTTCAATAAAGAGAACTGGATACTTACATTAGAAAAGGATAGTCCACATTCATTGGACACGTCATTGTAAATGGTGTAAAAGGCAAGAGTAGTGACTTCATTGCACCGTGTTTTAATCCATATAACTGAGGCTTTGCCGTAGGGCGACCTGCTGAAAGCATCGCACGAACTCCGATAGACCGGAGTTTCCCGAGATAACTGCACTCATGAACCGAATGTTTTAGTTCGGGATCGAACCCACAACCTTCGGAGAGCGAGACGGGCAGAGTGACCACTTCGTCACGGAGACTCCCTCAGAATGACATGAGATGGGGAAAGTTGGAGTCTGTCGTCACAACGGGAAAGTTGGAGTGTGTCGTCACAACGGGAAAGTTGGAGTGTGTCATCACAAAGGGAAAGTTGGAGTGTGTTATCACAAAGGGAAAGTTGGAGTGTGTCGTCACAACGGGAAAGTTGGAGTGTGTCATCACAAAGGGAAAGTTGGAGTGTGTCGTCACAACTGGAACGTTGGTGGGCGATAGAGGGTGGGGCAGACCAAGAGAGAAGATGCAGGACAGTTGGACATCATGACATGCAGGAACACCAGCATCAGCATGGCAACACACGAGAAGAGGGCTGTGGACAGACATGATCACCAACGCCCCACTGCATGGACTATAAGAAGCAAACATGAGACTATTGGCTAGACCAATGATGATAACTGGAATTACCATTTGAATGCTATTGGCTAGACACTCGCCTGCCGTCCAGGAAGTCTTGGGTTCGATTCCTAATTGGGTGGATTCCGTTTTTTTTTTAAATTGACCTCGTCTCGTAAGTCGGTCCGGAATAAAAATGAGTACCAGGAAATGTCTTGGAAGGTAAAGATGGCCAGTGTGATCCTGACTACGATTGGTCTATAAAAATATGGCCCTAGCAACATTTGCCCACAGCGCCTTAAGGCCTGAACAAGGGACTTTTACGGAGTGTATTTTTAGACTGTGCTGTGTTTGAAAATATTGCCGGTCCAAGTTTTGTATTTACCTATTATGGTGCATGATCTTTGCAGAGGGTGAATACAAAACTTGGACCGGCAATATTTTCAAACACTGCACAGTCATTAAAAATACACCCGATATAAGACTATGAGTGTTTAGAGCCTGTTGTGTCTTGTCAGTCAGTTAGACCTGTGGGATGGGCAGGATATGTCAGCAGAAGAATGTCTTGTGGTGCGCGCTGACAATGAAGCATTCATTGCATAGAGTCAATGACATTGGGTTGGGTGGAAAGAATGGACAACGAGTGTTGCAGAAATGTCGCGCAACAGCTGATAGAAGACAACTCACACCCTGGTCATGTAATTATGTCCTCTGATTGGGAGGAGGTGGTCTGCGTGGCCAAGTGGTTAAGACAACTGTCTCGCTCTCCGAAGGTTGTGGGTTCGATTCCTGATTCACTCGTTTTGTTTTGGAGTGCAGTTTTTTCGGAGACTCCAGGGGGTTGTCGCTGGAGCTAAGGAGTTCGTGCTTTGTATGACGCTTTGATATGCCGCCATGTGGACAGCGACCGAACTATATTGGATAAAACCCGGTGCAATGAAGTCTATCCTCCCGCCTTTAAGCCTTTTTACACTCTGATGGGGAAAATGGTGGGATTTAATTGTAAAGTGCATGGACACGGAAATGGGAGTTTAGTGTAAGCTGGTGCAATATCCAGCCTGAGAGTGTCAGGCGTGGCTGTGGAAACGGCCTTCCAATGGTTAGACACGGAGCTCCGCCCATTATATACATTTGATGGGCAGTAAGTCAAGTATGTCAGTCAAGGACCATGTTGCACGCTTTAAGGCGCATCAAGCATACGGTGCCAGACTCATGTGTTTATAGAACAATCGGAGCACTAGTTGGTGCACTAGATGGTGCACTAGATGGTGCACTAGATGGTGCACTAGATGGTGCACTAGATGGTGCACTAGAAGCAGCAGCACGTGTATGGACCACGCTTGAGTTCAAAGCGAGTGAACAGAAAAGAAAAAAAGAAAATAATTACCTCGTTCAACCTGCTTCGACTGAGTCGGGTATAACTGAGGTCAGTTGTTTTTGCCGTGTTTGGATATCTTTCCTCTCTTTCGAGTTAGTCCCAAACAGGACTGACTATATGCCTCGATCTGTGCTCGACGAAATAGGCTGTGTTATGGGGCTTTTGTAGAACAATGATTGCCATTTCGAAGGTAGTCTTTTGCACGATGAAAAACATACTGACCAATAAAAAGATATCAATTGAAACGAGAAAAAGAGTGTTGACGTGCTACATAGAACCTGTACTTTTGTATGGATGTGAAGCGTGGACAATGAGCAGTCAAGCTGAAAAACATCTGATGGCTGTGAACATGTGGTGTAAAGAATACCATAGACAGACAGAAACACAAATGAACAAGCCCATCAAGAAAGAAAGAAGATCGTAAACTGATTAGGATCATTAGACGTAGACAGTCAAAATTTGTTGGGCATGTTATGAGAAGAAATTACTTAGAGAACTGGGTGACAATTGGCAAGATCGAAGGGAAGAGACCAAGGAGAAGACATAGAAGTAAATACCTGGATGGCTTAGTCACGTGGCATGGTCGAGACAAGAACACAGAGCTGATCCACGACTTTGGTGATCAAGTGAGATGGCAAAACATGACCGCCCGTATCGACATGGCACAAGATGGACAGATGGGGCTCCCAGCTGACTGGTTTGTTTGCGTTGAGTTGGTCCCGATGAGGACCGGTCCTGAGTAGGACCTCCCAGCTGTTCATAGCTTTCTTGAGTTAGTCCTGGCAAACACCGGTTTTTGGCAGGACAAATTCGGTTATTTCATTTTGTGTCCTCTTTGATGATCTCGCTTGAGGTAGTCCTGACAAGGACTGGTTTTTACAAGGACAGATTCGGTTATATCTCTTTTTGTGTCCTCTTTGATTGACGATTGCTTGAGGCAGTCCTGACAAGGATTGGTTATTACAAGGACAGATTCGGTTATATCTCTTTCTGTGTCCTCTTTGATTGACAGTTGCTTGAGATAGTCCTGACAAGTACTGGTCTTGATTGTAGTTAGTCCGTGCTCTATGTGAGACAGCTGGAGTATTTATAGTTATATTCATGTGCATTGAAAGTGTCCCTTAACCAAATCTAACCTGTAACCGATGCTCTTGTTATAAACACAATGCGTTACCAACATTCTTTACATTCATATTCCTTCCAGACCCTGGTCGTCTTTTGCCAGCACAAGCATGCCATATGAGACCGCAAACAGCAACCACAGCACGTTTCACCGTAGCAGACATGCACGAATGAACCCACATGCTGCTAGTCATCCTTACTGGTTGCCAAATTCATGTAACAGGCGAGTACATCCAGATGCCAGGTCCACAATCAACAGTTATCCTTGCTGGTTGCCAAATTCATGTAACAGGCGAGTACATCCAGATGCCAGGTCCACAATCAACAGTTATCCTTGCTGGTTGCCAAATTCATGTAACAGGCGAGTACATCCAGATGCCAGGTCCACAATCAACAGTTATCCTTGCTGGTTGCCAAATTCATATGACGGGCAAGCAGCTCCAGATGTCAGGTCCGCAATCAACAGTTATCCTTACTGGTTGCAAAATTCATATGAAGGGCGAGTAACTCCAGATGTCAGGTCCACAATGTACAGTTATCCTTACTGGTTGCCAAATTCATATGACGAGCAAGTAACTCCAGATGTACGATCGACAGCCAACATTTCTTCTTGGGGTTGGTCACATTTTCCAGTTCAACAGTCCCAGCGTGGAGAATCAACAGCTCAGGGCTATTCTGATTTTGGAAGAGGCAGGGGGTTTGACCCTCCAGTCGTTGGAGCTGATCCTGCAGGAGGTCTTTGGAGGCCAATAGCTCAGTTCGAACCTGTACTAGCATCGGCACAATTGGAGGTAAGCAAGTGTGTAACATTAATGTCTGTTAACATTCCATGGTGTAGTTATACAAGTTGTCATTGGTGTAGTTATACAAGTTGTCATTGGTGTAGTTATACAAGTTGTCATTGGTGTAGTTATACAAGTTGTCATTGGTGTAATTAAATAAGTTGTCATTGGTGTAATTAAACAAGTTGTCATTGGTGTAATTAAACAAGTTGTCATTGGTGTAATTATACAAGTTGTCATTGGTGTAGTTATACAAGTTGTCATTGGTGTAATTAAACAAGTTGTCATTGGTGTAGTTATACAAGTTGTCATTGGTGTAATTAAACAAGTTGTCATTGGTGTAATTAAACAAGTTGTCATTGGTGTAATTAAACAAGTTGTCATTGGTGTAATTATACAAGTTGTCATTGGTGTAGTTATACAAGTTGTCATTGGTGTAATTAAACAAGTTGTCATTGGTGTAATTAAACAAGTTGTCATTGGTGTAATTAAACAAGTTGTCATTGGTGTAATTATACAAGTTGTCATTGGTGTAGTTATACAAGTTGTCATTGGTGTAGTTATACAAGTTGTCATTGGTGTAGTTATACAAGTTGTCATTGGTGTAGTTATACAAATTGTAATTTGTTTAGTCATACAAGTTGTCATTGGTGTAATTAAACAAGTTGTCATTGATGTAATTAAACAAGTTGTCATTGGTGTAATTAAACAAGTTGTCATTGGTGTAGTTATCTACATTGCATTGGTGTAGTCAAACACATTACCTTGGTGTAGTCATACACATTTATGTAGTCATGCACATTACATTGGTGTAGTCATGCACATTACCTTGGTGTAGTCCTACACATTACCTTGGTGTAGTCCTACACATTACCTTGGTGTAGTCCTACACATTACCTTGATATAGTACTACATATTACATTGGTGTAGTCCTACACATTATATTGGTGTAGTCTTACACATTACATTGGTGTAGTCCTACACATTACATTGGTGTAGTCCTACACATTACATTGGTGTAGTCCTACACATTTGTTAGTTAGTCAGTCAGTCAGTCTGTCAGTCATTCTGTCAGTCATTATGTCAGTCATTCAGTCAGTCAGTCAGTTAGTTAGTTAGTTAGTTAGTTAGTAAGTTAGTAAGTTAGTTAGTTAGTTAGTTAGTTAGTTAGTTAGTTAGTTAGTTAGTTAGTTAGTTAGTCAGTCAGTTAGTTAGTTAGCCAGTCAGTCAGTCAGTCATTCTGTCAGTCAGTCATTCTGTCAGTCATTCAGTCAGTCAGTCAGTCAGTCAGTTAGTTAGTTAGGTAGTTAGTTAGTTAGTTAGTTAGTTAGTTAGTTAGTTAGTTAGTTAGTTAGTTAGTTAGTTAGTTAGTTAGTTAGTTAGTCGCGGTTCCAACTTCACGACCACGGGTCGTACCCTTTATACTCTGCTCCTGTACCAGTGAATATCATACAAAACACTCCTCACTGCCCCATATGAAAAGTGGAACAGACAGAAGTCTCTATAAGCCAACAGCCCGCACAGGTACACTGTGTATAATGCCGCCGTCAGAAATTGACAACTCAAAAGTCCTCCACGGAAAATACAGTTCATCGTCGATGGAAGCGACAGTCACCAGAAAGACTTCATTGACCCGGGTTTTATCCCATATGGCTCAGTCTCTTTCCGCAGAGCGACCCACCGAAATCGCCGCACAAAGCACGAACTCCGTAGCTCCAACGATGACTCCCAGGCATCTCCTGAGAAAATGCACTTGTGAAACGAAATGGCAAGCAAGTTATTTCAGCAGCACCCGGCCGCCATTGTTCCAAACATGCAGTTCACACTACAAACAACCTCGGACACATGTAAACAAAAGCATTCCACACTAAATTTACAGCCCACAGTGTCGCGCAAGCACTCACTCAGTAGCAGAGCGACGGAACCATGCACTACCAGTCTAACATGATAACATGCGAATGCAAACAGTAGCCACAAGCGTAAACACTCCAGCGGCCTTAACGGTTTAAATGCCTATCCGCCATGTTGGTGCAGTCCTACACATTACATTGGTGTAGTCACACAAGTTATTATTGGTGTAGTCATACGCATTAAATTGGTGTAGCCATACAAGTTATCATTGCATTGACGTATTCATACTCATAACATTCGTGTAGTCTTACAAGTTATCAATGGTATGTTCATACACATTATGCTGGTATAGTTATACAAATTATCATTGGTGTAGACATACAAATTATCATTGGTGTAGACATACAAATTATCGTTGGTGTTGTCATACACATTATATTGGTGTAAACATACAAATTATGCTGGTGTAGTTATACACATTATACTGGTGTAGTTATACAAATTATCATTGCTGTAGACATACAAATTATCATTGGTGTAGTCATACACATTATATTGGTGTAATCATACAAATTATCATTGGTGTAGACATACAAATTATCATTGGTTTAATCATACACATTATATTGGTGAAATCATACAAATTATCATTGATGTAGTTATACACATTATATTGGTGTAATCATACAAATTATCATTGGTATAGTCATACACATTATATTGGTGTAATCATACAAATTATCATTGGTGTAGACATACAAATTATCATTGGTGTAGTCATACACATTATATTGGTGTAGTCATACACATTATACTGGTGTAGTTATACAAATTATCATTGGTGTAAACATACAAATTATCATTGGTGTAGACATACAAATTATCATTGGTGTAGTCCTAAACATTATATTGGTGTAGTCATACAAATTGCATATTCCACAGTCACATATATGTCATCTCTCGTCATGTCCCAGAGATTTGCTATTATCCAGTCACAGGCATGCCTCGACTCTTCCTGTTGCAGTTGTCACCTTACATACTTCACAGCCACAGACATGTCTTGTCTTTGTCTTTACATACTTCACAGTCATAGACATGTATTGTCTTTGTCTTTACATACTTCACAGTCATAGACATGTATTGTCTTTGTCTTTACATACTTCACAGTCATAGACATGTATTGTCTTTGTCTTTACATACTTCACAGTCATAGACATGTATTGTCTCTTCTCTCCCACACAGTTGTCTTTACATACTTCACAGTCATAGACATGTCTTGTCTTTGTCTTTACATACTTCACAGTCATAGACATGTATTGTCTTTGTCTTTACATACTTCACAGTCATAGACATGTCTTGTCTTTGTCTTTACATACTTCACAGTCATAGACATGTATTGTCTCTTCTCTCCCACACAGTTGTCTTTGCATACTTCACAGTCATAGACATGTATTGTCTCTTCTCTCCCACACAGTTGTCTTTGCATACTTCACAGTCATAGACATGTCTTGTCTTTGTCTTTACATACTTCACAGTCATAGACATGTCTTGTCTTTATCTTTACATACTTCACAGTCATAGACATGTATTGTCTCTTCTCTCCCACACAGTTGTCTTTACATACTTCACAGTCATAGACATGTCTTGTCTTTGTCTTTACATAATTCACAGTCATAGACATGTATTGTCTCTTCTCTCCCACAGTTGTCTTTGCATACTTCACAGTCATAGACATGTCTTGTCTTTGTCTTTACATACTTCACAGTCATAGACCTGTCTCATCTCTTCTGTCTCACACAGTTGTCTTTACATACTGCACAGTCATATGTTCTATCTTCCTATATATACACATTTGTCTTTACATATTTCATTTACAAACGTAGCTTCTCTTTTCATGTTCCAGACATGTATTCTCTCTGCCTATCCTAAGACAGTTGTCCGTTCACATACATCACATTCACAGACATGTCTTATATCTTCCTGTCACAGACAGTTGTCACTCTACCTACTTCACATTCACAGACATGTCTTCTCTCTTCCTGTCACAGACAGTTGTCACTCTACCTACATCACATCCACAGACATGCCTTCCCTCTTCCTGTCACAGACAGTTGTCACTCTACCTACTTCACATTCACAGACATGTCTTCTCTCTTCCTGTCACAGACAGTTGTCACTCTACCTACATCACATTCACAGACATGTCTTCTCTCTTCCTGTCACAGACAGTTGTCACTCTACCTATTTCACATTCACAGACATGTCTTCTCTCTTCCTGTCACAGACAGTTGTCACTCTACCTACGTCACATTCACAGACATGTCTTCTCTCTTCCTGTCACAGACAGTTGTCACTCTACCTACTTCACATTCACAGACATGTCTCCTCTCTTCCTGTCACAGACAGTTGTCACTCTACCTACTTCACATTCACAGACATGTCTTCTCTCTTCCTGTCACAGACAGTTGTCACTCTACCAACGTAACATTCACAGACATGTCTTCTCTCTTCCCGTCACAGACAGTTGTCACTCTACTTACTTCACATTCACAGTCATGTCTTCTCTCTTCCTGTCACAGACAGTTGTCACTCTACTTACTTCACATGCACAGACATGTCTTATATCTTCCTGTCACAGACAGTTGTCACTCTACCTACTTCACATTCACAGACATGTCTTCTCTCTTCCTGTCACAGACAGTTGTCACTCTACCAACGTAACATTCACAGACATGTCTTCTCTCTTCCCGTCACAGACAGTTGTCACTCTACCTACTTCACATTCACAGACATGTCTTCTCTCTTCCTGTCACATACAGTTGTCACTCTACCAACGTAACATTCACAGACATGTCTTCTCTCTTCCTGTCACAGACAGTTGTTACTCTACCTACATCACATCCACAGACATGTCTTCTCTCTTCCTGTCACAGACAGTTGCTACCTATATAATGCAGCATTGACTGAAAATTGTGTATAATGTAGCACGGATTACACTGATGGCTATTTTATTTAATGTAGCACTGTAGACAATAATGTTTATTTGTTATCACGTAGCACTGACTACATCGATATCTATTTGTTATAATGTAGCACTGCATTGGACGTTTATTCTCAAATAGTGTAGCACCTACTACATTGATGTCTATTTCTTATAATGTAGCACTGCATTGAACGTGTATTCTGATATACTGTAACACTGTCAACATTAATGGTTATATGACACCACGTAGGATAAGCTACATTGGTATAAATCTGGTATAATGTAGCACTATTTACAATGATGTCTATTTCAAATAATGTGACACTTTTTTTCAGATGGGCGTGTTTGATTTTGTCAAGATGGTCAATGAGACCTTCGTGGAGGCGCGGGTGTGATGGACAAGGAGCCGCTGTGAATCAACGGTCACGTGTTGTCAGCTTTCGATCTTGTCCAGCTATTATGACATGACTGCAAGCATCTTATCTGAACTTAGTTACACGCGGTTAATTAGTTTGTTTCATGATTTTACTTTTTGTAATACCCGAACTGAGAGATCTAGAATGACACTATGAGAAATTAGTTTTATACTGTTGCTTAACTCTGATAATGGCTATGACGAAACATCATTTACACTCTTGGAAATTCTCTCATTTTAGAATGTAAGCAAGAAAAAGTTCTCTTATTTAAGATTTTTCACTGCAATTTCTCTGATTTTATTATGTAACCTTCCTCGTGAATTCGTATTTTCAATATCAATAATTCATTATTTTAAATCCGATAAACTGCATTTCTTTGGCGTCAGAGATGTCCTTACTTGTTCAACTTTTATGAATACGTAGTTTATTTTCAGTTTGAAAACATATTTGTGTAAAACAACTGGCATTACTGTTTCCCTTCTTCCCTTCTTCCTATAGTCAATGCAGTGTGGTGTTGGTGATCATATCTGTCCACGGCCGTCTGTCTCTTGTGTTTCCTATCATTTCTGATACTCATATTCCTTCATGTCATGATGTTAATCTGTCCGGCACCTTCTCTTGTAGTATCCTCCTGCCTCTCTTCCCCTCCAACCTTCCAGTTGCGACCACATACTTCAGCTTTCTCTTCTCATGACGTGCCCAAAAGAATGTGTAAACAAAATAAAATGACACAAAGTAGTGCAGCTTTACATAACAGAGTTACGACACATACAGAACGTTGCGGCGGTTAGCCTTCATCAGCAAACAAACACATTCACAAACACAACATACAGTCAAGGAGAACTCCTGTGACTACATTAGAAGGTGACGACAGGACGAGAGGAACAAATGCATGGAAAAATGGAAGCAATGAAGAGAAAATGAGAATTGAAAAATGTTAATTGAAAAGAATGTTAGTCGAAGAAAATGTTTAATAGAAAAACTGTTTATAGAGAAAAAAAAAAACTGCATACTCACCTCACGTACGGATCTGCAAATGACCACGGAAATCTCGGGTGTATCCACACACGGCGCCGGATGCCACGGCCCAGCGAGAACATAGAAAGAAGGGGGCGGGGCAGGAGGCGTGCAAAATCGACCACGACCCCATTGTGCCGCTGGTCCGGGTGGACCGGTGCGCATGAGCACGCGCACACACACAGACACACTTCAACAGACAAAATGCTAGTGTATGTGGACATATGTACAGTCTATGCAAGGAGAGAGAGAGAGAGAGAGAGAGAGAGAGAGAGAGAGGAGCGAGAGAGAGAGACAGACAGAGAGAGACAGAAAAAGAATGTGGACTGTCTACTTCTAATGCGAGTAACCATTTCTCTTTGTGGGTTAACTTCTTTCAAGATATCTTAATTGCCCTTTCTGTCTGTCCACGGTTGTCTCATCATTCTTGCGTCAAACCACATCTCCGTTGCTTCTACATAATTTATCTGCTAACTGTCCATGATTAGCGTCCGTACATCAGGACAGACTCAATATAGCTCATAAGATAATGTTTGCCACATAGCACGTATTAATGTCTGTTAACAAAAACCTAAATACAACTACCTACTTTACACAACCTGCATTTAATGTTTGCTACAAAATAGGAAACAAATCAGCCTATATTTATATAAAGTGCTCACAATCATCTTTCACATAGGACACAAATCAGCCTATATTTATATAAAGTGCTCACAATCATCTTTCACATACGACACCAATCAGCACATGTTTATATAACGTGCTCACAATCATCTTTCACATAGGACACAAATCAGCCTATATTTATAAAAAGTGCTCACAATCATCTTACACATAGAACACAAATCAGCACATGTTTATATAACGTGCTCACAATCATCTAACATAAATGCCCTGTGCACTATTGCAGTTGATGTCGGTTCATGTGAATCTATGTTCAGATAAAGTGCTCAACAAGAAAGCTGTCAAATTTCACGTGTAATAAAGAATTCTTTACCCAAACACACCTTGTCGTTGACATTTGTTGTACAATATTATGTGTGACCCGAGTGTAGACCATTTTTAATCTGCCTGTCCCTTTGCTTCTGCTATTTTAACGCTTTCCACTGTCTCTGTTATTTTAATTCTTTTTGTTGGTTGTCTCTGTTATTTTAACTTAGTCTATCCATTGTTGCTTTTTAACTACACCTGTCTCTTGCCGCTGTTATTTTAACTCTTTTACCTGTTAATTTAACACTTATTTGTCGATTGATGATGTTTTTTATTTATCTATCACATTGATCTGTTAATTCAAACCTGTATGTTCCTTGTTGCTATTATTTTAATATTTTACCTCTTATTTATCCATTGTTGCTGCTATTTACATATCTGCTAGTTATCACTCTCTATCTCTCTCTCTCTCTGCATGTATGTCTCTCTGCTTATCTTTGTTTCTATATCTCGCTTTGTCTCTGCATCTGCATGTTTTTGTTTTTCTCTCTCTCTCTCTCTCTCTGTCTGCCTCTCTGTCTTTACGTCGACTTCTTGTCTCTGTCTCTTTATCTATCTCTCTGTATGCCTGCCTCACTACCTATCTCTGTTTCTTTGTGTGTGTGTGTCTCTCTCTCTCTCTCTCTCTCTCTCTCTCTCTCTCTCTCTCTCTCTCTCTCTCCATAGCCAATCTATATGTCTGTCTGTCTCCCTCTTTGTTTCCCCTTGTCTGTCACTTTTTATTTGCTGTGTCTCTCTGTGTATGTCTTTCTCTGTGTCTGTCTTTCTCTGTGTCTGTCTTTCTCTCTGTATCTCTCTTTCTTTTACTATACGTAGATAACTATGTGTCTGCCTGCATGTCTCTATCCCAGTCTGTCTCCCGGACAATCTCTGTCTATGTCTCAGTTTGTTTTGCCATGAGTCTCTTGCTGTCTCCCCCTGTCTCTTACTGTCTCTACCTGTTTCTAACTGGGGCTGAGTAATCTCGAGGTATGGTGTCCGCCTTGAGTGCTGGAGGTCCCGGGTTCAAGCCCCGGTGAGGACCGGGATTTTTTCTCGTGGACTTCTAGTAATAAAATGTCCCCTGGTCTCTGGGTAGTGAGATCGGACGTCCGTGTGTATTGTTGTACACGTAAAAAATCCCTTGGCAGTTAGAAATCGAAAAAGAGTAGCCTAACGGCGCTGTCCGGGCAACATTTCGAGTTAAAAATCTACCCAAAGTATTTCAGGATCCTCGCCGGTGCCACGGAGTTCGTGCACTGAGCTGAGATTCTCCAGACTCAGGCTTGAGTTAGGAGTAGAAAGAAGCACTTATGGGTTATGCCCGTGTGCCGTGATGTTGATCCGTCGACTAAACCAAACTAACCTAAACTAAACCTGTCGCTTCCTGTGGTTGATGGATTAAAAAAGTCGCTTAAAAGTCGACAGGGTCGACTTCATCGCACCAGATTTTATCCCATATGGCTCGGTCTCTTTCCGCAGCACGGAAAGCGTCGCACAAAGCACGAACTCCGTAGCTTTTAGCGACGACCCACAGGAGTCTCCGAAACATTTAACCGAAGGGTGCGGCCCGGAATCGAACCCACAACCTTCGGAGCACGAGTCAAACGGCTTGACCACTTCGCCACAGAGACTCCCAAGTTGATGGATTGGTTAATGGTTTAGTAGGTAAGTTGGTAGATGGGTTGGTGGATTGGTTACGGCTTGGTTGGTGGGTGGGTTAGAGGATGGGTTAGTGGATTGGTTTGTGAATGGGTTGTTGAATGGGTTTGTGGATTGGTTGATGGATGGGTTGATGGATTGGTTGATAGCTGTGGTGGTGGGTGGGTTGATTGATGGGTTGGTTGATGGGCTGATGGCTGGGTTGGTGGATGGGCTGATGGATTGGTTCGTAGATGGGTTGATGGATAAGTTCATGTATGGTTTGGTAGATATGCTGATAGATTGGTTGGTGGATATGCTGATGGATTGGTTGGTGGCTTAGTTGGTAGATGGGTTGGTGGCTTCGTTGGTTGATGGCTGGGTTGGTAGATGGATTGGTTGATGGCTGGGGTTGTGGATGGGTTGGTGGATACGCTGATGGATTGTTTGGTGGATGGGTTGGTGGATTATTTCGTGGATGGTTTGGTGTATGTGTTGTTGGCTGGGTAGGTGGATGGGCTGGTAATATGGTTGGTGGATGGGCTGGTAATATGGTTGGTGGCTGGGTTGGTGAATTTGTTGATGGATGAGTTTGTCGAGTGGTTGATGAACTAGTGGATGAATTGGTGGGAGGATGAATTGGTGCATTGGTTGATGAGTGGGTTGGTGGATTGGTTGGTGAATTAGTTGGTGGATGGGTTTGTGTATTGGTTGATGAGTGGATTGGTGGATGGGTTGGTGAATTAGTTGATGGATGGGTTGGTATATCGGTTGGTGCGTTGATTTTTCTAATCGTTACGTTAGTTGGTGGATGTGTTGGCTGTTTGTTGGGGGCGGGATTGTTGGTTGGTGAATGAGTTCATTTGTTTGTGGATTAATGGTAGACTGGCAGGTTGGTAGGTTTGGTAGATTTCTGAACGACTGGGCTCTAACTCTATAGTCCGAAGCATTGGGGTTCAGATCCCATGGGCCCCGAGAAACGGCTTGCATCTGTAGGAGTTAGGTTGTTGTGGAGACTGTTGTACCGACCCGGTGCCTACATACAATCTCCACGTAGCTGTCTTGTAGAAAAGGAACATGTACAGGACCCTTTGACCCGCTTCAAACCACTTCTGGCATATTGTGCAAGTCATATTTGTAAAGAAAAAATGGCATTCGGTGAATTGTTTTTGTTGTTGCTGCTGCTGCTGCTGCTGTTGTTGTTGTTGTTGTTGTTGTTGTTGTTGTTGTTGTCTTCCATTTATGTCGTTAGGCGTCGTGGGGAGGAGTAATTAAAGTTCCAGCACGTGTGACTGGTGCCTTTCCTCCAATGTCCTTCAAGATTCACGAGCAGCATTTTTCTAGGACCAAGTAAATTACCTACCTGTTCGATAGACCTGTCACATGTTCCCGACTACACCGAGTAGAGTGTTAAACATCTCACCGGCCGCCTTTGTTTACCAAGACAATACCTAGAACGCATTATTTCAGACTGGGACCACCCCAAGCCTGTTTGACAAATCCACCTCGATGGGAACTCTAAGCCATGACAACCCGCCTGCAGGCAAGCGTGTAATCCGCCGTGACTCTCTACAAGAGTGGCAATTGACACAATTCCACTTGGCTTGGCTCCAACAGTGGAGACTCCCTACAAGAGTGGCAATTGACACAATTCCTCTTGGCGTGGCTCCAACAGTGGAGACTCCCTACAAGAGTGGCAATTGACACAATTCCACTTGGCGTGGCTCCAACAGTGGAGACTCCCTACAAGAGTGGCAATTGATACAATTCCACTTGGCGTGGCTCCAACAGTGGAGACTCCCTACAAGAGTGGCAATTGACACAATTCCTCTTGGCGTGGCTCCAACAGTGGAGACTCCCTACAAGTGTGGCAATTGACACAATTCCTCTTGGCGTGGCTCCAACAGTGGAGACTCCCTACAATAGTGGCAATTGATACAATTCCACTTGGCTTGGCTCCAACAGTGGAGACTCCCTACAACAGTGGCAATTGACACAATTCAACTTCGCGTGGCTCCAACAGTGGAGACTCACTACAAGAGTGGCAATTGACACAATTCCTCTTGGCGTGGCTCCAACAGTGGAGACTCCCTACAAGAGTGGCAATTGACACAATTCCACTTGGCTTGGCTCTAACAGTGGAGACTCCCTACAAGAGTGGCAATTGACACAATTAAACTTCGCGTGGCTCCAACAGTGGAGACTCCCTACAAGAGTGGCAATTGACACAATTCCACTTGGCGTGGCTCCAACAGTGGAGACTCCCTACAAGAGTGGCAATTGACACAATTCCTCTTGGCGTGGCTCCAACAGTGGAGACTCCCTACAAGTGTGGCAATTGACACAATTCCTCTTGGCGTGGCTCCAACATTGGAGACTCCCTACAAGAGTGGCAATTGATACAATTCCACTTGGCCTGGCTCCAACAGTGGAGACTCCCTACAAGAGTGGCAATTGACACAATTCCACTTCGCGTGGCTCCAACAGTGGAGACTCCCTACAAGTGTGGCAATTGACACAATTCCTCTTGGCGTGGCTCCAACAGTGGAGACTCCCTACAAGAGTGGCAATTGACACAATTCCACTTGGCGTGGCTCCAACAGTGGAGACTCCCTACAAGAGTGGCAATTGACATAATTCCACTTGGCTTGGCTCCAACAGTGGAGACTCCCTACAAGAGTGGCAATTGACACAATTCCACTTCGCGTGGCTCCAACAGTAGAGATTCCCTACAAGAGTGGCAATTGACACAATTCCACTTGGCGTGGCTCCAACAGTGGAGACTCCCTACAAGTGTGGCAATTGACACAATTCCACTTGGCGTGGCTCCAACAGTGGAGACTCCCTACAAGTGTGGCAATTGACACAATTAAACTTGGCGTGGCTCCAACAGTGGAGACTCCCTACAAGAGTGGCAATTGACACAATTAAACTTGGCGTGGCTCCAACAGTGGAGACTCCCTACAAGAGTGGCAATTGACACAATTCCTCTTGGCGTGGCTCCAACAGTGGAGACTCCCTACAAGTGTGGCAATTGACACAATTCCTCTTGGCGTGGCTCCAACAGTGGAGACTCCCTACAAGAGTGGCAATTGACACAATTAAACTTGGCGTGGCTCCAACAGTGGAGACTCCCTACAAGAGTGGCAATTGACACAATTAAACTTGGCGTGGCTCCAACAGTGGAGACTCCCTACAAGAGTGGCAATTGACACAATTAAACTTGGCGTGGCTCCAACAGTGGAGACTCCCTACAAGAGTGGCAATTGACACAATTCCTCTTGGCGTGGCTCCAACAGTGGAGACTCCCTACAAGTGTGGCAATTGACACAATTCCTCTTGGCGTGGCTCCAACAGTGGAGACTCCCTACAAGAGTGGCAATTGACACAATTAAACTTGGCGTGGCTCCAACAGTGGAGACTCCCTACAAGAGTGGCAATTGACACAATTCCACTTGGCGTGGCTCCAACAGTGGAGACTCCCCACAAGTGTGGCAATTGACACAATTCCACTTGGGGTGGCTCTGTGAACTCAAGACCTACATAAATGTGATGGTTATAACACTTCAAGTACTCACAATAGATATTTGCATCGGGTCATGGTTTTCTTCTTTAAAAAAAAAAAAAAAAAACTGAGCATCCGCAGCTTGACTGTAAAACAGTTACTGATGAAGTGGTCTGCTCACGTCACGCCACAATCCACATAAATTCTCTTCATCTGTGTTTACATAGAACTCCAGTGTTCAGACATGCTTGTGTGATGTTGTATCTTAAACGTTTTCTTCAACTATTCACCTGGTTTTGCCGTCCATTTATGTTCAGTCGTAGAGGACTATGCCCATGTGTGATCACAGCCAAAACATCATATTTGTTTTGTTTTTAAACTTGCGTTGTGACTGAACTAAGTACTTTAATTGTCGACTCTGGTGATGTAAGCAACATCCATTCTGTGATCGTTGTCAATGTTCTGCTTCGTTTAAACAGGATGTGTTTTTAGTCGCACTTTCCTGAACAGATGTCCACATTCTGTTTTTCTTGACTACCTTCTGTTAGTCAGTTAGTTAGTTAGTCGACAGATCATCCTCATTGCACATCGAACCATTCATGTCATAAGTGCTCTGATCCCCTCCTCAGCGATTCTGGCAGCGTATAGCGGCTAACGACACCAGTTCTGTGTTGGTTTATCAATCTTCTTTGGATTCCTGCGTAGTGTTCTTGTTTGGCCACACCTCTTTTCATTTGCTGTTCTCGCAGTTTGATCATGGTTGTAGATTCACAGTCATTACTTGGTTCTCGAAAAAGTCTTACTTCTCGTAGCACATTCAGAATGTCAGCCTGGTCCACCCTCCACAATAGCCATACCTGAGAGCTTGTCAGCCCGCTCATTTTCCTGAACTTCCGCATGCCCTGGCACGAAATGAAACTAATCTCTGCCAGCCGAGACCGCTCCAGAGACAGCAACCACTCTCATCGGATCCAACCCCCCCCCCCCTCCCTCCATCTCTATCCTCTTGATCATGCTCATTGAGTCGCTAAGGAAACATGCCCTAATGAATGTCTGTGTCTAGAGCCATGTTATTGTTTTACTTACTGCCATGACTTCCATAGTCAGGCTATTTGTGGTATCAGCAAAGGCACCAGAATCCCCCTTCACAATTCTTCCCCCGGCCCTCGCCGTAAATGCCCATGAGCTTCTCACATGTCGGACGACCGACACATATGTGTAGATGACAGCATCACCGTCTAGTGAATTCTCGAAAATCAACGCTTGTACTTCCGCCTCCACAGCAGCCGGATTTTCTTGTATGCATTTTCTGTCTAGTTGGATGCAAACTGAAAAGGACGTACAGAAATCTGTTGGCACTTGTACCCACTCCTCGCCAGGTTCTAAGTCCTCCATTGAACACACCTGTTGAAGAATGTCGTCAGCTTGACCCATCAACGACCTTCCTTAATTCAACCTGCTGCCCTTCACCTTCCTAATTTCCTGTATCAGAGTGAACGGTTAAACGAGGATATCAATAGATGACATAGACGCCTTGGTTGGGTATAAACGGCTTTTATTGTCCCGTAATACAAAGTTGATATATATTCTTGAAAATACACCCTCACTGAACACAGGTACGGTTCGAACTGTTTCTTTTTACGTCACCCGTGAGCTTCCCTAGAAATGGTGCTTTCAATAGCGCTCACGGGTGCGACTTTTCCTAACCCTTCTTTATTTCCCCCTAACTATCTATAACAGAGATGGAGCTCTGTTATACTCTTCCCCTTCTTTAAAAAGACTTTTCTCAAAAGTCTTACCTCCCTAACCTACATATATCCCATAATCCCCCTTAAATTTTCTCTCACCACGAACTTACTAACCCAATATTCCTACCTAAACCTTCTTATTTCGATTTCAATTTCTATAACATCCTTAATACTCTCTCTCTCTCTTATAGCTATCTGCTATTTTCGTTTTTACTTCTTCTTCTGTTCTGAGTACACAAGGTTTCAAAAAACATTCAGGATTATAAGTATTCACAAAATTGTTAGTATATAGTTTGCATCACGTAAGTTCTCATTCTCTCTCATCATCAACCACACCTGTATAGACAGAAAAGATATAGATGGGGTGCGCACACAGTTGTAAAGATATAAGGAAATAGTCAGAAACCAATCACATTTACCTCCCTTGCAAACGCAAAAACTTTTCCAAAGTTTTTCAAAAACACATCTTATGAAATTATATCAATGTTTGTTATAAATTAAGTCGATCTGAAAATATATACTCAATAATTGTACTGCTACACGCACGACCATATTTCACCTATCTCATGTTCCATCATGAAACCATTTACAATGCTCATTTTTCATGAACATATGTTTAATTCACGTTGCTTATCACAGCTCCTATAATTACCCCCTCCTGATAAGTATCCCCATCTATTGGTATATTCAACCATATGCTCTGCTATTCACAGCCCCCTCAATATCTATTTTCAATGACTAGCTCCTTACATTTACCTCACTACTATATGCGTTAGTTACGTTAATGTTTTCTTCCCCAATATGGCATCCAATCCATATATATTCAATCAATGCTGACTTAATGCAGCTCCTATTTTTTAACTCCCCCAGAACCCTTTAGTAACCCCATTTAATTATGGCATATGTTTTCACAACTTGATAGCCACTATGTAATTAACCTCCCTATTCTAAATTATCAACGCTGATTATCACAGCCATCTTACTAATAGAATATACTCATGAACTTATTATTCACAAGAAGAATGTGTCTCTCTACCAGTCCTCAGTAGTTTATTAACTATTTTCTGAACGAAGGGCTTTATACTGGACAAAACCCTAACTGTTTGTAAACTAAACTTAACTTAACCAAATTCCAACATATTTATAAACAAGGTAATTCTTATTCAACACACAAGACAATGCACCTAAATTATGAGTTATGCAAAATAAAATCACAACAGGACATCATACCCCCCCCCCCCCCCCCCAGGTTATTAAATATCGTTTCTCTTTCCCCTCATATCAAATAAATGCAATTAAGCAATTCAAAACTAATATAACATACATCCTATCAATTGTTAGTCACTTTTACGGACTAACAATAATTTATTTATCTATTTAAGAAAACTCAACAAGTGTAATCTCAAAAAATAAAAATACATCTTCAAGACCAGACGAAAATTTACATCCATAATACGTAGCATATCATATATATAAAATACACTATATCATCTCCTCAAGAGCACTCATCCCAACTATCAATTAAACTATTTGCCAATGGTAATATACTGCTATTATTTTTCATCAACTATCAATTTCCTCCTTAAATCATAATATTTTCATCTTATTATCTGCAGCTTGTTCTATCTATTTATTTCCCATATCTCCATTTCTTCAGTAACTCTAAATTTTTCTATATAATAGCTATTTCCACATCAATATCTTTCTCCTCTCGTAAAGAAATATTTTCCTCCATACTACTATCTCTATTAGATTCTGAATTTTCATCCATTCCTTCTTCTTCGCCTGTATATCTATCTCTAGCAGCCGCTAATTTTTTTTTCTCTATATCCAGTCTAATTTGTTTATCTTGCCTTCTTAACGATCTTTCGAGTAGGGGCATGTACTCACCACTTGATGAATTTTCTCTAATTCTCCTCTGCCTTTTCATCTCTCTTTCTTTCTGTCTTTCTATTCTCCTTTTTACTGCTTGTCTGGTATTTTTGAATGGAGCGTTTACCTCTTCTTCCATTGATTTAACAGTATCATAACAACCATCATACGTATTCCTCTCTTCTTTCATCAACGTTTTCGGTGTTGTCTGTTCAGATGTATCATCGTAAACTGGTGTTGTTATTAACTGGCTTTGTACCGGATTTTTTTTCAAAACCTAGGGGTATTGTAGTTCTCCTGACGAGTTGTCCATCTGAATATGAGTCGTCTGAATCATAATTATTATTATTGTCTTTCTTATCTTCATTATCTCTTCTTAAGTGCTCTACGTGTGCCCTCGCTACATGTCCTGTGATTTGGTTCTTTATATTGTATGACACAGTACCTAACCTTTCTAAAATATAATAACCTGGAATCCAATGAGCATCAAATTTGGAGTTCCTTCTATGCTTCTTATAATAAACTCTATCACCTACTTTGAATTCTTGTAATTGTGTATTTTCGTTTCTGTACTTCTTTTGTCTTTCCCTAGCTTTAATTATATTGTTCTTTAACCTCACATGCGCTTTGTGCATTTCTTGTATAATAACTTCCTGAAAATCTTCCCCCATATATTTACGTCTTGGTTTTACCAGATTGTCAATGGGTAATATAGGTTCTCTCCCGTGCAATAAATAAAATGGTGAGTACCCTGTGCTCTCATTTTGATTTGTGCGTATTGCGCTTAGGGCAGGTCCCAGGAATAGATCCCAATCTTTGTCATGTTCATCGACAATCTTTGCTATAATGTTGTACAGTGTTCTATGTTGTCTTTCGTTTTTAGCATTTGAAGAAGGTCTATAATACGAGGTCTTTATATGGTTTATATTCAAATCTTTTAATAACTTCTCAAATTTCTTGTTCACAAACTCTTTACCGTTATCCGTGAGTACGATCTGTGGGCAACTAAATCTTGGTATGAATTCCTGTAAAAAAAAAAATATTAATGATAGTATCTGCGCTCTTGTCTGGGATTGCATAAACTTCCGGCCACAGACTATAGATATCTACAATATGAATTAAATATACGTTCCCCGATAGTGTTCTAGGGTGAGGACCTGATATATCTAAGCTCACTTTCTGCATTGGAAATTGTGGAATATCAGTATCTTGTAAGGGACATTTGATTGTTTTCATATTTCTTAATCTACATTTTTCACACGTATCTACGTATTTACAAGCCGTTTTAAATAAATTCGGCCAATAATATTTATTCGTGAGTGCTTTCACTAACTTATCACGACCGAGATGACCATTCTCATCATGATACGCCTTTAGAATTTCACTTTCTAAATGTTTTGGAATATATTTTCTTAACTGTTCGTTTCTTTCATTCACGTAATATAACTGATCGTCATCTTGCAAAACTAAATAATTCTTCTTATACTTGTTCTCACCCGTTTCTTTTAATTTCTGTTTTATTTCCAGAACTTTTGGATTTAATTCTTGTTCTTCTTTCATATTAAATTGCATTAAATGTGGGTCTTCTGCTCTAGGTTCAGACTCTTGATCCGACGGTAAACTCTCACAATCTTCTCTATTTATTATGGCAGAATCTAATATATTTACTTGCCAGTTTCGGTCGTCTATTTCCGGTTCACCTTCGTCTTCCGTGTTTCCTGATGACTGTAGATACGAGATTCTGGACAATAAATCTGCACATGTATTGTTCCTACCTGGTACGTATTCTATTCTAGTATTGTATCCCTGTAGATTCAACGCCCATGTTTGTATTTTTCTGTTCTGCACTGGAGCTTCTAATAAAGATTTTAAAGGCATGTGGTCAGTTCTAATAATAAAATTTGCGTTATGTAGATAATAGTTAAGTTTCTGAAGAGCATAATGAATAGCATAAGCTTCCTTCTCAATAGTCGACTATTTGCGCTGAGACCTGCTAAGTTTATGTGATAAAAAATAGATTGGCCTTTCATTTTTAATCCCTGGTATTCCAGATTCTTTTCCTTCATATGGTTGAACCAAACACGCTCCTATAGCATTATCTGAAGCATCTGTATACAATATTAGCTGTTTATTCAAATCTGGATGTGTCAATAGTGGCACTACTGTTAAGCTATTTTTTAAAAACTCAAACGCTTTTTGACATTCATCATCCCACTTAAATCTAGCGTATTTGCCAGTTAGGTTAGTAATAGGCTCTCCTATTTTTGAGAACCCTGGAATGAAACGACGATAATACCCACACGTTCCGATAAACGCACGAACTTCTTTACGTTAGTTGGAGGAGGTAGTTCTCTAATAACCTTTACCTTATCCTGATCTGGTTTAATTCCGTCTCTATTAATAATATACCCCAAATACTTTGTTTCTGTTTTTAAAAATTCGCATTTACTGAGCTTCAGTTTAACATCATGTATTCTTAATCTGTCAAATACTAATTTTACATGTTTTAGGTGATCTTGTACGTCTCCTGCTGTGTTAATCAAAATGTCATCTATGTATGCCAATGCAAACTTTTGCATGCCCTCCAATACTTGATTTATTAATAGCATATAATGAGAAGGCGCCGTACGTACTCCAAAAGGCATTTGTAAAAATTCGTAAGAACCTGCGTGTGTACAAAAAGCACTCTTCTTTTGGGCATCTGGGGACATAGGTATACACCAAAATCCTGACCTTGCATCTAACGTAGTGAAGAAGGTAGACCCATTAAGTAAGCCTAAAATATCGTCAATCACCGGCAATGGGTACGCTACATTGTTAGTTATTTTGTTCAACGCCCGATAATCGCAGCAAAATCGATGTGAACCATCAGCCTTGGTCACGATGACGATCGGAGATGACCATTCCGACTTTGATCTTGTTATTATTCCTGCTTTCAGCATGTCTTCTATTGCTTTTTCGACAATTTCCCTATTCCTTAAGGGTGTTCTATACGGTTTCAAACTAATTGGTGGGTGATCTCCAGTATCTATTTCCATCGTAACTGTTTTTGTCTTTCCCAATTCTAAGTCATTAATTGCAAACACGTCTTTATTTTCTTTTATAAGTCGTTCTAATATTTCCTTATTTTCTGGTGGAGTTTTTAACTGTGCTAATAATTCTTGTTCTCTTGTTATTTTGTCTACTGAATGTATTTGAGATGTATGTCCTCTGAATGGATGGATCAATTCATCATTCTGCACGTTCTCTTTTATTTCGCATCTGTGTCTGTAATTAATTCTTTCCCTAGGAGTTTCTGAATAATTTATTCTCGGCATTTCTGCTCTATCTGTTGCTAATATGCCCTTAATATCATGTTCTACTTTGGCTATTACACTTCCTCTGTATAATTTAATTTCTCTACCTGTGTTGTTAATAATCATTACTGGAAAAGTTAAGTGTTTATCTAATGATATTATTCCATCCGGAACTTCTAGACCAGGCTCATCAATTACTTCCCTTTGCAATTCAGTGATTCTAACTGTGTGTCCTACTACATAATACGGGTTTCTTTTTACCTTTGCCTGTATCAAATTAACCGTCTGTGGTTTTAACGTCGTAGACATTTTAACTCTAACCAGTGCTGAAATGTGCATGTCTTCTTCCAAATCTACATATACGTCCTTGAATTTTAATTTGTGCAAATCAAATAAAAGCCTTACACCGTTTTTTATTAAAAAATCTCTACCTATAAGCATATTTCTATTTAAATCTTTCACTACATGAAAAAGATGTCTTACGTTGATCCCTCCTAATTTAAAATTTATTATTGTTTGTCCAATTACTTGTAAATTCTGTCCTGTAACAGAGTGAAGATTATTATGACTTCTGAATATTTTGCAATTTCTCATTATTTTGTATAAAAAACTTTCTTTGATCACACTAACCTGAGCTCCCGAATCAATTAATGTACGAACTCTATACTTCATTATTTCTATTATACATGAACTGGGATCTGTTTTATTCACTGTAAACTGTTTGATTTCTTCTAGTTGAGAGCATTCCCTACTCGTCCTGCTATACCTGTTATTAAAATATTCTTTAAATCTTGGGACCTTGTTATCTTCCCTCCTACTGCAGGTCCTATTTAATAGGTAGGGCGCCGGTTTTCCTGCGTTCTTGGACTTGTAAAACTTCTGTGTCTATCTTCACAATTCCTATTTAATCTGCTATTGCCATTTCTATTTTGTGTATTCGACTGGACACGCCTGTTACCACAAAAGCGAAAAATGTGTCCCCTTTGGCCACAACCCCAACATACTATATTTGTGTTATTTGTGTTACCTACCGTCTCACTTATAGGGTTTCTCATTTGTCTTCTTCTATCATAAGCATTTCCGTTACTTCCTTGTAATGTCTGTATACCTCCTCTCCTATTCCATCCGAACCTTGTTTGTCCTATCTCCATGGGCTCTTCAATCCTGTCTTCTCGACTGGTTCCTATTTCTCGTCCTACTCTCAGCTAAATCTTCTTCTCAAATTCTCCTCTTGTACAGCTATATCTACAGCTTGTGATAATCTCTCAGGGTTTTCCCTCATTAACTTAAATTTCAGTCCATCCGACTTTATACCATCTACAAAAATCCCAACCAACATCCGTTCTACTTCCTCCCCTCGTACATTCTGTCCCAAGAATGCGTCTTCGGCCAGGTTAATCAACCTATCACTAAACAATTGTACAGTTTCTCCAGTGTTTTGTTTGGATTGTCTTAACACTGAAAACGCATGTTGGGGGTCCGTGATTTCAGCGTATTTATGTGCTAAATCGTCCTTGAATTGTTCCCATGTCTCATCTACCCTAGCTTCTAATTTTCTTCTGATATGATCAGAAACCGGTTCTGTCGCTGCCTGATAAGCAAGTTTCATTTTTTCTTCATCCGTTGCTGCCACTAAATATGCATGCTTCTCTATTGAAGTTATCCACTTCTTAAAATCTTTCGCCTGTCCACTAAATTTAACAATTTCAGCTGCCATTCCTTGTTGTTTCATGACTGTGTTGAGTCTACCTATCACTGTGCCCACTCCACTCAAAACATGTGCTAATGAACCTTGTTCTTCTGCCATAATGAAGTATTTTGCTACACCACTTATATAAACAACAAAAAATAATCAATAATCATTAATATACACTCTTAATTTAACTAAAGGCCGTAATCTAATAGTTCTTCTCTTCTTAGCAAAATGAGTTCACATTAATCAATAATTTTTTTATTTAATAGAAAAAGTTATTTGGATTACCCTTTCTTGTTGAAACTAATTTTCCAATGGTCCAATCAACTCTTACATATTCCTCTCGACGTCTATGCTCTTGTATGCCGAGACTGAGAGGCACGGTATCTGGCACCCAAGTACTCGAACCAGGATCGACAAGGCGGCCTCAGCACCCCGTAAGGATCAACAATGCTCGATAAGGCTCGATAATGCTCGATAAGGCTCGATAGGGCTCGATAAGGCTCGATAGGGCTCGATAAGGCTCGATAGGGCTCGATAAGGCTCGATAAGGCTTCGCCACCGAAAGGGCGAGTATGTCGTCTTATCTTTACTCCATCATGACACTTTCAAATTTATGGCAGCTCTTTCCGCTCGAGGAAGTGCAGATCTGGACGAAAAATTTGGCACTTCTGAACACCTTAAAACAGCTCGATCTGGCAATTAAAGCGAGTTAAGTAGGGTCCTTTCTTCAACAGGACGGCAACCCAATTTGCCTACCCGTTTCCAAGAGTTCTACATCAACGTGATCGCTTAACATTTTGATAATCGCCAGAGTTCAAGACATCTACGATCAATCGAAGTAATTTTCCATTAGAGGTTTTCTCATTATTTGAGCTGCTGATCCAAACAATTTTTCGGTTTTGATTCCGTCAAGTGAGTTCAGATTTAACAATGATAATAGCTCCTGCTCTCCTCTCAAACGACGACCAAGGTCATATGCTGGTTCAAGGGTAACGGCTCTTGTAAAACATTTTGAAGCTCAAAGCAACGGTTATTCTGGAACATGATGGCAATCCTTAATTTGATACACAGCTTATAATTCCCATATGTATGGCGGACTCAAAAAAACACCAGCCAGGTCACCGCAGTATTTGATCAGAGACGCACTGTGTAGCGAAGATTTGATCAGAGACGCTTTGATAGTACTGTGTAGCGAAGATTTGATCAGAGACGCCGCCTTGTTGACTTTCTCTGTAAGCGACAATTTTCAGCTTTCATTATGCCGTGGTATTGACGAAAATAAAGAAACAGCCATGTTTCTGTTCTGGAGGCAACTTACATTCCGCGACAAACCATGAGCCGCATCCTGGTCACTGGCTCCATTTTCATTCATGTAACAGAGTGAACGGTTAAACGAGGATATCAATAGATGACATAGACGCCTTGGTTGGGTATAAACGGCTTTTATTGTCCCGTAATACAAAGTTGATATATATTCTTGAAAATACACCCTCACTGAACACAGGTACGGTTCGAACTGTTTCTTTTTACGTCACCCGTGAGCTTCCCTAGAAATGGTGCTTTCAATAGCGCTCACGGGTGCGACTTTTCCTAACCCTTCTTTATTTCCCCCTAACTATCTATAACAGAGATGGAGCTCTGTTATATTCCCTATGCAGTGAATGTTGCGTAATTGCGTTGACTCGGAGGTAGGCACGTGCTCTGCAAATTTGTAGTCCTTCAATGGTTGGAAAATCAAGAAGATAGCGCATCGCCCTGCATGTGTATCTCTTGTACATTCAAGATTAATGCGCATATCTTCGTTTTATATCCTTTCCATCCTTTCTATCTGCTTATGGCTGAGAATCAGGATCGCCATCGCATACTCAAAAACAGACGACCAGCCCCTCGTATATCAGGCATAGATGGCGCTACTCACAGTTTGCTGCCGCCATCACCTACATCGCAGCCAAACCCCGCTTGGCCTTTGTTATCACCTGGTCTGTATGCTATTATAAGCAAGG
>OY992891.1:78850684-78859148 GCA_963921405.1 Cepaea hortensis
AATTTGGAAACTGTGCAAAGAAGCAAAAGAAGCATGGCTTGGAGAAAACTGCAGGGAAATTGAAAACCAACACAATACCCGGAATCTCAAATTAATGCACAAAATAATTAATGACATCACTAATAAAAGAACATACACATTAACGGGTTGCCTAAAAATCAAAGATGGCAAAATCATAATAGAAAAAGATGAGATTTTACATGCGTGATCGGATTATGTGGAAGACCTGAATAATGATACAAGAGAAGAACAGTATGATATTCAGAATAATAATTAATAACCATCAATTTTGAAGATGGAAGTTCAGATTGCTCTTAACCATATGAAAACTGGCAAATCCCTGGGTCCAGATAACATATCAACAGAAATGATCAATGCCTTAGAAGAATATGGAATAGACCAAGTCACCAGACTGCTGAACGCAATATACGATACTGGAGATATAGCTCATGAATTATATAATTGTATATTTATTATTACATATTTATTAAATGCCTAGGGGCACTTATAACATCAGATGGAAGATGTATAACATAGATTAAGAGCAGAACAGGGCAGGCAAAAGTCGCATTTCAGAAAATGAAATGAATTATGCAATAAGTCGCTATCAATGAATGTAAGAAAGAGAGTGCTAAAATGCTATATAGAACCAGTTTTGCTATATGGCGGCGAATCTTGGAATGTAAATGAACAAATTAGGAAGAACTTAGAAGCAACAGAGATGTGGTTTTTAAGACGAATGTTGCCAATTCCTTGGACTGCCAGAGTAACTAACAACGATTGCCTGAAAGAGGCTAATGAAACTAGAACACTATATACAACAATAAGAAAGAGACAAACAGCTTTCTCTGGTCATGTGATGAGAAGAGAGACATTGGAGATCATCATGACAACTGGAAAGATCGATGGGAAGAGAGGCAGAGGCAGACCAAGAGAAATGATGCTGGACGGACTGAGACGGTGGCATGGAGGAATATCATCAGCAGAGTTGATCCAGAACACCAAAGACCGAGATCTGTGGAGAGCCATGAACGCCTACGCCAGCCGGCACGGCACTTGATGATGATGATATTTATTGCAATCCCGAAGAAATAAGGATCAACATCGAACAATTAGTAAAATGAGCCACATCACGAAGATTTTGCAAAGCGTTAAGAAGAAAATACAATCCGAAATAGGAGAAGAACAATGCGGGTTCGTATAAGGCAAAGGTTTAGTAATTGCTGTGTATATGCTGAGAACATTAATTGAAATTTTTATAGAAGTAAACAAAGACCTATATCTTTGCTTTATTGACTACACAAAGGCTTTCGGTAAAGTAAGACATGTCAACATTATGAAGATACAAATTGATGGGAAAGTAGGTTAATATAGGGTGTAATTTTAATGACTGTGCAGTGTTTGAAAATATTGCCGGTCCAAGTTTTGTATTCACCCTCTGTAAAGTTCATGCAACATAATAGGTAAATACAAAACGTCGACCGGCAATATTTTCAAACACTGCGCAGTCATTAAAAATACACCCTATATTAGCTTATTAAGAGAGGTGTGCGACAGGCATGTGTACTGTCTCCAGATTTTCTTTTCCCGTACAGTGAAAATATTTTCAGAAATGTAGAAGATATGAACGGAATCAACATTGTAGGACGTAACATAAATAACATTAGATATGAGGGTGTGCAGTATTAATTGCAAACAAGAGCAGGATCTGCAACATTTAGAAGGGTTAGAATTAAATTGTAAGAAGACACAGATTATCGTAGTTACTGGGAAGAAGGAAATACCACAATGTAATATACAAGGAAATGGGAATATTATTAAACTAGTGAATCGGTACAATTATCTCAGAACAGTCATAACATCTGATGGGAGAAGCCTTGAAGAGATTAGAACAAGAATCGTCATGGCTTAGGAAAGATGGAAAACATATTGACCATAAAAAGATGTCATTTGCAACGAGAAAAAGAGTGTTGAGATGCTACATAGAACCTGCACTTATGTGTGGATGTAAAACTTGGACAATGAGCAGTCAAGCTGAAAAACAGCTGAGGGCTGTGGAAATGTGGTTTTCGGGGAAATGCAAAGAATACCATGGACAGAGAGAAAACCAATGACCAAGTACTACAAGAAACAAATGAAAACCATAAACTGATTTAAATTTAGATTTAAATTAGACGTAGACAGTCACAATTTTTTGGTCACGTTATGAGAAGAAATAAATTGGATAACATCGGGGACAACTGGCAAGTTGAGGGGAAAAAACAAGAGGAAGATATATATGTTTTGCATATCCTTTACAGGACATCGCTGTCACCATCAACATCTTTCAGCTGATTGTTGATTTCTTGGCAAGATTACGCTCAGTAGTGTACCATTCCTTTCTGAGCGACCGGCTCCATACTCTCATAAGTCACTGTCGCGATTCGAACCGCTTCCAATTCTCGTGCGCTCACGTCAACCACGAGAGTATTCGGAGTTACGGAGAAAGCTGCTAACCCCTCGGCCAGGGAGCCTGGCCGGAGGAAGATAGAGAAGTAAATATCTGTATGGCTTGGCCATGTGGTATGGTCGAAACAAGAACACAGAACTGATCCACGACTCTGGTGATCAAGTGAGATGGCGAAACATGACCGCCCACGCTTATCAACATGGTACATTATGATGAACAACTGGACATATTTATGGAGAAGAGCTAGTTTATGACAGCGATAGAAGACATATTTTTAAGTGGTTCAGTATCAAACAAAAAAAGTAGGTTAGACCTGATATGGTACACAATCAAATAAACAAGTATTGTGATGCAAATTTCCATTTACTGTGGATTGACATTGCAGCAGATACAATATGAGTATAAACACAGCCAAAACCGAAGTAATGCAAGTTAGCAGATCGCCTGGTCCACTAAGTATACAGATAAATAACACACCTCTGAAACAAGTTAAAGAATTCAAATACCTTGGAAGTATGATCACAGAAGATGGCAGATTGGACAGAGAAATTGAAATCAGATGTCAAAAAGCTAGTGCACTTACATATCAACTATCACCCTTACTGAAGCAACCAAACATACCCATGTCCGCAAAACGACAGATAATAAACAACATATTCACGCCAACCCTATGCTATCAATCTCAAACCTGGACGTTATCCAAATTACACCTTCGCAAAATCAACACCTGCGAAATGAGATGCCCGAGGAGAGCTGCCAACTTAACAATCCGAGACCGAGTAAGAAATGCTACTATCAGACAGACTGTGGGATCAACACCTTGTGCCACATTTATTGAAAGACAGAAGATCAAGTGGTTTGGCCATGTCTTTAGAATGCAACATCAGCAACTATCATCACTGGCCTTACATCAAAGATCATCTGCGACGAGACCACGAGGACGTCCAAGAAGAAAATGGATTGACGACATCAAAGACATTGTACAACCTCACGGAATGACACTATCCAGTGCCGTCCACCGGGCGCTGGAACGCAAATTATTCCTCCCCACGGCGCTTGACGGCAGAAGTGGAAGATGATGATGATGATGATGACATTGCGGTTGATACCACGAAACAAAACGATTAACACGATGGCCGTAATATGGCGATATATCATCCTACTGTCAAAATGAGAGGTCACATCTTGCGATATGTTATCTATCATACGACACTGAATTAGTTAAAGTCTTTCGTCATGGCATGAAAAATATGTCAGCACATAAACTGGTACACTCCGTTGGAGATCATTAGATGTGGAGAAGCATCATCGCCTATGCCAGTTGGCAAAGCAAAATAATAATAATAATAATAATAATAATAATAATAATAATAATAATAATAATAATAATAATGTGTATAGTTATAATTTTTTCCGATTCGATTTCACCATTACCCTTACCCTGTTCAACTTCAAGGAGAAGTTATAGTTATGGTCCATCACCGGCTCAGAATGATAGTCCTGGGTTTACTCTCACAGGCTTATTAATCCGAAGGTGATTGTTGTCCATATGGGGTAATGGACGTAATAGTTATAAAAAGTGTGGAGACATATATATATATAACTTACCCCAACAACGCTTACGAGGTGAGCAATGCTCTTGCCCAGGTCGACAGCATCCTTGACTGCGGTGGCGCCATCAGCGATCAGTGAACCCCAGTTGGCATCCTGGCAACAGACAATAAAGCGGTCATCAGTTTGTGCGTGCTACGTCAGAGGCGAAATTGGGTACGAGTGTTTAACAACTTAAACACAACATCGTCAAGATTAGAATGATGTTTGTATAAACAGTTTAGTGTAAGTTTAGAACGGATATTACCAGCTGCATCATCATCATGTAAAAGTTCCTTTACAGAAAGCCGCTCTCATCATGGCACGTCGAAAAGCCTCTCGATTCCTGACCAGTTCCCCAGCCTCATGCATTATAACAGAGTGGCTTAAAGGGGAGAGTTGGCTGGTGTGCAACGAGAAGATTCTCAACGCACGGGTGAGCACCCTGCTGGGGGGTAGCTAGGGAATGTTGTGCTGTGACGACAGGGTAGTGAACAGTTAGTTACCGCCGATCGATCGTAGCGAGAGGTCGCAAGAGTTGTTGGATAACATCTAGAGTGTGCGAAGTGACCTCTGTTTGTAACTTCATTATAATTAATTTTCTGGAGAATTTCTGGACTGGCATTTGTTATGAGAAATCTCCAATAAACTAGAAACCCAAAGACGATGGCGTTGGAATTGTCTGTTGATGCATTTGGCTCGAATGTCTTTACCTCCTGCCTTGTTACAGCATCCTCCTGTCAAGGCCAAAGGTGTCTGGAAAGTTCCGTGTCCGTCTTCGTGCTGGTCGACCGCTGCCACTTCTTCCAGAACCCACGCCTTCCATAGGGTTGCCAGGAGTCCGGCAAAACAAGGACATGTCCTCCTTTTTAGCCTAATGTCCTCCGTCCGGCAAGCAAAGCTAAAAACCTTTAAAATGTCTGGCGTTTCTTATATTTTATTTTAAAAAAAAAATATTTTATGAGTAATTGATAAAGATTATAAGGTAATAATTGTACAATCGGCTGTTTAAATAATGTTTTTTAGCATTTTGAAAAAGGCCTCCATTGAATTTATATTTATTTTTTAACATGCTTGTTTCTTGGTCGATTCACTAACAGTATGATACACTTATTGGCAGCTATTGTAATAAAATTGTACTGATTATGGGTTTAATCTGGAACGATTCAAATGAAACATTCAATATGTCCTCCTTTGTCCTCTTTTTTTTAATCTTATTATGTCCTCCTTTTGGTGCCCACGTATCTGGTAACCATAGCCTTCCATCCCCGTTCTTTTCAAGCCGCTGTGGAGTTTAATTTGACCAAAGTATCTCAGCTGAAATATTCAAATCAATATATCAACAGTCACCATGTCCTGCTTCTCTCCATCAAAACTGCGTCTACTATCAAGTTCTCCCGTGTGCTACCAGTACCCATAAATAAATACATGTTTTGCATATCCTTTACAGGACATCGCTGTCAACACCAGCATCTTTCAGCTGTATGTTGATTTTTTGGCAAGATTACGCTCAGTAGTTTGCCATTGCTTTCTGAGCGGCCGGCTCATTATCCTGCAAGTCACGAACGAGGGTCGAACCGCTTCCAATTCTCGCCTCGCTGCGAGGCCCTGCGTGGATAAACGGGATTACGGAGAAAGTGGTGTAACTCCTCAGCCAGAGAGACCGGCACCAGTACCCATAACGGAAGCAAATACAGGATGTATTTTTAATGACTGTGCAGTGTTTGAAAATATTGCCGGTCCAAGTTTTGTATTTACCTATTATGTTGCATGAACTTTACAGAGGGTGAATACAAATCTTGGACCGGCAATATTTTCAAACACTGCACAGTCATTAAAAATACACCCGATATTAGTAACATTGTAAACTATCACGCATGTCGTAAGTGACGACAAAGGAGGGTTGGGTATGGAACTGGCTACCTTATTCGTGGAAAGTAAGTTGTATATCCTTTACAGGAAGTCGCAGTCAACCCTAGCATCTTTTTAGCTGTTTTTGATTTCTTGGCAAAGTTCAGTAGTTTCGTACTGCTTTCTGAACGACCAGCACTCATACCATTGTATGGAAGCCAACGCAAGGCGGCCTGCTGCCAAATCTCCCGCAGCTGTGTTTTGAACGCAGAATGCGGGATTAGGAATTGCGTCCGTAACCCCTTCATCACAGAGCCTGTATCAGTAGAAAACATTAGCTATAGAATCCGACCAATCACGAACAAGTCTCAAGAAAGTCTTGAATTGGGTTAATCGAAGTCACGTGCTTCATTTGGCAGATGCCTGGCAAATAAAGAAGACGACGAAGAAACCCCACTTTTGATAGCATTTGTGACATGGAAAGTAATTAGTATTTCAAAGATTGCCAGTAGGCTGTGGACATACATGACAACCAGTGCCACACAGCCAGGGCTATAAGAAGAAAGACCATTTACATACTTGGGTTTCTCGTTTGCCTTCAACTCCCTGTACGACCTTCAAGGCGTTCTCCACAACCTTTTCAACTTTGGCCTCAATAGCAGCTACCACAGCTGCCAGGTCATCCTGTTCAATGATAGTTAAACCGTAATTTTAACAGGAAATAAACAACACAGAAATCAGAAAACAAGCAATAAAGAATCAGACAGATAGATGTTAACATGGCAGTGTTTGTTTATATTAGTTAGTTAGTTAGTTAGTCGACAGATCATCCTCGTTGCACATCGAACCATTCAGTCCATAAGTGCTCGGATCCCCTCCTCAGCAAATCCCGCAACGTGTAGCGGCTAACGACACCAGTTCTGTGTTGGTTTATCAATCTTCTTTGGCTTCCTGCGTAGTGTTCTTGTTTGGCCACAACTCTTTTAATTTGCAGTTCTCGCAGTCTGACCATGGTTGTAGATTCACAGTCATCACTTGGTTCTCGCAAAAGTCTTACTTCTCGTAGAGCATTCAGATGGCCTGCCTGGTCCATGGCTCGTCCGCCGTTTGTTTATACAGGGTGGAGCAAAATGATCTGACACATTTGTAACTTTAATAAAACTAAACTAGAATAAATTAACAAAAAAGTATTTTTATTTATCATATGTACACAATATGCCATTTTGTTTTATGTAGTTTGAATAATGATTTGTTAAGGAAATTCAACAACAGCTTCCCCGTACTGCTATTGTGATTTTCAGTGACGAGGCCCATTTTCATTTGTGTGGAAGCGTGAATAAGAAAAATTTCCGCTATTCTTCTTCTTCTTCTTCTTCTTCTTCTTCTTCTTCTTCTTCTTCTTCTTCTTCTTCTTCTTCTTCTTCTTCTTCTTCTTCTTCTTCTTCTTCTTCTTCTTCTTCTTCTTCTTCTTCTTCTTCTTCTTCTTCTTCTTCTTCTTCTTCTTCTTCTTCTTCTTCTTCTTCTTCTTCTTCTTCTTCTTCTTCTTCTTCTTCTTCTTCTTCTTCTTCTTCTTCTTCTTCTTCTTCTTCTTCTTCTTCTTCTTCTTCTTCTTCTTCTTCTTCTTCTTCTTCTTCTTCTTCTTCTTCTTCTTCTTCTTCTTCTTCTTCTTCTTCTTCTTCTTCTTCTTCTTCTTCTTCTTCTTCTTCTTCTTCTTCTTCTTTCTCTTCTTCTTCTTCTTCTTCTTCTTCTTCTTCTTCTTCTTCTTCTTCTTTTCTTCTTCTTCTTCTTCTTCTTCTTCTTCTTCTCTCCTTCTCCTTCTCCTTCTCCTTCTCCTTCTCCTTCTCCTTCTCCTTCTCCTTCTCCTTCTTCCTTCTTCTTCTTCTTCTTCTTCTTCTTCTTCTTCTTCTTCTTTCTTCTTCTTCTTCTTCTTCTTCTTCTTTCTCTTCTTCTTCTTCTTCTTCTTCTTTGTTTCTCCTAGCATGCAATTTATTCTCTTCTGTCTCTTCTAATTGACTCAGTGGTCCATATAATGTATCTCCCAGAGTTGTTTCTCTAGACCAGAAGGTTTGCCTATATATATATCGTATTCGGGGATGTCCTGGAGTATATGATCTGATTCTCGGGCCTCCGAAGATTGTGGGTTCGATTCCCGGCCTCGCCCTTCGGTTCACGAGTGCATTTTTCTCGGAGACTCCTGGGGGTCATCGCTGGAGCTACGGAGTTCATGCTTTGTGCGATGCTTTCCGCGGTGCGAAAGAGACTGAAACATATGGGATAAAACCCAGTGCAAATGAAGTCTACCCTGTCGACTTTTAAGCGACTTTTTTTTATATGACCTGATTGATATTCACCTGCAATATGTTCCACGCCGGACGTCGGCAGGCAATGATATTCTCCACAACCAACATTCTTCCTTTCGTCAGCCCCTTCAGCACTGGCTCCTTATATAGAAGGTATGTTTCTTCTTCTGCTGCGTTCATCCCGGGTAGAAGGTATGTTTGATTGCTTTGAACTCAAGCGTAGTCCAAACCGTACTGATTTTGCATGTAGGCTAGCTTTCCCTATTACCAGTGT
>OY992891.1:78859348-78861848 GCA_963921405.1 Cepaea hortensis
GATCGAGTGAGATGGCAAGACATGACCGCCCAAGCTTACCGGCAAGGCAAATGACGAAGATGACAACATGTATGCTAACATATCAAAAACTCTTCACTCGTAACTATGACTTTGACACACTTCTACTTCCCATTTCCCGCCATCAATTTGCATTTGATCCAAACCTACTTTTTTTTGGCAGTGAATCTGTTACTAAACCTGGCTACCTGGGCTTCACGTTTTCCTTTGATGTCTCCGACTATCTTAACGACGTCAATGACAACCTTGGCCGCATTGCCCAGCACATCCCCTCCAGCAGAGACGATGTCCTTCCAGTCGTCCTGTGGTATAAATGACAATCAGACGATGATAAACGTCACTGCGGCTTTAAGATATAAACGACATACATGCAATGATATAAATCTCTGTGGATAAGGATATCAGTGAGAATCACCTAACGATACACGTTACTGCAGCATAATGATATAAATAACAAACACAAATAACAAACTGTAACTGCAGCATAATATATACATTACAAATATACGGATATGCGAGAAAATGAACAGACTAATAGACTGGCTGGTGCCCGTTCTGTGGGTGTCGAGATGAGGCTCTTGTTGTAAAGGCTCTCTGGGACCCAGCGGAAAGTACAGCAGGTCACATGGCTCACATCTGGAGAGGCTGATTCATCTATTGGGGGAGGGGAGAAGAGGGAGATCAATGCGTAGAGGAATCGTAGGCGACGATCAGTCGGGCTGCCACTGGTACCATCAGCATGGGGACTCTTCGCTGGCTACTGAAGGAGGAGATGGAGCACGTCTGGGACAGTGCCGAGTGTAATGATGTTGATTCTTGATTTTGTATTGAATATATCATATCCATGGATGGATGGATGAGTGGATGGATGGATGGATGGGTGAATGGATGGATGCAGGATGAATAGATAGATGGATGGGTGGAAGGATGGGTGGAAGAATGGGTGGGTGGGTTGATAGATTGATAGAAGAATTGATGGGTGGGTGGATGGATGGATGGATGGATGGATGGGTGGGTGGGTGGGTGGGTGGGTGGGCGGTTGGATGGATGGATGGATGGGTTAATGGATGGATGGATAGGTGGGTAGGTGGATGGATGGATGAGTGAATGGATGGATGGATGGGTGGGAGGGTGGATGGGTGGATGGGTGGATGAGTGGATTGATGGATGGATGAGTGGATGGATGGATGGGTTGATGGATGGATGAGTGGATGGATGAGTGGATGGATGGATGAGTGGATGGATGAGTGGATGAATGGATGGGTGGGAGGATGTATGAGTGGATGGATGGATGGATGGGTGGGAGAATGGATGCAGGATGGATGGATGGATGGATGGATGGATGGGTGGAAGGATGGGTTGAAGGATGGGTGGGTGGGTTGATAGATTGATGGAAGAATTGTTGGGTAGGTGGATTGATGGATGGGTGGTGGGTGGATGGATGCATGGATGGGTGGGTGGGTGGATGGATGGATGGATGGGTGGGTGGGTGGATGGATGGATGGGAGGGTGGGTGGATGGATGGGTGGATGGGTCGATGGGTCGATGGATGGATGAATGGATGGGTGGGTGGGTGGATGGATGGATGAGTGGATGGATGGGTGGGTGGATGCGTGGATGGATGGGTGGATGGGTGGGTGCATGGGTGCATGGGTGGGTGGGTGAATGGATGGATGGGTGGATGGGTGGATGGATGGGTGGATGGATGGATGGGTGGATGGATGGGTCGATGGATGGATGGATTGGTGGATGGGTGGATGGGTGGATGGATGGGTGGGTGGATGGGGGTGGGTGGATGGATCAATGGATATATGGGTGGGTGGATGAGAGTGGGTGGATGGATGGGTGTATGGGTGGGTGGATGGATGGGTGCATGGATGGATGGATGGATGGATGGGTGGGTGGGTGAATTGGTGGTTGGGTGGGTGGGTAGATGGATGGATGGGTTGGTTGGTAGATGGATGGGTGGCTGGGTGGGTGGGTAGATGGATGGATGGATGGGTGGGTAGGTGGGTAGATGGATTGACAGATGGATGGATGGATGGATGGTTGGGTGGCTGGATGGGTGGATAGAAGGATGGATGGATGGGTGTGTGGATGGGTGGATGGATGGGTGCTTGGCTGGGTGGGTGGGTGGGTAGGTGGATGAATGGGTGGGTGGATGGATGTGTGGGTGGATGGGTGAGTGGGTGGATAGATGGATGGGTGGCTTGGTGGGTGGGTGAATGGATGGGTGTGTGGTTGGGTGGGTGGGTGGATGGATTGATGGATAGGTGGGTGGGTGGATAGATGGATGGATGGATGGGTGTGTGGATGGATGGATGGATGGATGGATGGGTGCTTGGCTGGGTGGGTGGGTGGGTAGGTGGATGAATGGGTGGGTGGCTGGATGTGTGGGTGGATGGGTGAGTGGGTGGATAGATGGATGGGTGGCTTGGTGGGTGGGTGAATGGATGGGTGTGTGGTTGGGTGGGTGGGTGGA
>OY992891.1:78866848-78911848 GCA_963921405.1 Cepaea hortensis
ATCATCGTATGTACTGCTAATTGGTGTAGGCGATCATGTATCCTCACAGATCTTGTTCCTAGCTGGTCTGGATCACTTGTATTAATACTATTCCTACGTGCCAGCGTCTTGTTCCATCCAGCATCATTTCTTTGTGTCTGCCTCTGTCCCTTTTACCTTTGATCTTTCCTGTCGTCACAATGTTTTCCAGTGCCTCTACTATCATTACTTGACGAAAGAATGCTGTCAGTGCTACTACATCCAGTGCATTGGACTGATTTTTGTGTGTGAATTAGCTGCCCCTATTACCAGTGTCCCTCCCCATCAGGCGAACCCCCCCCCCCCCCCGACTTCTGAGGTACATGTAATTTACGTCCCAAAGTTAAGGACGAGAAGTCAACATTTTAGTCCATCTGAAAGACGTTGGGGTTGAACCTGCTACCTCGGCATATTATGTTCTTCTTGCAGCACCCAGACTACACAGCCAGAATTAATCCAAGTTATCCATTTATCCTATGGATACTCCTCCTCAGCAGCTGCTTCAACGCGCATCATAATTTATTTATACTTTACCGCGTAGAGGTGCATTTGGGAGTCCCTCTTCATCGAGACCGAGAGCACATTGACATTCCCAAGTCTCTCAAGTAGTTTCTAGAAAATTCCATTACACACCAATGCCGTTATTATATTTGAAAATAATATGCAGTAAAATAGAAAAGCATATTAAATCAAGTGTAGATGCAAGGATGTGCGACACAAGTTTGTGTCAAAACGTGAGCCCTCGCCAGGCTTCGTTACAGCAGAGACCAACTGTCTTTTCGTTTACCAGACCAGTGTCTGCCCAGGATGTCCCACAGACTAATGTCTGCCCAGGATGTCATACAGACTAATGTCTGCCCAGGATGTCATACAGACTAATGTCTGCCCAGGATGTCCCACAGACTAATGTCTGCCCAGGATGTCCCACAGACTAATGTCTGCCCATCTAACAGAACAAAACATTAAAGACCCATTGAGATCAGAGACGATACAAAAGAATCATGACTAGTTCAGGCTTGGCAAGCGACTTACCTCGGAAACGATGTGTTCGGAGACGTCTGACGTGGCAGCCGTTGGAGACTGCGCTTTTATCCCTGAACTCCAAGATAAGAAAGTCATGAAGTTAATGATGGCAGCGAATGTAGTATGTGGGAACAGACAACTGGTCATTATCAGCTGCTGGTGTGTGTGTGTGTGTGTGTGTGTGTGTGTGTGTGTGTGTGTGTGTGTGTCTATAATGTACGTGTGTATGTGTTCTAGTCAACCTTGAAACCTGTAACGATTACAATCAAGAACGTAAATGTTTTATGCAGTGATTCCCGTGCACAGGTCACATGCGTGTGTGTGTGTGTGTCTGTGTGTGGGTGGGTGGGTGGGTGGGGGTGTGCGTGTTTGTATGTCTACCACAGGCACCATGGCAATGGTCGGGTTCAATCCACGCAGCGACACAATTTTGTCCGACTAAAACGGCATTAGGATCCAATCCAGCCTCATTAAATGGATACAGTAATGTTTTTTTTTTAGAATTGTCTGGGAAGGCAACCACGACGAGCAAGAGAACTGGCTACTTCTACAAATTTATAACACTTCACAGCCCAGGTGTACTGAGACCAGAATGGAGGATAGGAATGTTACCACTTCAACCACTGCATACCGTTAAGAGGCGACAGCAGGAGAATGGTGTGGATATGGCTGCCTCATGCCGTTAAGAACATTAACTGCAGAACTCTAATCAAACATCAACAAGTCTAAAGCCAACCAAGATGAACGGTGACTCTTCTAGAAGAGACATGACGCGACAAGGAGTAAGCCACAAGGAGTCTGGACGTCCGACTCACGAACTTTCTGCTAGGAAACCTCCCAAATTGTCACCTGGATTTTTAGAATTATGTATGATTTGAGAAAAACGGTATTTGTGGTTTAAGGGGTGAAATATTACAAGATTCACTCACATTCTAGTATTATGAGAAACAAGATGGATCGGAGCATGCAAAAAGCTTCCAAACACAGGTTAAACAGTGTTCTCATGTCATATAGAGGGACATGCCACTCTCAGTGATTCCGTAGCCATATGTTTTCTGAGGAGACGCTTGAGTTAACAGTGCAAGAGAGGTCCAGGGTATAAAAATGGAGATTGGTGGCTTAAGTTGGAACATCATAAATGTATATGCCACAGTGGACTGTTTTGTCAAAAAGGTACAATGGGACTGGCTTAAGGAATTGGAGGAAGTACCAGGTGATAGGCTACTCATATGTGGAGACTTCAATGCGAAGAACAGTGATTGGGACAGTAGGAATTGCCCTTGCGGATGCCATGGTGGACTCCGATGTGGTCTGCATAAATGATGGTAGGCCGACTAGAATGGCAATGAGGCCTGGCGATGCAGACACAACTATAGATTTGGCACTTGTCTCTTAGTCATCAGTCCTTGATGTAAAGTGGACTGTTTTGAATTACCATGGGAATGATCACATGCCATGCTCAGTCCTGATCTCTAACTCCAGGAAAGTTAAGGCTGGGAGAGCGCGCAAGACCTTACGGTATGAGTGGACCGATAGCCTTCTTGGACGCCTTAGACAGGGAGCTTTTAACAGGACTGTTAAAACTCCTTTTTTTTCATCCCCCATGGTGGACTTCAGAAGTAGACAATGCTTGGAAAGCAAAGAGAGCTGCAGTGAAGCAGCTAGGAAAAGTGCGACAAACACCCTGAAGCTCACGAGAGGAAGTGGACACAGCGGAAAATGTCAAGAAAGACAAGGTGGAGGCTTTCAAGCGCTGTGCTGCAGAGGCCAAGAACGTAAAATGGGAATGTTTCATGAAGGAGATTGGAAGTGGTAAAACACTGCGAAAATTCTGGAAACTGCACAAACAAATGCAAAGAAAAGATCGGCCTATGACAGTGGGAACAATTTATAGAGACGATGGTGTGCGCGTGACAATAGACAAAGAGAAAGGGAGGCTTTTCTCCAGAGATGTTTAGAGCAGACCAATTATTATGATGCGGACACCAGGGATGCAGTTAGAGAGGAATTATCTGGCACCGTGAAGAATATGCAATATGAAGACATCATACGGGTGGAAGATGTTAAAAACATTTTGAAAAAGGCAAAAGACACGGCACCAGGACCCGATGGGGTTAGATATGGCCACATGAAGGCTTTGAGCGATGCAGACCTGGAGGAGATGACTGACTGCTTTAACCAGAGCATTAGGACAGCATCAATACCGCAGGATTGGGTGCACAGCTATTTCATCCCTCTCCCAAAACCATTCAATGATCAATTCAAAGCTTAGTGGCTTTAGGATCATCACCTTTCATAATACATTTGGGAAGGTTCTAGAGCATATAGTCGCTGTCAAGCTGCAAGAGTTTTTGGAAAGGGGGAAGCTTCTTCCAAGAGGCCTGGGGAGCTACGGGCCAGGAAAAGATACCTGGTCAAATGAAGCCACTTTTGCCTTTGATGTTTATGAGGAGTTCCAGAGTAGACAGGAAACGATGGCGGCAGCGCTTGATCTCGAGGATGCGTACAATAGAGTTCGATATGGGATTTTTATGACCGCACTGATGGAGAAGGGTGTCAATCCCTGGTTGGTGAACTGGATAGCAGCCGTCCTGCATTCTCGTCGGGTTGCTCTCCGTCTGGGTGCATATTTTAACTACTGGACTGCCACAGGGATCTGCAATCTCACCGGTGCTCTTTAACGTGTATACGAGCAAGATTGCAGACCTAGAAGCACCAGGGATTGGAAGGATACTAACATTTGCAGATGATATTCTTGCATATAGGCAGGGGAGAGATAGGGAGCAAACAGCCCAGGAGCTACATGCGACAGTAGACAAAGTGATTGACTGGTGCACTGAAATGAGTGTTGTCATCCACCCGGAAAAGGCGATTGTTTTGTGGTGTTCTCTGGACAACAGGATTGTGAGAGCTGATGTCCCAAGCCATGCGATAGATGGTAGAAGCATCAACAGAGAGAACAAACTGAAGTATCTGGGAATCACATTTGACAGAAGCCTGTCCTTCAAGGACCATGTGGAGACGGTTGTGACAATGTCCCAAAAGGGACTCAATGCACTTAAAACTATGGCTGAAATGGACACAGAGCAGAGAATGCTTTTCACACTATACCAGCACTTGATCCTCTCAGTGATTGATTATGGACTAGGACTGCTCACTGTCTCAAAGAGTCAGCTGGTGAAATTAGAGTGCATACAGAACGAAGCTATGCGAGTCGTTCTGGGATGCACCAGAGACACTCCAGTCGTGTGTATGCGTTACATCCTTGGTCTGCCGACTGTTGCTTGCAGGCTAAAGGTGATGCAGGCGAAGGCATATCTCAGAGTAGCTGCAGACACAGATCACCCACTGCATGAGGCGCTGGACGCAGTTAAGGGTCAGCGACTGATAAGAGGGAAATCATGGATGGCTCAGGCGGAGGATACGATCAGACAGGTCTGCATCTTGAAGAACATTAGGCGAGGAGAGGAGTGGGTCAGAGTGCCAGCGGAGCAGTCAGACCTGTGCAGAGTTATAATCACAATGAGCCGGGAGTGCAGGGAGTGGCCAGCAGGGGCCACGGATGTGGAAATCCAGCAACTAATTCAGGATAATGCTCGCTTGGGTGACGTGATTATCTACACAGATGGATCGGTGTCGAGAGGTAGGAGAAGTGCCTGGGGGTTCTTAGCAAATGCTAATGGTCGACGTTTGGTGCAGGAGAGCCAGGCATATGATACCACAACATCTAGCTTAAGAATGGAGGTGGAGGCGCCCAGTGCAGCTTTCCGCTGGATGGAGAATACGATACACACACACACACACACACACACACACACACACATTGTGATTGTAAGTGACTCAGAAAGCATGCTGAGGAAGGTGAGGACAGGCAAGCTTCGGGCAGAGTGGCTTGCTTCGCTTCGGAGGTCACGGGTGGCAAGCATCCCCTGGATATTTTCTCCGGGGCATGCCGGTGTGCTGGGGAATGAACAGGCGGACAGATTGGCTGGCTCTGCAAAACTTGGTGGAGCATTGATGCATGACAAGGCAGACGTGGTTGCGGCCTTGTGGGAGCACGTGTACACCTCGGAGGGGCAAATGGATCGCCATGGTCTGGCAAGAATGAGACAGCGAGGAGTGACGAGGGGATCTGGCTATGTGGAGGGTCCCAAATAACTATGTCTCAATTTTCTCATGTATATTTCATAGCCCTGGCTTTAAATAGGTCTTTCCCTGCCAACCCTCCTCCGTTTCCCCCGGACTCACTGTCACTCTCTATTCGACCTCAGGACCTATTTCCTGCAGGGTCGTTCTGGCTGACACGCATACAACATGACGTTCTTCAACATATTTGTAATTGTAAATTTAATAACTCAATACATAACAGCACAGAAAAAAAAAATATCTGACAATTAACTCATAATCATCTACACACAATCTAGAGAGAAAACTAGTCCATACAATATCAACTCAAATATAAATCTCCTAGATCATCGTTTTCCATATTGTCCCATGAATTCACAACCACCTCATGGCAAGTTCACTGGTCTTTATTTCCCGCGTAGGTTGTTCGAACAACAGGGTTCCATAAATCCAGGATTCCAAGTTTCCGTGTCCTACACGAATGTAGTGTGTCCAATGGTTAGGGAAAGTGCCCTGGGATCACGGGGCACAATTTTGGTGGGGAAATACTCAAGGAGAATAAATAGGATATATGTACGGGTGTGTCCGTGACTTAGGCGGGATCTAGCCCAAAATGCAAACATACTCGATCCCAGCTCAACGAAACGCCTGCCGAGGTGTCTGAAAGTATTCGTTCGGGCCCGCCGTGGTTCTATCTGGTATAGCCCAACAGCAGCAGGGACTTCATAGTAAACATAATGTTCTATGTCGATGCTCTGTCGAAACTTCCGGCTATATTCGCCGTCAAAAGATGGATCCTGTAAAGTTAAAACAATTTTGAGAGCCTCTGGTGTAAACTTCAGATACAGCCGGCATGGAGATTCCAATGGTCTCAGCATGTCGGTTGCCATACATAAAATCCATACAATTACCTAGTATTCAATTGTCTTCATACCACACTCCTCTCCACACTCATACCATGCCTTTATTAATATTGGGCACATACCTTCTCAGGCTTCCCTCTCACTTGCAAACCTTGCCTTTCTCACGACAAAGCTATTGTGGAGTAGTGTGCGTAATTATGTATGTTTCCTACTCTTAACTAATATCATAATAGTGGGTCTGTATGGACCGCAGTGCATCTCCCTCCCCCATCCCTAGCAAGAACAGGAAAGAGGAAACTACCCTGTCCGGCCGCCGCTCTTGTCTGAGCTGTCACCGCAATGTATCGGCCGTGTCTCACATAACCCATATATTCAGATGAGTTCAGGTTCTCTCAGAGAGACAGGGAAGTCCATTTATACTCCCAACATCCTCCTATCGACCAGGAACCACCCGGTCCACCTGCCCCCCCCCCCCACCCCCTCATCCCCTGCTCAGAGGAAAGGCGAGACGGACATATAATCAGATTGCTACTGGTACTATTGGTGTTGGAACTCTTCGCTGGCTGCTGAGGATGGGACGGAGCGCTTATGGGAATGCCCCGAATGCTGTGATGTCGATTCCTAAATCAATCAATCAATCAAAACTATCTGGTGTCATACAGTAGCTCAGTCATATCTGACCAAGACCTGACTATAGGACACAAATCAGCCCATATTTATATACTGTGCTCACAATCAACTTACACATAGTTGAATGCTGTGATGTCGGTTCCTAAATCAATCAATCAATCAATCAATCAATCAATCAATCAATCAATCAATCAACTTCCACATAGGACACACATCAGCCTATATTTATATAAAGTACTCACAATCAACTTCCACATAGGACACACATCAGCCTATATTTATATAAAGTGCTCACAATCAACTTCCACATAGGACAAATATAAGCCTGTATTTATATGAAAAGCTCACAACTACATACACATAGGATACAAATCAGCCTGTTGTTAATTAAAGTGCTCACAATATACTTACACATAGGATACAGATCAGCATAGCACGAACCTGACTCCTGCAGGTGGTATTTGGGCAACGAGTCGGTACAAACGCTTCCACACGAACCTGACTCATGCAGGTGATATTTGGGCACCGGGTCGGTACAAACGCTTCCACACGAACCTGACTCCTGCAGGTGGTATTTGGGCACTGTGTCGGTATAAAAGCTTCCACACGAACCTGACTCCTACAGGTGGTATTTGGGCAATGTGTCGGTACAAAAGCTTCCACATGAACTTGACTCCTACAGGTAGTATTTGGGCACCGGGTCGGTACAAAAGTCGCCACCCCAACCTGACTCCTACAGGTAGTATTTGGGCACTGTGTCGGTACAAACGCTTCCACCCCAACCTGACTCCTACAGGTGGTATTTGGGCACGGGATCGGTACAAACGCTTCCACACGAACCTGACTCCTGCAGGTGGTATTTGGGCAACGAGTCGGTACAAACGCTTCCACACGAACCTGACTCCTGCAGGTGGTATTTAGGCAACGAGTCGGTACAAACGCTTCCACACGAACCTGACTCCTGCAGGTGGTATTTGGGCAACGAGTCGGTACAAACGCTTCCACACGAACCTGACGCCTGCAGGTGGTATTTGGGCACTGTGTCGGTACAAAAGCTTCCACATGAACCTGACTCCTACAGGTGGTATTTGGGCACCGGGTCGGTACAAAAGTCACCACCCCAACCTGACTCCTACAGGTGGTATTTGGGCACCGGGTCGGTACAAAAGCTTCCACATGAACCTGACTCCTACAGGTGGTATTTGGGCACCTGGTCGGTACAAAAGCTTCCACACGAACCTGACTCATACAGGTAGTATTTGGGCACTGTGTCGGTACAAAAGCTTCCACACGGACCTGACTCCTACAGGTGGTGTTTGGGCACTGTGTCGGTACAAAAGCTTCCACATGAACCTGACTCCTACAGGTGGTATTTGGGCACCGGGTCGGTACAAAAGTCACCACCCCAACCTGACTCCTACAGGTGGTATTTGGGCACCGGGTCGGTACAAAAGCTTCCACATGAACCTGACTCCTACAGGTGGTGTTTGGGCACCTGGTCGGTACAAAAGCTTCCACGCGAATCTGACTCCTACAGGTAGTATTTGGGCACTGTGTCGGTACAAAAGCTTCCACACGAACCTGACTCCTACCGGTGGTATTTGGGCACTGTGTCGGTACAAAAGCTTCCACATGAACCTGACTCCTACAGGTAGTATTTGGGCACTGTGTCGGTACAAAAGTCGCCACCCTAACCTGACTCCTACAGGTAGTATTTGGGCACTGTGTCGGTACAAAAGCTTCCACATGAACCTGACTCCTGCAGGTGGTATTTGGGCACTGTGTCGGTACAAAAGTGGCCACCCCAACCTGACTCCTACAGGTATTATTTGGGCACTGTGTCGGTACAAAAGCTTCCACACGAACCTGACTCCTACAGGTGGTGTTTGGGCACTGTGTCGGTACAAAAGCTTCCACATGAACCTGACTCCTACAGGTAGTATTTGGGCACCGGGTCGGTACAAAAGTCTCCACCCCAACCTGACTCCTACAGGTAGTATTTGGGCACTGTGTCGGTACAAAAGCTTCCACATGAACCTGACTCCTGCAGGTGGTATTTGGGCACTGTGTCGGTACAAAAGTGGCCACCCCAACCTGACTCCTACAGGTTGGGCACTGTGTCGGTACAAAAGTCGCCACCCCAACCTGACTCCTACAGGTGGTATTTGGGCACCGGGTCGGTACAAAAGCTTCCACGCGAACCTGACTCCTACAGGTGGTATTTGGGCATTGTGTTTGTACAAAAGTCGCCACCTCAACCTGACTCCTACAGGTGGTATTTGGGCACTGTGTCGGTACAAAAGTCGCCACCCCAACCTGACTCCTACAGGTGGTATTTGGGCACCGGGTCGCTACAAAAGCTTCCACACGAACCTGACTCCTATAGGTAGTATTTGGGCACAGGGTCGGTACAAAAGCTTCCACATGAACCTGACTCCTACATGTGATATTTGGGCACAGGGTCGGTACAAACGCTTCCACATGAACCTGAATCCTACAGGTAGTATTTGGGCACCGGTTCGGTACAAAAGCTTCCACATGAACCTGAATCCTACAGGTGGTATTTGGGCACTGTGTCGGTACAAAAGCTTCCACATGAACCTGACTCCTACAGGTGGTATTTGGGCACCGGGTCGGTACAAAAGTCACCACCCCAACCTGACTCCTACAGGTGGTATTTGGGCACCGGGTCGGTACAAAAGCTTTCACATAAACCTGACTCCTACAGGTGGTATTTGGGCACAGGGTCGGTACAAAAGCTTCCACACGAACCTGACTCTTACAGATGATATTTGGGCACTGTGTCGGTACAAAAGTCGCCACACCAACCTGACTCCTACAGATGCAAGCCGTTACTCAGGGTCCATGGGATCTGAATCCTAACACTTCCAACTTTACTCGTTAGAACTCAGACATTCAGAAGATTTAACAAACTAACCAATCTGGCAGCCTACCACCAACCCACAAACAAGTAACTCATCGACCAACTAGCCAACCAACCTACTCACATCAACATGCCAACCCGCCAACCAACTAACGTACCGACCAATCAACTCATCAACCATTCCACCAACCAATCTAACAACCCACCCATCAACCAATCCATAAACTATTCCACCAACCAATCCACCAACCCTTCCACCAACCCATCCACCAACCCATCCATCAACACATCCACCACCCGTCCACCAACCCATCCATCAACCCACTTGCTCATCCACCAACCTATCCACAAACCCATCCACGAACCAATCCACCAACCAACCTATCCACAAACCAACCTACCCACAAACCAATTCACCAACAAACATAACAATCACAATCACACATAAGTAATGCACAACACTGAAAGAATGAACATTAACAAAGACGTAAATTTAGAAAATACAAAGACAGAACGAGATACGGGTATAAGAACGGGGTTACACAATAAATATTAACACCGATCTAGCCTGATCCTTGCAGTCATTTACATGAATAAGGGTAGATCGCACACATACATAAGCACACACACACACACACACACACACACACACATACACACACACACACACACACACACACACACACACACACATACCACACACAATGTTAGTTGTATGTTTTTTACAAGACGCCGCAATCAACTCCAGTATGTTTTGGGTGTTTGTGATTTACTAGGCAATTTTACGTTCAGTAGTTTGCCATTGCTTTCTGAACGACCGACGCCCATACCATCGAAATCAACGCAAGCTATGGTATCAATAAAATTGGTTTGCCGAAGCAGAGCTTATAAGGGAGTATGAACAAATAACAAACACACACAAAATGGTTAATAAGCTTTTTTTTTTTTTAAATTCGCATATCCTTTACAGGGCATCGCTGTCAACATCAGCATCTTTCAGCTGTCTGTAGATCTCTTGGCAAGATTACGCTCAGTAGTTTGCCATTGCTTTCTGAGCGACCGGCTCTCTTATCCCGCAAGTCACCAACGCGGGGAGAACCAAATAAGCTATGGGGATGTAAAAACAAAACAAAAAAACTCACATACACTGGCGAACATTTCGGCCGAGCGCCTGAGCAACAGAACACAAAGAAGAAAACGATTAAAACATATTTTGAAAACGAACAACACAAATACTCCCCTAAAGGCATTGTTTGTTTATTTCATTTTATTTTTTTACTGTTTATTTCTTATTATTTTTATTTCCATGTTTCTTTTCGTTTTCATACCTTTTTATACAACCTTCTCTCGTTCGATATTTCCGTTTTTAGTTTCAGTTTTCATTCACCTTGATTGGACCAGCGTCCAGGGAAGTACCTATTTGTGTTGTCTGTGTGTTATACATTTGTTATTGTTTTGTTCTTGTTGTTTCGTTGATAAAGATTTCGGTGGAAACGTTCACTTGTATCTGTGCATGATCAACAACATAACCGTTGTGATGTAACGTGTAGAACAGTGGTTCTCAACTGCTGGAGAATTCCCCCCCCCCCCTTTTAGTTTTTTTTAAGGGTTTCCATTGTCGTGGGGGTGAGAGGGGGGGGGGGAATTGAGAATATTTAAAGATCGCGTTAATACAAGAACCGATTACTTGATATTATTTTTCCTCCATATTTTACGGTTCTGTACTTCTCGTCCATCTGAAATTCATTTTATAACGTAAGTAGACCCGTAAGTAGACATACACCGGTCTCCGTGGCCCAAGGCTTGCGAACACGGTTCGTGAGCCGCTTAAGAGACGTTCGAAACGCAGCCGCGACCGATTTGTGCAGCAGACAGTGTCGTGTTGTGTTATAACGTGTTGGTATGGGAAGCCAGTCGTTCAATGGCAAACTAGTGAACGTAAAAACTTGCCTAGTACAGTTGAAAAACGCTGGTGTTGACTGCAACGTCCTGTAAGGGATATGCAACATAAAAAAGACCCGTAAATCACGTTTTATGTAGACGTCTAGACTTTGTCTAGTATGAGTTATTAAATTTAGCTTGCCAGTTTTACGTATACACTGGGGGGGATACGAAAAAAAAAGGGGGGGGGGAATATGAAAAAGGGGGGGGGGTGATGTTCTGAAAATATGATGAAGGGGTGCATGGGTCAAAATAGTTTGAGAACCAGTGCTGTAGAACAAACAAACAGCCAATCTCCAGACAACTAACCTGTCAAACAAGGTTTCATAATTGCAATGCTGGTGAAGTCTGCAATATGAGAGGTATTTTCTGCAGCGCATTGATCCCTGGGCGTCAGATTTCTGCTGCCTACAAACATCGTCAAACAGATGTCATGGATTACGAGACACATAACGTATCTACGACTAACGTCCGATTGTTCAGCACATCCTGGGGTTGTGTGTCTGAGATCGGTCATGAATTGTGTTGTCTCCAACAGCTGTAGTTAAGGGTGTTGTCATAGTCTTGCTCGTATCTAGGTAACTAAACTTGGGTTCATACAGGCAACAATAAATCTGTTCGTTATGAGATCGAATATTTATTGTATTTACATATACAGTATGCGTTGGCGCAGTGGGTAAACAGACCCGCGCTATATTACATCTCCCACATAGTGAACCTCAAACACATAAGTATCATTTATCAGTCTAGCAAACTATCTAGCCTATGTCTATATATCTATTGATATCTATAGAGTCCCTCAAAGGCAGGCCCTGTTGCCTCTCTCAAGTCCATCCGTCCTCTGCCGGTCTCCGCGTGTCCTAACTAGACACGGGCGGTAACTCTGTCCGAGTTCCTCGTGGACCCCGCATTAGGCGGGCCACATCAGTGTCCACGGAATCATGGACTTGGTGACCATCTCTTTTGAGAAGGTTCTAGATTACTCGGGTCCTGCTCGACTCAATGGTTTCCCTTGGGCTGGAATTGCAGCCCTTTACTAAATGTGCAAGTGAGGCGGTGACAGGATCCCTCCTCCCCCGTGACATGATTTGTTGTTGGGAATTAGATCCGTTCTAATTCTGTCACCGAATCACATACAGTTGGTGTTGTAGTTTGGTGGATAGTAACCTGACAACCTACCTATTAGCACTAAAAACTCATGTATTCTACCATACAACACTTTTCTGATTTGGTGCAGAGATCCCTGTCTCTCGTGTGCTTAAATATGCTTATCAGACCGAAGTTACGTGGCATTTTAGTAGTTGTATTTACAACTTGCCCTTCTCATAGTACCCAAAATGGTACCCAGACAAATAACCCCTATATAATAGAGGGTTAACAAGACCGAAGTCTTGGCTAAATAAGTACACCTTCAAATCTTGATCTGTGTGTGTATTTCTATACACTTTTACTCCCGTATGTTATATAATGCTAAATATGTAGTTACCTTGTTCTTTTATCCCCCTCATACTACAAGTGTCCATGTTGGCTTGTTAGTGTGCTTGACTAATAAGTTGATGTTTCTAATAAAGTGACTGTATTTTAACTTGATAGTGTTGAGTTTTAAGGTTTGTGTACTGTGTGTGCTGAATGTGTGGCGTATTTCCAAGCGTCACGTGTTGGGATAACCTCAATCATGAACTACTGCACTGTGTGCAATACATGAACAGGCATTCCAAGTAGTGGTGCTTAGATGTATCCTAACTGCTAAGCTAAGTATATTAACTCACTATTAAACTAAGTACTACACATGTATTCACAAATTAGACAAGTCATACAATTTACATGAAAGACGCAGACAAATTAAAATAAATACGGTTTGCGTACAATTTGTCCGCCAAGTGTATCGTTCTCTCATTTAATCCATTCACACAGTCATTCACTCACTTTGCATTAAAAATAGTATTTGGTTAAAATATATAATTAAAGATGAGGTAAGTGTTATTGCCCTTAAAAAAAAATGGGCTAGGCGATATTTGCCCTTTAAGAAAATACGTACTTCTTGTACGATGACTCAAAAATGGGTTATAATTTAAACAGAGACAATTGTATAGGACGGTTCTTTAGCCTAGGAATGGTACCGCCTGTAATATTAATGTCGAATATGTACAAATTACAGGTTAATACAATTTATATACATCAATAATGGAAATATAATACATATTTAATCCTAAACTAATTAATTAATTAAATCCAACGATGATGTGCGCGTTGTCCATCTGTTGCTAGCGTGTTATGCCATGAATGGTAAAGCTAGTATGGCTGTCTCTTAAGTGTTGTAGTCGATGTCGTTCTGTTTCGGCTGTTTGTTAAGTTACGTAGTAACAGCAAGTATGGAATGTTCTTAATGTCCCATATAACGAGTTCTTACAGAAATCGGAGTTAGTTCGCTGGCTGATCTTATTGGTTGACACAAACACAGTTACTGTTTCTTGCTGGAATCGTTCTAGCGCTTAGGCACTTGATGGTATAGTTCTCAAAGTAACGTATCATGTTCTTGGGTGTCGTAATTAAACTAATCACTGAGAGTACTCTAGCAGGTGTAGAGTTCCACTGTAATATGCAACTGACTAAAAGTATCACAGTTTATAGTATGGCTAATGGTCGATGTGATCAGAGTCATTCTACTGGCGCATTCACCTGCCGTGACAAAAGGTCAGCCACAATGTTGTCGGTGCCTCTGATGTGGCGGATTTCGAAGTCGAAATCTTGAAGTAGAAGACACCATCTTTGTAGTCGATGGTTTTTAGGCGACCCCTGGTTAAGGACCAATAATGGCGAACTGTCAGTGAGGACCACAAAGTGACTCCCTAAGAGGAACTTCGATAATCTCAATATACAAAACACTAGGCTCAAACACTCTAATTCAACTGTGGCATACTGAGTCTCAGCCTTCTTTAGTTTGCGGCTTACATAGAGAATTGGGTGTTTTATGCCCTCCATTTCCTGCATCAAGCATCCTCCTATTGCGATAGCGCTCGCATCTGTGGTCAAAATAAAGGGTAAATTTATGTTGGGTAATCGTAAGACTGGTGGATTAGAAAAAATATGTTTCAATCTACACATTGCATCATCTAAGCTGGTACTTTTACAAATTTTTGATGGATGATTTTTAGTTAACATATCAGAAAAGATTGAGGTTAGTTCTGCCCAATGTGGAATAAATTTAGAATAATAGTTAATCAGACCTAGTAAACTTCTAACTTGCTTCTTTGTGGTAGGTACTTCTAGCTTAAGGATCTTGGAAACAATTTTATCATCAGTCAACAATTTTCCTTCAGAAATTCTATGACCAAGGAAGTCTATTTGTGTATAACCTATTTCAACCTTGGAAGGTTTGATAGTAAGTCCAAAAAGAGAGATTTGGTTGAAGACTTGTTTAAGGGTGAGTAAGTGAGAAGTCATATCAGAAGAATGGATGCATATATCATCAATATAAGCAACTATGTCATTAATTCCGTGTAATAACAATCTTGTTAGTCTTACAAATGTGGCCGGTGCGTTCTTGAGCCCAAACGGAAGATATAGCCATTCGTACAAGCCAAGAGGTGTTGCGAATGCTGTTATATGTCTACAAGAAGGGTGTAATGGAACTTGCCAATATCCTTTAGCTAAATCGGTCTTAGAAAATAAGGATGATTGAGCCATATTTAAGATAAGATCTTCACAGCTGTTCATTGGCTCTGCATCCGTTGTTGTTCTTGTATTTAATACTCTATAGTCAATGCACAAACGAATTGTCTGGTCCTTTTTTTTCACCAGAACAATCGGTGATGAATATTGAGACATCGATTTTTGAATAATGCCATTTTTCTCTAAATCTAAAATTTCTTTATCTAAATTAGATCTGTAATGGAGAGGAATAGAATATGGTCTACATTTGACCGGTCTCAGATCTGTCAGCACAATTGAATGTGTTATTTTATCAGTGCGTCCAGGTTTGTTAGAAAAGATAGATTTATATTCGTCAAGGATAGTCAAAATGTCTTGTCGCTGTTGTTGTGTCAAAGTGTCAGAGATATGTATGTCATTTATACTTCCGTCGTCAGTCATGATTGGTACAGGGATTTCAGTGTTGTCCACGTCTGTCTGATTTACCACAGATGCCACTGTTTGTAAATTGTCTTCAATGTCATTGTCGTCGTCGTCGAGATCAATCGTTGTCAATCTGTCGTCAAATTTGTCGTCGATGTCGATATCACAGATTGTCGGTAATGTCCATATGTCTTCGTCGTTTTCGTCGTCGTAAGAGTGTGTCGTTAACGATGCTTCGTTTGTCGAGGTGTCATTTCGTTGAGAAATTGTCGTTTCGTCTCCGTCACCAGTTCGTTGAGTCAGTTCATTTGTCTCATTGTCCTGTCTAACATAATATGGTTTCAACATATTTATATGGAATATTTTCAGTTTTCCATTTAAAGAGATTTCGTAATCTACTTCTGAAATTCTTCTAATGATCTTAAAAGGTCCCTGCCACGAGGTTGACAGTAAATCTTTTTTGTCAGGTAGGAGTAGTAGAATATCCTGACCTGGATTTAGTACAATTGTTTTTGCACCTCTATTGGCGTACTGCCTGTATTTAAAACCTTTCTCCTGTAGTGATGTTCTGGCCAATATACAAGAACGTATGATTTTGTCTCTGGTATCAGTGACCAAATCATAGGTGGAAATGGGAAGTTGGCTATCTACAGGTTGTGAGATGATCTCTTTATAAATGGTGAGAGGTCCTCTTGGGTTCGCTCCATACATCAATTCGAAGGGAGAGAACCCTGTACTTGATTGAGGGACTTCTCTGTATGCGAACAGCACCGTTGGGAGAAGTATGTCCCAATCGGCTGGATTTTCAGCTGTCACTTTAGATAGCATATGTTTCAGGTCCCCATTAAGCTTTTCGCAGATACCGTTTGCGGCCGGTCGATAGGGACTGGTGAAACACTGCTTGATGCCTAGTAACTTAGTTACTGATTGGGTGGCATTAGATATGAACTGGGTACCTCTATCTGAAATGATTTTCTCCGGGAAGCCAAAACGGGAGAAAATATTTAGTAATATGTCCATCACATCCTTAGAGGAGATAGATCTTAATGGCAACATTTCGGGCCACCTTGTACATAAATCCACGAGAGTAAAAATGTACCTATTCCCCTTATTCGATATGTGATTCAACGGACCTACTAGGTCAACTGCCACGATTTGGAAAGGCCTCGAGGCAGTTGTTGTTGATTGGACTTCTGCTGTAGGGTTTTTTCCCTTTTTACCCAGTTTTTGACATACATCACACGATCTACAGAAAGTTTTTATATGTTGGCAAAACTTTGGCCAATAAAATTGGGTGAGAACTCTAGCTCTGGTCTTTTCATACCCCATGTGACCTCCAAAAGGGGAGTCATGGGCTAATTTTAGCACTTTGTCTCGATGTGCTTGTGGTAACACTATTTGCTGTGTCGTGGTCTGGTTTGTTGTGTAAAATCTCGTTAAGATGTTGTTCTGTAGCCTAAATGCCCACGATGCGTTCTTTGTTAATTTTGGCTTAAGGCCTACTAACTTAAAGTATGGTGCTAGTGTAGGGTCATTTTCCTGTTCATTTCCAAAATTGATGTTAGTTGAGTTTGGCGCTACTATTTCTAATGATTCCTGTAGTTGGTCGGTGTTGGTTTTGTGGGTTGTCTGTCGTGTTATTGCGTTTGTGTGTTGTGTGTCTTGTTGCACATTTACAGGTTCGGTACTTGGTAGTTTGGTCGCATCCTCAATTCGAGGTTTTAATTCGGTCGTATCGTTTCTTGATTCGACCGCCCCTGCATTGTACACCTCGGTAAATTCTTCCTGAATTACCTCAGTGGTTGTCTCCCTTGGTATTTTGGCAGTTTGAGACAAGCAAGAATGGTGTTTCTCTTTTGTGTCGCTATTTCTGTGGTGGATACCGTGTTTTTGCTCCCACCTTTTTATTTCTCTTTCAGAGCATGGATGTATGTTGGGTAAATTACCAAGTATAATATCCGCGACGGGATTTTCAAGGATAGCACACAATACTCGCCCCGATATGAACGGTGTTTGAATTTCGACCAAAGCAAGGGGGTATTTCTCTATTGTACCTGAAAATGTGCGACACGTCACATGTTTGTCTGTGTAGTCTTTAGCGTCTATTAATGTTCTCCTCACTCCACAGAGAGTTGCGCCGGAATCACGAATTAACGTGCCCTTTTTGTTGTTAACAAACCCTGTATAAAAAAACTAGCTTGCCTGTAGATGATAAGGCAGCGTTAGCTAATTCATTTGCAATTGGGATTATGTGACCACAATGTAGTGTTGTGTCACGTTGGAACTTCGTACAGGTGTTGCAATTACTGTCTGTTATGGTGTTTATGACGTGTACAGCATTCCCAAGCTCGCTTTCATTGTCGTGTTGATTTTCACATTCCTTTAGTGACTGAAGCTCTTCGTCAGACGACGTTTCTACTAATGCCGCATTGGCCTGTTTCAATAACTTTCGGCCTTCACAATCTTTATTATAGTGACCCCAGCTATTGCAGAAATAACATTTAATTGCTCTGCGGTAAGCCATGCGTTTAGCTGTTTGCTTCTCTACCATCTTTTTGAGGTGTTCAGGGTAGGTGGGTGATTTGTCACACATACCGTAACTGTCGTGATGAAAATTGCAATATTGGCACCTTACTACTTTACCGACATTGGATCGTGGTTTAAATCTGCTCTGTGATTGTTTGGAGTATTTGGTGTTCACTACTGCAGCTGCTGTATCATTGTGACTTATATTATGTTGAAAAATATCCCTATTTGCTGTAAAAAATGCATTTCCTTTCGCCTCGATTTCCTGAATGCTCTTACAATCCATTTGCTTTAAGAACTTGGCAAAAGGTGTGGGGATGGTGCTAACTATTTTATCTATTATAATTAGTTCCTTAAGTTTATCATGGCTATTGTTGGTTTTAGCCGAGTTAATCCATTTTGTGCATATGTCTTGGACTGTACTGACATAATCTATGAAGGTTTGGTTTGGTTGTGGAGATAATTTGGCAAATTGTTGTTGGTAACCTGCAGTGTCTAAAGAAAAATGTTGGAGAATGCGTTGTTTTAGGTACTCATAGTCTTTTCGCATTTCCTGTGGTATTGTTTCTATTACTTTTAGTGGTTCAAGAGCCAAATTTCTCATTAGAATAAATGCCCAATCTGATTTACTGATTTTGTGATGAGACATGAGACATTCAAAACTTTCTAAGTAAGCGGAGATGGAATCTCCAGAACAGAAAGCCTTCACGAGACCTTTATATTTATTATATTTTTGTTCCTCTTCTTTGCTTCTTAACTTATTTATTGATATTTCTGTGTTGGACTCCATTTCCATCTGTTTTAGTTTAATCTGTGTCTCGGCATTCAACTGGGCCTGTTTGGCGGCGGCCTCAAGTTCCATCTGTAATTTCTTTTCATCGGCCTCGATTTGCAATTTCTTTTCATCTGCTTGCATTTGCATTTGGAATTTCTTTTCATCGGCCTCTATTTGCATCTGAATTTTCTTCTCTTCGGCCTCCATTTGAGATTTCTTTTCTTCTCTTTCTATCGCTCTTTCTTCACGGGCAATATTTTCTGCGTGTGTTTTCTGTGCCCATTCTGACAATTTCTCTTCTTTATAACCTAACTTTATTCCTTGCTCAATGCATTTATCTAAGGAAGACATTTTGTGTTTTACTTGTATGTAATGTTTCTAAGTTAAATCCCTTAGAAGGAATGTTGTGTACTCGAAAATGTTGTTAACTCCCTTACTTATTAATGTGTAAATCAAAATGCAAGGTTATGTTGGTGCAAACTTATGAATATGCAAAGAAATCAATATGATACAAAATAATACGTTGATGAAACATGAGAAGTACAGCTTAGAAGTACAATGAGTATGAGGTGAAACTTAGCTCTGAATTTTGAAGCTCCTCGATGTTATCTTGCACTCTCGTTCCTGTTGGAAAGGTTTCATCGGTTGGACGCGGCACTTGTTGCGGAACAATCTGCTCGTGGAGCGAGAACACATTAGTCACTGTCACACCAAAAAAAATGTCAAAATAGTAACATGTCAAAAAAAAAATTGTTTACAGAATCAAAATAAAGAGGCGCTGTGGAGGCAATGGTGAGACATTGCCGAGGGACTCAGATTACTTCTATTTTATCGCTAGATAGCTACTAGTTTTATGTAAATTTACAACGTTAACAATTTCTTTGATTTAAACAAATCAATGTGATATGCTTACATAATTACTTTTACATGGCATTTAACAGGTTTTTAAGAAAACATTCTATGCCAAAACCGGAAAACTAGCCCCCAAAAAGCCTGTCATAGTCTTGCTCGTATCTAGGTAACTAAACTTGGGTTCATACAGGCAACAATAAATCTGTTCGTTATGAGATCGAATATTTATTGTATTTACATATACAGTATGCGTTGGCGCAGTGGGTAAACAGACCCGCGCTATATTACATCTCCCACATAGTGAACCTCAAACACATAAGTATCATTTATCAGTCTAGCAAACTATCTAGCCTATGTCTATATATCTATTGATATCTATAGAGTCCCTCAAAGGCAGACGCGCCATGGACCAGGCTGACATTCTGAATTCTCTACGTGATGTGAGACTTTTGCGAGAACCAAGTGATGACTGTGAATCTACAACAATGGCCAGACTGCTAGAGCATCAAATTAAAAGAGGTGTGGCCAAACAAGAACACTACGCAGGAAGCCAAAGAAGATTGATAAACCAACACAGAACTGGCGTCGTTAGCCGCTACACGCTGCGGGATTTGCTGAGGAGGGGATCCGAGCACTTATGGACTGAATGGTTCGATGTGCAGCGAGGATGATCTGTCGACTAACTAACTAACTAACTAAAGGCAGGCCCTGTTGCCTCTCTCAAGTCCGTCTGTCCTCTGCCGGTCTCCGCGTGTCCTAACTAGACACGGGCGGTAACTCTGTCCGAGTTCCTCGTGGACCCCGCATTAGGCGGGCCACATCAGTGTCCACGGAATCATGGACTTGGTGACCATCTCTTTTGAGAAGGTTCTAGATTACTCGGGTCCTGCTCGACTCAATGGTTTCCCTTGGGCTGGAATTGCAGCCCTTTACTAAATGTGCAAGTGAGGCGGTGACAGGTGTACTTGGTGTAGTTAGTTCTGTAGTACCCTACCTGTGAATGGACAACGAGAGCTGTCAGTACTGAACTGACGAATGATGATTGTCAAGGCCTCTGTAAAGAATGTAGCGTGCCACTGATTTCATTCAAGGCAGTGATCATACTAGTCAGTAACCGTAGCTCTTGTCTCTATAAAGACACCCTCCGCCTACAGTCGTGAACTTGAAGCTTTAACCAGCAACTACCTGTCTGCTGCTTTCATATCACATATGCGTTCCCACATACTGCTAATCACTGAAGTACTTACCTAAGTAACCTAAAAAAAGAAAAAAAAAACAGTAACTCATCAGGGTTAGATGAAATCAGCAATCGGATTCTTTGTTATGCTGCGCCAGCTATCCGGGTACCGTCCAAAAAGAGAAACCTGGACCAATGCAGCAGTCTTTGCCCATGATGTCTATGAAGGTTTCCACTCAGGCACTGAAACCGTTGCTGCAGCGATTGATCTTGAGGACGCATACAACAGAGTACCACTGGATTTTTTAATGTTTCAGCTTCTTGAACTAAACGTAAGTCCATTCCTCCTTAGTTGGATCGCTGCAGCCCTCTTCCAACGGAAAGTAGTTTTTAGATGTGGCAGTTGGACTTCGGAACCAACAACAATATATCCTGGCCTACCACAAGGATCACCATTATCTCCGGTACTGTTCAACGCCTACACAGTGAGAATCACCAGTGAGCAGATCACTGGACCTGGCAGGACATTGTCATATGCCGATGATGTTTTAGTGTATCGTCAGGGTAAGGATAGAGAGGAGGTTGCTGTGGAACTACAAACCGAACTCAATCGCATAAGTACTTGGTGTGATGAAGCTGGGGCAATGGTCAACCCAACAAAGGCAACAGTGACTTGGTTCTCGTTGAATAATCATATTGTCAACGGGATGCAGAGGTATTTCCAAGGCACCAGGGCCGGGTTATATACTGGCCAAGACCTATTGACGGGTCCTCGTCGAGCGTCCTGGGCAACAGGTCCCTTCGGGGTCTTGGCTAAGGTCAGTAGGATCGCCGATTCCTCTGAAGTCGGAGAGTGTCTGCTTGTACGGCGAGGAACCACCAGTCTGCACACCAATAAGCCAGACATGGGACAACGGATACTCACGCAAACCTCAAGTCCTGTATGACATCACACTGATGTTGGACAACAGGATGCCTTCATCCGACATACAGGACTTCGCGTTGGAGCTCAAGCCAACGAACACAAGCAAGCAAGCATATTGTCAACAATCCAACACCAACTGTAATGCTGTATTCAGAGACGGTGGAAAGAACACAGGCAATGAATTACCTGGGGATACGGTTTGATCGAAGCCTTGCTTATAATGTGCACATAGACCAGGTGATAACAAAGGCCAAGCGGGGTTTGGCAGCGATGCGGGTGATGGCGGCAGCAAACTGTGAGCAGCGCCATCTATGTCTTCTGTACGAGGGGCTGGTCATGTCTGTTTTGGAGTATGCAATGGCAATCCTGACTCTTAGTGTCAAAGACTCGACCGCATCCCCTCCGCCAGGGAGAGCGGTCAACCCTGAAGAGACCAGGAGGAGATACGGTGCCCGAGGCAAGGGCAGGGGAGATGAGGTAATAGGAGAGGGTTAGCCACTCCCTCATGAGACACGCAGGCGGTGTTCAGAGAGTTAGCACTCTAATCACGATAGTACCACACCTCGTGAAGCCATAGCACAGTTGAGTAGACACTCAACAGGCCACGTTTGCCAGCAGAGTGCGATGTGAGGTAACACGCACGAAGGTGAAGGTCACCCCGCGTGGTGGGTAACCACGGGAGAGAGGTTAGGCAGACGGGAGACTGGACTTGAGGCGTTCACATCGTTTAGAATAGCGTTAGGAGTTTTGTGTTCACTAATAGATAGAACTAGCATAGGGTTAGCAGTTTGTGTTAGATAATTCTGTGGCTGTATATTGTGTATTGCATTAGCGACTGTTTACCGCTTGTAAGCGAGCCAACGGCAATAAAATGGACCATGCATTTTGCCTCCCACACGACTTGCAAGTTGTCTTGTATGGGTGTGTGAGAAGTACCCGATGAGGCCTGTCAGTTGAGTTGTTGACAGGCCAGGGTAATTGTGGTGTCAGAAAGTGGTGCTTGGACGAAAGCGCCAAGCTAATACCCACAGTAAAAGGGTAATTGTGGTGTCAAGAAGTGAAGCTTGAACGAAAAGTTCAAGCTAATCCACTCATCCACGGGCTCCAGACTAGGGATTAATTTTTGTAGTAACGATAATTTGTGCAGACAGGAGAATTTGCGAGCTAGAAATATGCCTATCGTGACAAAATAGTGTTTAATTGTGTTTATGATATATTTATTGAATGAAATCATGTATTCTTCGAAGCTGTAAGTATTAATATTCTTATTTTCTTATATTTATTCATATATTTACCAATTTATTCTTGAATAAGCACCAAACATGATTCACGGCGCAGGAATACACAGGCAGCCGACAATATTGATTTTTGAGATCTAAAAATAGCGCTGCGCGATGACGTAGAGTGATTGACAGACAGTTGTTCTGCGTCATTAGCATAAAGCAGTCGAGTGTTTACAAGATCGCTTAGCGGCGGCCCGCCTGAATCTGTGCTGTATATTGTTTATTATTTACTTATTTAAGTTACTAAATGAATATATTTATTTGTTGACACATTATTATGTTATTTTGATTTCTTTACAAGCATTTATTCATTTTTGGGTCTATTTTCTCTTTGCTTATCGTCACGATGGAACTATTTTCGGGCTAAGCATCTGATACTTAGCTGCACAACGTTTACAGAAATTAACTAGGTTAGTAACGAAAGGCAATTATTGTTTAAAACAAAGACAGGACATTGACATTAAAATTAATTAATACATATTCTAGGTGTTCGTAAGTCTGTCATTGTCTAAGTCATTGTCCTTAGTTGTCGAGTAAATCATATCGTTTAGTAGGCGTGTTTACTGCTGCCCTATATATCAGAGGGCAAACAACAGCTGTGCACATACACCTGTGGGCCAAATACCGTGTGCTACGTACGAAACGTGTCGCCACCCCAGTGTACCAAACAAGGTGACCTGTGTCAAAGGAGCTTCGTTCCCACATTAAGCTGAGTACACTTATATATTTTGTCATGCAATTTGATTAATAGTGCATCTCTTTTTCAGCTTGTAACGCGTTGACATATTTGTATACTCTGTTTTTCTGCAAGATAAATCTGGGCAGGGTATAAACAGAAAGCACAACTGATAGTGATCAGATAAGAACAAACATAACATATCAAAGATAAATAACTGATTAAAGTCATCATTGCCTATCACTGTTAGCCAAGTACTAAAGTAAGATGGCAACTTTATCAGATTTCATAAAAGCAGGCAAAGAACTAGAATTAACAGGAAAAGAACTACAACAATATGCTGATCAGAAATTTAAAGAAACAAAAGAGGAACAAACACGAAAAGAGAATGCGGAAAGGGACGAACGCGCACGAGAAAGAGAACATGATAAGGAGATGAAACAAAAACAATTAGATCAAGAGAAAGAATTAAAACAAAAGGAATTAGATCTAAAGCAAAAAGAGATAGATGAAATGGCACGAGTTAAAGAAAAACAAATTCAGGTAGAATCAGAGACACAATTAAAGATGAAAAGCATGGATATAGACTCACACGCAGAGATCTCTGCCACTAAACTAAGAAGTCAACAAGAGGAAAATAAGTTCAACAAATACAAAAATATTATCAAACCATATTGTAAAGAGGACTCCATATCTGCCTGGACAGAGAATGTAGAGTATCAATTTAAATATCACCAAGTTCCTTTAGATATGTGGGCTCCGATTTACATGAAGAATCTAAGTGGTGAGCCCCTTAAAGTAATAGAGTCTATTCCTATTGAACTTAGATCTAGCTATCAATACATCCATGATAGGATTATGCAGCACTTTTTACTTGATGCCCCTGGGTATCAGGTTCAGTTCTCAAATTTAAAACCTAAACCTAGCGAAACTTTTATAGATTATTTTTCAAATGTGCAGAGTGTACTAAACAGGTGGCTTAAAGCAGCTAACATAGGAAAAGACTTTGATAGATTAAAAAACCTAATAGCTATGGACAAGTGTATATCTACTATACCTTCTCCTTTTGCTAAGTTTTTGCAGCAGTCAGACATTGAAAACATCGAGCAGTTCGAAAAAAAAGGCTCAGCATATTTTTCTTCTAACAGAAAGATTTTTAAGACCTCAAGTGTCTCTGAGATAGTTTCCTTTGTCAAAGACCAATCAAAAAACTTTCAAGGTAACAGAAAACCTTTTCAGAAGTATGATAAGAAAGACAGAAAAGTTTCCAAATGCATGTACTGTCAACTAATGCACGACACTTATGCTATGTGCGACAAATCGCCGAATTATCCGGCGCATCTTGAAAATGTGATCAAGAAGCAGCAAAGCAAACGGTCTGCATACAGGCGTGCAATCAAATGTTTTTTTTTTGTTCCTCTTATGGCCATTATTCTAATAAGTGCCTTGGCCGCCAACGTTTGAAAGCTAACAACGCTATGTTGATCGACACCTCTTCAGATAGTGGTAGTGAGAATGAGTGTGAGATTGAAAGTGACTTACCAACTAACCAAGCAGAGGATGTGTGTGCTGCTAGCGATATATTAAGCTTTGACAGCTGTGAACGATGTCACCAATTCCATGCAGACGGAAGACTAGAATGTGGACATACAGTACCATGCTCATCTGTGAGTGTGAATGCAGCATTAGCCTCCAGAGGCAAGTTAGTGTTCCACAATGCAATGGTCAATGATGTACCATGTCAATGTTTGCTGGACAGCGGCAGCACCCTTATCGGTCTTCGGAAAGAACTAGTGAGCCCGGGTGATTACACAGGTGACACTGTCAGATGCCGAACCTTTTCGGGTAACATTGAGACTTACCCTTTGGCAAAAGCCCGTATTGATTCTCCGTTTCTTTCTGGTACCTTTACTTGTGCAATACTTAACAACCCTTGTACTGATTTAATTTTGGGGTGTTTACCTCAACTGAAACAATGTACTAGTGAAGAAATAGTTGCATGGGAGAAATTAAATGCAGCTAAGGCAACAACCAGAGTTGACACTTCAAAACATCATGACCCATTGCAAAATGAGACACTACTAATGCTTTTTCCAACCAGCACAGATGACAAAAACACACAAAAACTTATACACCAGCAGAAATCTGATTTTAATGTGTCTCCATACTTAAAATTGTCAAAAGGCAAAGCCAAAATGACCAAGAATGCATCTTGGTTCGTTAGACGTAATAATGGCATTTCAACTACATGTCATATTACTAGTAACCATGAACAGGTGTTACTTGAACAACATCAGTTAGGTGTGCTAAACAATGCACACAAAACACCATGTGCAGGTCATCGTGCATACAGCAATGCCAGGCCAAGTTTTTTCAATAACATAAAATTATTTTGTCATAATCTATTTGCTGGTAATGGCTGTCATCAATTGATACAAAAGTTGAAGGGTAAACATCCTACAGCTGAAATACAACCCTCTACACTGGCACCCAAGCCATTTGATAGAGGAAGGGTCAGTTCTACTACAAGCACACAAACAAATGTGCGAAAACAAGTAATCTGGAACCTGATCAAGACAGATTTAGGCTACTTCCATACAAACGAAATGGCAAGGACCATTCAAAGTGGCACATAACCATGGTACATGTTGACTATGAAATATCGATAAACAGACACTTAGAGATATTCCATGTCAACATGCGGAAACCTCACTTTTAAGGACAAGAGACAGAGGTAGTGACAGACGAACAGATTGCACCAACACCAAGTGATCAGACGACAGACATACACAACGCAACTACACTAGTTAGTGAGACTGGCAAATCCGACGAGGGGCATACATGTAGTGAACTTATAGAATACACATGAATAAATCAGAATACTGATGACTGGACAATACACCTACTGAAACTGAGACATGCCTTTGACAGAGTGCGACGCTTCGGTCTCACTGTCAAACCAGCAAAGTCAAATTATGCCTAAAATAAATTCATTTTTGGGTCATGTCATTTCTCAAGTCCAACTGTAGACTGACCTGAAAAGTAGTACCAAAATTATGAATCTGACCATGTCTAACAGAAAGAAACAGGTCAGAAACCTTTTGGGATTAGTAAATTACTCAGAAATTACAAATATATTTTCCAATGTCTTAAAATCTTCTGGAAATGAAATGTGAAAGATGCATTATTAATTCCTGCATTGTCAAAATTGAAGATCCTTTTTTGTAAATATTCCAATCCCTCCGCTTGCCTAATCCTAGGCTCATTTATTATCTTAGGTCATATGCCAGCAGAATCTCCATCACTGAAGTACTAGGCCAATTTTTTTTTTTTTTTGAGGGCATCTTCCATCCGCTTTGCTACGTGAGCAGTAAGATCACACATGCTGAGTCCAGGGATTCCATATCACAGTTGCAACCCTAGGCTTCATCTATACGGTGAGAAAGCTCCACCGCTTTCTGGCGGGTGTGCACTTCATTATCCAGACCGACAATTCTCCCATTACGGTCATTCAGACTGGTGTGCACCGAAACGACAGGATATACAGGTGGTCTCTTATCCTTCAAAACTATACGTTCAGTATAGAGCATATTAAGGGGAAAGACAACACCCTAGCTGATACCCTTAGTAGACCATCTGGGGTAGAAATACCTGAAATCCAACAGTTAAATGTAGAGTGATGGTTGGTACATGGGTATCTGATAATATAAGATGTAAAATAGCTTACATACATATCCACATTATTGGCGTAATCATGTACCAAAACACTGAACTATCATGTGTCCGTAGACATCAGATTAAGAACTGTGCTGCTATACTTAGATACCACCGTGTGAACTAGGACAGCTCATTTCCAACTAAGCTCCATTCCGGTGTATCATATATATGAACCGCAGAAAACAGTGTCAGAACAGTGCTTAATTACAGACACGAAAAGACAGAGCTACGACACCAGCGAACTCTACACGTGCACTACCGAGAGAACATTAAGATGACTGTGTAATGTATTTCAGATACCCAGGCAAAATGTGTGGTTATATTATGCCTATACAACCATTGCACATACATGAAGGCAACTACTAACCTGTGAAAACCGAATACTATGTATATAAACTTATTGTGATATGTAATATAATATTTTAAGATAGTGATAAATTAGATGTAGGTTAGGAACTATAACAGTTCTCATTTATTTTAATAATGTAGTTAGTACAGTAATTAACCCATTAAAATTAGATTAGAATATTAGTTTAGACATAAGAATAGTTTATTACAAGTTAAATTAAATTTATGATATGAATAGTACCATTTAGATTGTTATATTTCACTTAGTTTCATTGTAGTTAGTTTATTCCATCTTAATGAAACCATACCATCTTTCAAATATTACCATTTATTAGTATCATCATTTTACATCATAATAGATTAAAAAGAGTAGATAAGGTAACATACAGCATTTACACCAGTTAGATTAAGAACATCACTCATATAATTCCTTTGTGCATTTAAAAACATTATTTAGCATAGTATTTAGAAAAGTACATAAATTGTGGTCACATAATCCATTTAATTAAGGTACATAACTCACATCACAACAATTGCATTTAAATAGTTAGATTACATCACTTAGATTAGAAAAAAATAAGAAGTAATATAATCATATCATATAATTAACATAACAAATTTAATAAATTTAGGTAACACATTAAATACTTAGTTATAGAATTAGAATGGTATGTTAGAATGTAAAGTTTTCGTTAGTGAAATTGTGTTAGTGTGAATGTGTTGTCTGTAATATAGTTTAGAACTTAGATTACAGTATTTTGGGTTTCATAACAAGTGAATGTAGTCACGAATTAGTGTTATACACCTGTTTGTGGCCACATTGAACCAAATTATGACACTCAAAAAACTAACATACATACACATAGAATTTATAAATAGAGGATAGAAATTAGATTAGTAGATTTATTACATCCAAACACACAAACAAACAGAAAAACAAACATATAAATTGCATACACTATTTGTAAATCAAAGACAGATAACTATGGGGCCAGGGGACATAATAGACAACGAAGAACTAAATTAACAGTGAAATAAAGTCTTACGCGCGGAAGCGAAGGAGGTAAAGCCTGTCGCACACACTCTTGTAGAATGGTTGTTAAATATTATATGGGGGACATGAAATAATTCATGTGTTGACCCTAAGAAAGTCAACTTTGTATGGGTAGTAAGTTAATTTACTATGTGAGGGCAGGTCTTATAAGACAACGGTCCGGTTCAGACATACCTCTGATAAATATAATATAGCATGTGAGAAGGGGCTCACGCCAACCAGTCAAGTTTGTGGCGATTGCCAGTAGCCAAGTAAGGCTTTGCTACATTGTGACAATAGTTATTAATAGTCTATTGGAATGCCCAAAGCCAGGTTATCTAGAGTCTTTGACAAAAATTAGAGACACTAATTTTTTGTTTAGGAACCTCTTGCGTCACAACCAATGAGTGAAAGTTGATGACGCAACACAAGAGGGGTGGGTGTGTGTCAAAGACTCGACCGCATCCCCTCCGCCAGGGAGAGCGGTCAACCCTGAAGAGACCAGGAGGAGATACGGTGCCCGAGGCAAGGGCAGGGGAGATGAGGTAATAGGAGAGGGTTAGCCACTCCCTCATGAGACACGCAGGCGGTGTTCAGAGAGTTAGCACTCTAATCACGATAGTACCACACCTCGTGAAGCCATAGCACAGTTGAGTAGACACTCAACAGGCCACGTTTGCCAGCAGAGTGCGATGTGAGGTAACACGCACGAAGGTGAAGGTCACCCCGCGTGGTGGGTAACCACGGGAGAGAGGTTAGGCAGACGGGAGACTGGACTTGAGGCGTTCACATCGTTTAGAATAGCGTTAGGAGTTTTGTGTTCACTAATAGATAGAACTAGCATAGGGTTAGCAGTTTGTGTTAGATAATTCTGTGGCTGTATATTGTGTATTGCATTAGCGACTGTTTACCGCTTGTAAGCGAGCCAACGGCAATAAAATGGACCATGCATTTTGCCTCCCACACGACTTGCAAGTTGTCTTGTATGGGTGTGTGAGAAGTACCCGATGAGGCCTGTCAGTTGAGTTGTTGACACTTAGCCATAAGCAGATAGAAAGGATGGAAAGGATACAGAATGAAGCTATGCGCATTATTCTTGGATGTACAAGAGATACAGCATGCAGGGCGATGCGCTACCTTCTTGATTTTCCAACCATTGAAGAGAGAATACAAGTTTGCAAGGCACGCGCCTACCTCAGAATTAACGCAAACACACAACATCCACTGCATAGTGAAATTAGGAAGGTGAAGGGCAGCAGGTTAAAAAGAGGACGGTCGTGGATGGGTCAAGCCGAAGACATTCTTCAACAGGTGTGTTCACTTGAGGACTTAGAACCTGGCGAGGAGTGGGTGCAAGTGCCAACAGACTTCTGCACATCCTTTTCAGTTTGCATCCAACTAGATAGAAAATGGAGACAAGAAAATCCGGCTGCTGTTGGGGCTGAAGTACAAGCGTTGATTTTCGAGAATTCGCTAGACGGTGACGCGGTCATCTACACAGATGGGTCGGTCGTCCGACATGTGAGAAGCTCATGGGCCTTTACAGCTCGGGCCGGAGGGAGAATTGTGAAGGAGGACTCTAGTGCTTTCACTGAAACCACAAGTAGCCTGACCATGGAAGTCATGGCAGTAAGTAAAGCAATAACATGGCTCGAGACACAGACATTCACTAGGGCTTGTTTCCTTAGCGACTCAATGAACATGATCAAGAGGATGGAGGAGGGGTCGATCCGAAGAGAATGGTTGCTGCCTCTGAAGCGGTCTCGGCTGGCAAAGATTAGTTTCATCTTCGTGCCAGGGCATACGGGAGTACAAGGAAATGAGCGGGCTGACAAGCTCGCAGGTGAGGCTACTGTGGAGGGCGGACGCGCCATGGACCAGGCTGACATTCTGAATGCTCTAAGAGAAGTGAGACTTTTGCGAGAACCAAGTGATGACTGTGAATCTACAACAATGGCCAAACTGCGAGAGCAGCAAATTAAAAGAGGGGTGGCCAAACAAGAACACTACGCAGGAAGCCAAAGAAGATTGATAAACCAACACAGAACTGGCGTCGTTAGCCGCTACACGCTGCGTGATTTGCTGAGGAGGGGATCCGAGCACTTATGGACTGAATGGTTCGATGTGCAACGAGGATGATCTGTCGACTAACTAACTAACTAGCTATCCGTGTGTCACTAACATGTGTATATAATCAGTGTCTCGTCAAAGGCCATTTTCCATCCATTATATTCTCTTCTTAAATCTGGCTCATAGGACGATTGTCTCCTGAACAATTACAGACCCATTTCCTATCATCACTATCTAACCCACTGAAAAAGCACATTCATAAAGCAACATTACAGTATTTAGTTCGCAACAAGCTTATAGTTGACATATAAACTGGATTTCGACCAAAATATTCTTGCCATACGGCTCTAATAAACAATTTTAGAAAATTTGTGTCAGAATAGAACCACTTCTAGCGGTGTTTTTCCTATTTCAGAAAAGCATTTGATATGACAGACCATGTTATTTTAATTAAACAATTAGAAACAATGAAAATTGGCCCTAATGTTCAATGAGTTATATATCCTTTACAGGATGTTGCAGTGAACACCAGCATTTTTTTTAACTGTTGTGATATCTTGGCAAGTTTACGTTCAGTAGTTTGCCAATGTTTTCTGAACGACCGGCACCCAAACAATTTTGTAAAAGACCAACGCAACGCTGTCTGCTGCCAAATCGCGTGCAGATGTGTTTCGAACGCGGGTATGCGAGATCACGAACTGCGTCCGTAAATCATTGATAGAAACCTAATATTTAATTCCCATATTCAAGCGCTCATTAAACAAAGAGCGAGAAAAGTCTACCAACTCGCCAAAATTTAAAATTTCCTTGAAGAAAACATGAGGAAGATATTCTATTCTTCTTACATACAGACTCATTGTGACTACTGCTCTAAAATCTGGGGCGGTTGTTCCAATTCAAGCACCAAGCGGTTTTACGCACTCCAGAAACGGGCTATGAGTTTAATTTATTGTAAACAGGTAACCAACAATCCTAGCCTACATACTCCCTTCGGTTACTACCAATCCGCAAGCGTCTACTTTTCAATAAAGAAAAACTAATTCACACAACCCTGCCGAAATGACTCATATGATCTTTGGCCATTGTTTAAATATAATGCTAGACATAGTAAAAGCTTAAATATAGTGCACATCCCGCAGCCTAAGATAGACTTATACAAAACAAGCTTAGCTTACTCCGCAGCTCAGCTGTGGAACAATCTTCCACCAGATATCAAAGACATCGCCAGTCACTATCCATATAATCGCAAACTATTCAAACACTATCTCATTACAGATTACCTTCCCCCGTAGTAGTAGTAGTAGTAGTAGTAGTAGTAGTAGTAGTAGTAGTAGTAGTAGTAGTAGTAGTAGTAGTAGTAGTAGCAGCAGCAGCAGCAGCAGCGGTAGTAGTAGTAGTAGTAGTAGTAGTAGTAGTAGTAGTAGTAGTAGTAGTAGTAGTAGTAGTAGTAGTAGTAGTAGCAGCAGCAGCAGCAGCGGTAGTAGTAGTAGTAGTAGTAGTAGTAGTAGTAGTAGTAGTAGTAGTAGTAGTAGTAGTAGTAGCAGCAGCAGCAGCAGCAGCAGCGGTAGTAGTAGTAGTAGTAGTAGTAGTAGTAGTAGTAGTAGTAGTAGTAGTAGTAGTAGTAGTAGTAGTAGTAGTAGTAGTAGTAGTAGTAGTAGTAGTAGTAGTAGTAGTAGTAAAACCCTAGTATAACAGCCAGTCCCATTTTGGTAGACCAGTATGTTCACACCATAGCTAATAACAATTGCCATATCATTCAATTCTTTTAGTGAGTCATGTAGTATTGATTTTCGCATTTCCTTTCTATTTTCGCATTTCCATTTTTGCATTTCCCCATGCCTTTATAATACACGTCTTTTATATTGTTCTCAGTTAGCCTGGAATGATGTGTGGATGAAATAATGTATGAAATAGAGTAATAGAAGGGCAGAATGATAGACGCGCCTGAGTGCCAAATTCTTAATCCTTTGAAAATAAATTGTGTTCGTTGTCAAGATCAGTTCACACTCTTCTTTCATGGGTTTACGTTAGCCTGGTCGAGGGGTTAAACGGGTACACCGCCTTGCCCAGGGATGTCCTGTAGGCTAAAAGAGGGAAGAAAGAACGTTACATCTCCTAGGGCAGGAATTTACTTTTATCCATCAACATTATCAACAAATGATAACAGAAACACGAATAACTGGATAAAGAAAACCTCAATCAATCAGGTGCCGTCTCCGCAATGAAGGTTGGCTGCAATGGATCTCCAACACTGTCTGTCTCTCGCCCTGACTGTACATTATGTCAGGCTGATGCTCGTCCATCTCTTGATATTATCCTCCCACTTGTATCGTTGTCTACCTCTTGCTCGCTTGCTCTCAACCTTGCCTTCCAGTATGGTTTTATAAGAGTATCATGTCTTTTAACGTGGCCAAAATATTTCACGTCTCCTCTTTATTTCTTTCATCAACTCTCTCGTCATTCCCAGTTTTTCTAGGACCTCTGCATTTGATTGTTTTTGTTTCCATGAAATACGACCTATTCGTCTGTATATCCACATCTCCAGGGCTTCTATGCGACTTTCTAGTTGCTTGTTCAATGTCCAGGATTTCGCGCCCTACAGTAACGTTGAATATATACGTAGCATTTGACAATTCTCATTTTTAATGCGTTATTAATCTCTCTAGATGTTAAAACTGATTTCATGCCGTTGAAAGCATTTTTGGCCATTCCTATGCTCTTTTTGATTTCCATTTCACTTCTGCCATCATCTGTTATTATATGTCCAAGATAAGAGAAACTTGTTACTTGTTCTAGTATCTGCCCATTTAGTGTGATGTTCATCGATGACCTTTCCTTTTCACTGCTAATTATCATAGTTTTTGTATTTTGGATGTTAATATCTAAGCCACATTCTGCACTGTGCCTGTTTACTTCTTCCACTAGGTCTCTTGCTCACTTTCTGCTAGTAACACGGTATCGTCAGCGTTTCTAAGATTGTTTACGATTCTTCCATTGATGTTGAGTCCAGGCGTTTCAACTTGTTTAAAAATTCTTTCTGTGTATAGGTTGAAGAGGCTTGGTGACAGTACACATCCCTACAGTACTCCTATTTTTATCTTCTTTCTTGTATGACCTTGAGTAGTATCTTAGTTACGTGGCTCATTAAGCTAATAGAGTAGTTCTGTAATCCTCACACTCAACAGCTCTTGGCTTCTTCAGTAGTGTGATGAAAATTTATGTTTTCAAATCCTTGGGATGTACCCAGTATTATATATATCATTACATAAATATGTGATAGTTTCAATGCCAAAGCTAGATAAGGATTTTATCATCTCTGTTGATTTCTTGTCAGGACCTGCAGCCTTTCCTTCTTTCATCTTTATAATAGCCTTTTCTACTTCAGCCGTTAATATTTTTGGTCCATCTTGAGTATTATACAATGTTGGTCTATTGACCCTGTTGTCCCAGAATAAATCTTCTGTGTACTCTGTCCGTCTTTTTATCATGTCAGTGTTATTAATTATAATTTCTCAATTTTTTGCTCTGATACAACCATTTCCTGTTATATTATTTTTCTTCTTTGTAAATCTTTTTATATATTCATTTAATTCTTTCGAGGTGTGTTTTATTTCCAGATCCTCTGTTTCTTTGCAATGTTTCTGCAGCCACTCTTCTTTGGCAACTCTTCACATGTGATGTATTTCTCTATGTATTACTAAATACTCTGGAGTGTTCTTTACTTTCTTTCTTTGAGACATTTTACTCAAGATTGCATCGGTTATCCATAATTGTTGTTTCTTATTAATCTTCACTGGCAAGGTGGTATTTGCAATCTGAATACTGGTTTTTACACTTTCCCATTTTGTATTAATTTATTCCTTGGAATTTTCACGTCGGTATTGCTCCATACTTTCGATGATTAGCCCATCATATCTATTTTTGACTTTAACTAGGTATAGTTGACTTATTTCTGGTTGTTTCAATGCCGATATATCTACTTGAGGTGTCTTCGATTTCCTTATTCCTGAGTTTTTAAGTTTTATTTGTAATTCTAAAACTACAGGATTATGGTCATAGTTGATATCAGCGCCAGGGTATGTTTTGGCATTTTTAACATTGTTTTTAAATCTATTTCTAATCATAATGTAGTCAATTTGGTTTCTTGTTCTATCTCCAGGGCTTTTCTTGCGGTCCAGTAATTAAAAGAAATGCACCACTGAAAACCTTGACTGGAGAAATATCACTGATAAGAAACAGCAGATGGACAGATGGGTAGAGCACAATTTGAAGATTTACTCAAGTGAGACCACACGGGCGTATGATGCCCTCAACGCTACAGAGACTCTGCCAACTCTTGACCACCTGCACATGTACCATTATAACAGATGTTAAGTGTGCTATTAATGAACTTTCTGGCAAGGCTCCAGGTACGGGTAGGATTCCTATAGGGGTTATCAGAAGTGGGCAAGACACTCTACAGGTCCACCAGAGAAAGAAAAGGCCCACCGGTTTTCAGAGATTCGAGCATCGTAAAACTGTAGAAGAACAAGGGGGATCGGAGTGACTGTAACAACTATAGGATTATCTCACTTCTATATATCGTTGGGAAAATATTTGCCAGTAGTGCTCTGCGCAGAATTCAAGTCCTGGTAGATCAAGTCTACCCTCAATCACAGTGTGGCTTTCAATTTAACCGGTCTACCATTGATATGATATTCTCATTGCGACAAATGCAAGAACAATGCCGTGAACAGAATCAACCATGTTTATTGCCTTCATCGACCTCACAAAGGCATTTGATTTGATCAGTCGTGGTGGTATGTTTAAGGCACTAAAGAAGATCGTCTGCTCACCAACTATTCTGTTCATTGTGGAATCTTTCCACACAGGCATGCAGGGTACAATCAAGTTTGACGGTGCATCTTCAGACGAGTTTAAAGTCAAGAGTGGAGTTAAGCAAGGTTGTATACTTTATGTCACCCTCTTTGGGGTATAATTTACACTTCTATTGAAATATGCATTTCGTGATCAGGATGGTGATATATACATTCACTCACTTTCAACCGGCGGCCTTTACAATGCTCAGAGATTGAAGGCCAAAACTAAAATTAGAAGAGTACTGATAAGAAAGTTTCTTTCTGCAGATCGTGCGGCAATTGCGACCCACTCTGAGGAAGAATTGCAACGTCTTCTGTCTGCATTCTCCAATGTTTGTTATGAATTTGGTTTAACAATTAGCAAAAAGAAGACACAGATTATGTCACAAGGTGAACATGGGGTACCATCAATCTTTATTGACGACGCTAATTTGAGATAGTAGACCATTTTACATATCTAGGATCAGAGGTAAATAGCAAATTACTCCTAAATCAGGAAATCAACATCCGGATTGGTAAGGCAGCAACAACAATGAACAGGTTAACAAAAAGAGTCTGGGAGAACAGGAAGCTTACTGCCTAAACAAAAGTCCTTGTCTATCAAGCCTGTGTCCTTAGTACTCTTCTTTGTGGCAGTGAAGCCTGGTTAACTTACTCACACCAAGAGAAACGTTTAAGAAGTTTAATTTGCTGTGTCTACAAAGATTACTTGGTATTAAGTTTCAAGACAAAATCACAAATACTGAAGTATTGGAAATATCAGGTTGTGTGACGGTTTATTCCATGCCTAGTCTTCGTAGACTTAGATGGATAGGACATCTTAGGAGGATGGATGACGGTAGAATACCAAATGACATCTTTTTGGTGAATTACAGATGGGTAAGATATCTCAGGGTCAGCCTCTACTACTGTGAGGTATAAATATATATATATGATATGAAAGATTTGTCTAGGAGTATAGATTCTCCAGGGAAAATAGACATGGCTCTGAAATTTTCAGAAGGAATGCACTAGACCAAAAATGATACTAGTCCAACCTAACATTAAAAGTATAGGCTCCTGTAGATGATTTGGAGAGTCTGGCCATTAACCACAGACATCCTAGGAGATTGCACTCTCTATGTGTAATAATTATCTATGTGTTGTCGACCCCTCACCTCAGCTCTCCATTAATTTTATAAACAGTGACAAATATTAAATGCAATAAACAACACCTTGGAACAAACGTTCACAAGGAAGTAACTACAGCTCCTGGTTCTAACTATGACATTTATTATGGCATACCAGTGGGGTTCGGGAAACTCTAAGCTCTGCATTACTGCATCATATATTTTAAAAAAAGCATTACAAATGCAGAGATAACCAAATCAGTGCAGTACACTCTTTGATTAAACAAAAACCGAACAATTCCTACTAACGTATGAATCTAATACCATCCGTATCATTATCTGGAATGTTTTTCCCCCTCCAGAACAAAACATAATGTGACTACATCAGCATATGTTAAGAGAAACTAAACATATTTCATGAACCCCAGTAGACACACTAACTACCTGAAGCACTCCACTAATCCTTTATAGGGTAGATGATGGTAAATCGTTCTCCTAATTACTCATGTGACAGGTAATTCCGGTGATCCGGGGAAAACTGTAAGTTCACGCAACACTGGTATTCTGCAACTTTAGTATTTATAATCCACTACACGAAACATGAGAAGATATTCCTACACCCTCTCTATCCTAAAAAATCCTCTGATGCCTTCAACGCTGATGACGGACTGTATTATCCATTGTCCTGCTGGGCATTAACAGAATGATATATGTAACTGTCAAAGATTGCTCAGGCTGGATACGATAAGTGATGATGGTACTTGAACTCTGGATCAAACTTTTCCTTCATATGTCTGAGATAAAAGTGGGTCGGCAATCAAACGGTAACTCCACAAAGCAGTCGTAGTAACCACTCGGCTGTAGGCTTGTGAAACAAGGACTATCCCTAAGGTTTCTGTAATAGCTGGCTGAAAGATATCCTGGCGGCAATCCAAAAATTAAGTGGGTAATACACTTGAGTCGATGAACAAGGTAAATTCAACATGTCCTGAGCGACATTGTAAAAAGAAATTCTTCCGCTGGTTCCAGACACAAGTCCGAGTCTTACAACCGCATAGAGGAAATAAAGTGATAAGTCCAAAGCTTCTGCAGACTAGGCATCTCAGAGAGTTAGGCAACAAACACTGGAACTCTCACAGCTGAAAGTGGTGGTAGACGATCCACCATGGCTATACCAAGCCAGTTCTTGAGTTGTGCAGCAGACAAGGAGATTCTCCCAGAGACAATTAGTTGTATATGATAACTATAGGGGTTACCAAACCAATTGTTACCTCTGATGGCCAAAGCTTGATAACAACAAAAAAGGGAAATAACCTGGATAGGAATTTCTGGTCGAGGTTGTCGAATATTAGAAGAATTACGTCCCTTTTCGGTTGGTATTCCAGATGGTAATAACAGCATGAAGACGATTAAAGCCCTGTCCTGCCTGTATATATAAGCCACGTGATTCTCCTTCAGTACTGCAAGATTGAAAGAAAGCGAGCGATGTACATCTGACAGAATATCAATTGTCATTGTAACAAATATACAGAGAAAACAAAGGAAAATAACGGGAGGGGGAAATGTGTCCCATTCGCCCTCTCTCTTCTCTGATGGTTGAGTGTTTCTCAACTCTGTTGGCGAGTGTGGTATCTATCTATTGATTAAACTTATTCGTGCTTCAGTCTAGGCTTCGTGACTATACTATCCGAAATTACAAAACGACATATCCCGACAAGACAGTACGAACACGATAAGACATAATCACCACAGAATATATACACCCTCTCACATCACATGGGAACCAACCACAAAATGAGAGGACATATAATTCATTTCTAGAATAATACTGGAATCATCCATTGGGTATTTATCCACCATGCACAGATCTCACCCACATAACACTCGGAAGTAGGGGGTTTAAACCCCAGTTAAATAATCTTCTTGTTGTGGCCAGCAAACCACTGCACGACTTCACAGCACAACTTGATTTAAGGTATGTGCTTTTTAAAAGCCTGCAGCCTTTCTCTGAACATAAAAATGGTCATCAAGGTGTCCCCATGAAATGGGTCTTGCTAACATGGCATGCAGGTCTGGCAAACTTTCTGAAGACATGGGGTGTCCTGTCACGGGATACTGTGAGTTAATGATTCCCTGATAAACTTTAATAGTAAGATTAATTGCAATGTAGGAGGAGGGTTAACAATCGAGTACTTCAGTCTGAGATGAGGATAAATTGAAGATCATTGACCGAATGGTATAAAAATAGGATACAGTGTGAGGGGTCATTGCCCATCGACTTCAACTTACAAAACAATGCGGAGACAGCGGGTTGGGGAACCAACGGGGGAACACACGAAGACGGTGATCAAAGAGTTAGAACTCTTTGATGTGCGACGATTGGGGAACGCGGAACTCAGCGGAGAAACACGGGACGGAGCGGGCAAATAACGAATACGTGTCTTCACAGACTTTTGATGTGGAGAATTACGGCAAATTTTATTGTGGATCAAAAACAACAGAGAATTGGACACTCGGTATAAATTGGTGGAAACTTGTTTTGGAGTTAGTGTGTGCTACCACACTGGACGGAAAACTGGATTTATGTGTCCTGTAATAGAAAAGAAATCATCCCTTATTGTTTAAAGGCGATGGGATAGAAGTGCTTATGTGCTGATAGATTTCAATTCTTGGAGTAACATAAACTATATAAGGTACTCTAGCCTTAGCGTAATAGTATAGCATAGGGAAATAGGTGTGTGTGCTTGGCTTTTACCATTTCTTTGTGTTAGTTAATCGTTTAGACTTTAGTGAACTCGTCTGTCTTATGTCAGAGTATCTTTCGGAAGTCTGATTACGGCTGGAGAAAGACTCTCACATAAGAATTAGTTTGAATCAGACTCATATCACCTGATTAAATATATATCCCACAGGTTTCACATAGACTCCTGACATGCTCAGAAAAGATTAAAGACATTAACGTCACTTGTGCAGTGAAAGTATTTCAATAGAGCAACTTCAACATAGCCATTCACTAATCGTGGGCTGACATAACGAATTGCAAATAACAGGGTTTTGTGAAAACCATTGAAAGGACTTTCATTATAATAAAGCAGAGATACCCAAAACTGCATGCATTGGCACTGTGGATAAATATAAAACTTTGATAACTAGAGACAGTGTGTAGAACGTTTACAGTAGCACTAGTCAATGTTGGACAGTGGCGATGTGTTTTTCCGGGATGGATTTTACTATCTTCCAAGAAAAGGAACAATGCTAAATTCAAACTTATCATAATCGCATTATTTTACGGTGATCCAACTGTGAACATTTTCCCAATATCGGATAACGTCCAAACTCAAGCAGAACGGAGCATCCAGGGTGAGAGCTGTCCATTTATTTGTGTGATGTCTTGTGGCTTGGCCGTAGGCAGATGGGAGAAAGATACGGCACATACGAATTCAGAGTCCTATCTTGCACTCACAATAGAAGACACTACCATCTACATATACACATCCAATACATACAACTGACATAGTTTTTTCAGCAATAAATATTTTATTAATTGTTGGAGGAAACTGTTGTCAGGGTATGTTATGAAGGAATGAGAGAGAGAGAGAGAGAGAGAGAGAGAGAGAGAGAGAGAGAGAGAGAGAGAGAGAGAGAGAGAGAGATCTAGTGAATAGGGGACAGAACGGAGGAGTGTAGACAAAAGTCTGTCAATAATCCCAGAGGATAAATAGTTTAAAGGTGTGCTTGTTGATTCCATATTCCTCCAGGGACGACCAGCGACATGTCCACCTCTCTTCCCCCATGAGATTATACCCATATAAAAACATAACATCAACTTCCCCTGCATCTTCATGAGAATTATTACATAATAATTCAGACACTATGTAAAGTACAACACGTATGAATAAGAAAATGCACCCTTAAGTACACAATAGTTCACTTTGTGTCTAGTAAAGACATTTCTCCAGCTTAGAGAATGTGGATACAAATATGAAGGTATAGTGAACAGGTTTACTGCATAGAAAAGTGCAGAAGATAGTGTGATATTCTTCACCAAATTTAGATTAGCCATTCATAGCAGGATAAAAGGGCAAGCATAGGAAAATTATTAGTGGAAAAGACATGTTCGGTTTACAGAACCGAACCTCAGGCTATCCCTTAAAGAAGAGATTTCACAGTTTCAAAATCCAACCCAAATACAAAGATACATATCATAAAAAGATATAGGTGTTAACATTTATAATGCAGTAAGTTAATCTTACCCTATGCACCAAAGGCACAAATGGGCGAAAACCACTCCTCGACTAGTATACGTCTTGACTTGGTAGGTCTACATACTCTAGTGACAATTTCTTGTCGGGCCCAGTCTAACTAGCCTGTCTATAGCCTAAGCTACAGCAGTACATTCCAATTACGTTTTCCTGTTCCACATTCCGCTCCTCATAAGGCCCTCTTAACTAACGTTACACCTGCGACTTCATTTCCTAGAAACTGTGTCTGGAAACTGGGGAGAATGGAAACATATATCACAACTACGATACAAATATGTGTGTAAGCGGGACATGATTGATGCAGGAATTGATAATGCACATTGGGAGCAAGTCGCCGCTGAACGTGTTGCATGGATGGCATAAATCGGAAATGGGATTGAAGACATAGCAGAAAATGATTGCAGATAGGACAGACACTGAGCGTGTGAGACGTAAGATGTGCCTGATAGTTGAAATTACCATATGTTGACATGTGTCCATTGTGGACCAACATTTACAACGCGAATTGGTCTGATAAGGCACATTCGCTATCGCCACGGGTTGTAGTTATTATGCCTTTTTTGAAGCACAATGTAACAAACTATTGTCTGTCAAGAAGATATCTGTTATTATCTGCTTCCATATGCTTCTATAAGCGCCAACCTATACGTGTGAATTTATGAGCTGTCTTGTTACAAAATATTTTATTGTACACAAACAAAAGTTAGTTGCATATCTTTTACAGGACATTTGCAGTCAACACCAGCATTTTATTGCTGTTGTTGACGTCTTGGCAAGTTTACGTTCAGTAATTTGCCATGGGGGTGTGGCATAGTCAAACATAAATAAAATAATGTTGCATTAAATTAAGTTAGAAGCAAGCATATTAATAACGTTAACCATTTTATGTTTTATTACCATTATCAAGTATGCGAAATATTATATTTATAAGATAAGTATTTGCAAGACTTCCAAAGGATAATCCAGTCCATTACCCCATATTGACAACAGTCACCTCCAGTTTAATAGGACTGAGGGAAAAACCGTGGGCGGCTGCTTTTGCGGCTGACTCAATCACCGGACTATCATTCTGAGCCGGTGTTGGATCCTAACTATAACTTCTCCTTGAAGTTGAACTGAGTAGGGGTAATGGTGAAATCGAATTTAACGAATCCACACTGAGCATAGGACCACATTTCCACCACTTGTACGACTAAAGAACAAAATTTTCTGTGACAACAACAGACAAGTGATTAATAATTGCTATTTATTGTTCATGGGTAACACATTAATTTTTACTCTAACAAAGGAGAAGTAAGGTACCTCCTTAACTCGGCCTGCCTACGGGGACACCCTCGGGAAAGGTGGAGTACCCGTTTAGACTTCCGATCAGGGGTAACTGAAGCCATGGGTGCAGGTGATGGATGAGGTTTAAAAGCAACCGACACATAATTGTACGTTATGGTCTCCAACTTCAAGACGGTAGGCAGAGGATCTATTTTTTGGGGAGACAATGGCAACGGTCATCGACCAGTATGGTCACTGCCAAGAAGAAAATCAATGGCAAACTACCTTCTGTACAGATGCCAAGACAATCATGTTTTGTAGTCTCATCGAAAATCAGAGAAACGCGTAAATGGGTGCTCCATAGGAGTAACCTCGCCCGGTAGGGGGAGTCATGTGCACCAGTCCGTCAGCAAGTTACTTAGTGCAAAAGATTACTATCATTGAAAGTAGGAACTTGGAATGTTAGAACAATAAGTGCAGATGGGAAGTTGGATAACATCAAACAAGAAATGGGAAGAGAGAATATTAACATATTAGGAATGTGTAAGACAAGATGGAAAGAGACAAATATTAAGACGGGATTGGGGGGGGGGGGGATTTTAAGATTATATTTTTTGGAGGAGAGGAAAGGCAAAGAGGTGTAACAATTATCTTGGATCTGAAAACATCAAAATCTGTTAAAGGATATTGGGCAGTGTCAGACAGGGTTCTCTTGGTAAAATTAACTGGCAGATCTTATAACATAAACGTCATTCAAATATATGTCACAACAGAAGAAAGCAGTGAAGACAGTGTAGACGAATTTTATAAAAACATGGATAATGCTTTGAAGAAATGTAAACATTCAGAAATAAACATAATAATGGGTGATTTCAATGTGAAAGTAGGAAATCAAGGTGATGGATGCACAGTAGATAAACATGGTTTGGGAGAACGAAACGAGAGGGGATACAGACTTGTAGAATGGGCAAAAGAACATGAACTGAATGTCGGAAACACTTGGTCATAGAATATTATGGACATGGAGAAGTCCTCACAGCAGGATTAGAAACCAGATCGATTACATCCTGATTGGCAGAAGGTTTCGAAATGCGTTAACATTCGCAAAAACAGTGCCACATCCAGAATGTTACAGTGATCCCAGACTGATTATAGGCACGTTGAAGGTAAAGTTAAAGAAAATCAAGTATACCAGGAAACACTACAAATGATCTGTGTGCATTAATAAATAACAAGGAAACACAGGATAATTGTAACATAGAAGTAAAGAACAGATTTAATGTATTGTCTGTTCTAGAGATTTTATTTCAAAATATGGATGATCAATGGGGAAATAAGAATTCAATCAATCTCGGGGGAGCTGGTAGTCTCGAGGTATGGTGTCCGCCGCGAGTACTGGAGGTCCCGGGTTCAAGCCCCGGTGTGGACCGGAATTTTTTCACGTGGACTTCTAGTAATAAAATTTCCCCTGGTCTCTGGGTAGTGAGATCGGACGCCCGTGTGTATTGTTGCGCACGTAAAAAATCCCTTGGCAGTTGGAAATCGAAAAACGGCGCTGTCCGGGCAAAATTTCGAGTTAAAATCTACCCAAGTATTTCAGAATCCTCGCCGGTGCTACGGAGTTCGTGCAGTGAGCTGAGTTTCTCCAGACTCAGGTTTGAGTTAGGAGGAGAACTGAGCACTTATGGGTTACACTCGTGTACCGTGATGTTGATACATCGACTAAACTAAATTAATCTGGCTGCAGAAACAACTATCCCAAAATTAAAGAAAGTAGGTCGTAAGAAATAGATGACTGAAGAAATTTTAACACTAATGGTAACAAGAAGACACAACAATAGTAATCCTGTGCGGCAACTCCAGTCATTAGATACAAAACCGTACCGATTCCTACACTAGCAGTCAAAGAGCCTGTTCCTCTGTACGCCACAAACAATTGTATTTACCAATTCACATGTAAATGCCAGGCCGTTTACATTGGTAGAACAGAGAGACAGCTTAACAAACGGGTGTCAGAACACATACCTCAATGGGTCAACGAGATACAACACACAGGAGATGCTAGCCTCGTGGGGCCGACACACCGGAAGCTCCCGGCGTCTTCAATCGGAGGCACATTGTCGAAAGTGGCCATGTGGTGGACAGAGACACTGCATTTCGCGTGTTGTTTAACACACAAAATACTCGCTTGTTAAAATTTGCAGAAGCAATTATGATCTATCAACGCAAGCCAGAATTGTGTAAACAGAAAGACATGTTAGTCAGTTTAAAATTACCGTGGTAGATAAGTGACATTACTGTGCGAATATGTGTATATTTCAACTTGAAGGATTTATCTAGTTAATTCACGTAAGTTGTGTGATTTCTGCAGTATGTACCTGACGAGATGCAGCGAAATATGCCAGGCAATAAATCGTGCAATCTATTGTTTGTGTCTTCGTTATTCAAATAATAATCCTGACAATTATGAAGAGATTCACAGGAAAGTAAGAACATTATGTAAAGAAGCAAAAGAAGTATGGCGTGAAAAAAAATTGCATAGCAATTGAAGAACAACACAAAGG
>OY992891.1:78916848-79009348 GCA_963921405.1 Cepaea hortensis
AATATTCCCATTTACTTGTATATTACATTGTGCTACTTCGTTCTTCCAAGTGACCACCATAACATGTGTCTTCTTACAAATTAATTCTAACTCCAGTTGCTCACTGTGTACAACAACTGCGTTTACTAATTGTTGTAGATCTTGTGCATTGTCTGCAATCAATACTGTATCATCTGCATATCTAATGTTATTGATGTTTGGTCCTCCAATGCTGATTCCATTTATATCTTCTACATTCCTGAAAATATTTTCACTGTATAGGGAAAAAAGATCTGGAGACATTACACATCCCTGCCTAACACCTCTCTTAATAAGTTGATATTGTCCCACTTCATTATCAATCCTTATGGCAGCTTGTTGTTTCCAATATATGTTTTTTATACGTCTAATGTCTTTCCCATCAATTTGTCTAATTCTATCAAAAGCCTTTGTGTAGTCAATAAAGCAAAGATGTATATCCTTGTTTACTTCTATAGCATGTTTAATAACTGTTCGCAGCATATACACAGCATTTACTGTACCCTTTCCTTCTACAAACCCACATTGTTCTTCCCCTATTTCAGGTTGTATTTTCTTCCTCACTCTTTGCATGATAATTCGTAGCAAAATCTTTGTGATGTGGCTCATTATACTAATTGTTCAATGTTGATCACATTCCAAGATTCCTGATTTTTTTGGGATTGCAATAAATATAGAGTTACATAATTCAGAAGGTATATCTCCAGTATCATATAATGTGTTCTGCAGTCTGGTGACTTGATCTAGTCCAAATTCTTCTAAAGCTTTAATCATTCCTGTTGTGATGTTATCTGCATCTGATGCCTTGCCAGCTTTCATATGCTTAAGAACATTTCAAACCTCCATCTTTAAAATTTGCTGCCCTTCATGATTAAATCTAATATCATACTGTTCCTCTTTGTTATCATTATAAAGGTTTTTCACATAATCTGTCCATACATGTAGAGTCTGATCTTTTTTCTATTATGATTTTGCCATCTTTAATGATGTATTGGTAATGTTGGAACGAATTGTAAGGGAGGTAGCAAGGGAAATTAAAATGCTTCTTATTGTTTTCTCTCTTATTTCCCTTTCACTTGTAACAATGTTCAAATAAACTAAATGTAGAGGAGCGGCTGGCCGAGTGGCTAGAACGCCGGACTCTCCTTCGGGAAACCCGGGTTCGATCCCTCGGTAAACTGTGGGATTTTTTTTCTGTCGGGGCAAAGAGAAAATCCTAACCTGCACAGTTCGTGGTGACTGCACTAGCCAGGCGGCCTTAATTCCTCAGGCTCAAAGACCCCTCTGCCATACACCGCAAGGTACTATATTGGCAGTAAATGTCAGTAAAATGACAGTAGAAATATGCATACGTCACCTACACACCCTCATGCAGCGCTCTGTATATACACGCACACAAATATTGAACACACAGGACGCCTTTAAAATACGAACAAGACAAAATGCAACACTGTCTAACACTAAATACAGATTGCTTTTTTAAAACGGGGAGAAAATGAATCTGGTCCAACAAACAAATAAAAAACAAACAAACAACAAACAAACAATAAAAGAACATAGAGAAAGGAACACATTCCTATTATTTCTATTACTATTAACACACCGATGTTTTACTATCATACGTACTTGCTTTGTCTATTATTAGCATTGCTAAAATTATCATCACTTTATTACCATTATTTTATAATTATCATTAATATTGTGTTCTTATTATTAAGTATTATTAAAAATATTGTATTTAGTCATCTCCCCCTTTTCACATTTTGGTATTGTTATTGTTGATGCTGCTACTACCATCACCACTAATAGTTGGTTCTAACAAAGTTTACTGCCTTGATCATCATTACTGTAGAGTGGTAGTGATTGTATTGGTAAGGTTGGAACTAATTGTGAGGGTGGTAGCAAGGGAAATAATAATGCTTCTTACTTTTTTTTCTTCCCCCACCCCCACCTTTCATTTGTAAAAATCTTCAAATACATAAAATGTAAAATTAAGCAAATATCATCTACACGCCCACACGCACGGCTCTGTTAATACTTCTTCTTCTTCTTCTTCTTCCTCTTCTTCTTCTTCTTCTTCTTCTTCTTCTTCTTCTTCTTCTTCTTCTTCTTCTTCTTCAGCGTTCCGAGCCATTGAGGTTCTTTGCTGCAGATACAATCCGTCTCCATTCGTCTCTCTGGTGGACCTTCTCTTGCCAGTCATTGATTCCAAGTGCTTGTAAGTCTGTATATGTATTATCTCTCCACCGTCTTCTTGGTCTACCTCGGGGTCTACGGTCATTTATTTCCTGAGTGTAAGCGAGTTTTGTTTCCCTATTATCTTCCATGCTTTCTATATGCCCCAGCCATTGTAGTCTATTAGCCTTCATTATACCAGTGATTAGCGGGGACTTAAACAGATCATACATGTCTTTGTTACTTCTTCTTTTCCACTCTCCACTTTGTGTATCCCTAATGGGTCCAAAGATGTGTCTTAAAATTTTGTTCTCAAAGGTTTGTAACAAGGCTTCGTCTCCTTTCGTTGTACTCCAGGTTTCAGATCCATACAGCACAACTGGTCTGATCAGTGTTTTGTATATTGTGATTTTGGTGATTCGAGATAGCGCATTTGATTTTAGTAGATGTTTTAGTGCATAGTATATCTTATTTCCAGAGTTGATTCTAGTTTGTATTTCTTCTCTTATGATGTTGGAGCAGTTGAAGATTCTGTTAATACACGTACACAAATACTTAACACACAGGACTCCTGTAAAAATACGTACAATACAAAATGCAACACTACCTAACACTCAATAAAGACGGATTAAAGCCACACAAAAAAATTACTGTTACTTTAAATATGTGTGGTATACGACACGTCATCACACTCATACGCAAAGACAAACTAGACTTTATTCTACTACCAAAACAAAACAACCTGATTTCGAAAAGATTTGCACGCAAGTCAACACCCAGCTAGGTCTCAGACATTCATGCTTTAGTTTAGGCACACTACAAACATTTATTAATATGATTGTCAAGAACCAAGACTGAAAAAGAGAAATATTTAGACTCGTAGAACCACTGTTGACATATTTACAATACTCGTCATGGAGGCGAATGAATCAGCACATTATACTTCTTTTTCACCGGGGATTGGGGATAACAGGGAGGCCCCGCTATTCGTCGCTCTGTTTACGTCGTTTCGCTATAACGTCGTTGTCACAATGGGATAAAACTTCACTTTACATCGCTACGTTCCTCTATAATGCCAGCACCCGTGCTACTATGCTGCGTTATCCTCGCCATTTTACATCTTGTGCAGTACGTTTTTCCATAATTTTATAGTGTAATCACCCATAATTATGAGTTAAAAGCGCATAGTAAGTGCTGATAATGTGTCTGGTTGTAAGAGAACCAGGAAAAGTTTTACTTTTGAGGTGAAGTTAGATGCGTTATTTCGTTTTGAGGCTTTTGATATCGGTAAAGTCCATGGTTTACCTCCAACCACAGTAAGGACAATTCGTGCATGTGCTAACAAAATCAAAAGAGTTTGCTATAAGCGTAACCTCTTTGAGTACTTCCAAGATCACTCGTACCAGAAGTACCATTATGGAAAACATGGAAGCACTATTGGCCTCCTAGATTGAAGACCAGAACCAACGGAATATGCCTGTGAGCAAGATGGCTATCCAAGAGAAAGCAAAGTCTCTCTATGAAGATTTAGCTAAGAAAGCGGGTTAAAGTAGTACTAGTAGTTCTGCTGGTAGTATTGGAGTGAATCGTGGTTTTAATATCTCTACGTTCAAATAATTCTATCTATGGGAAATAGTGTTTCGCTATACGTCGTTTCACTTAAAGTCGCGTTTTCCAAGAACGTAACCCCGACGTTAATCGGGGCCTCCCTGTACTACCATAGTCAGGTACAGCACAAAGGGAGGCTGGACCTCGTATGTCAGTTTCCTTGTCAGCTGAGAAGGGGAAAGTACGACCATTACCAAGGGGAAATCCCATTAACCTCTATCTCAACCACGCCCACAATAAATAAATACATTGTGCCTGTGATGAAGTTAGTACAAAATGTAGCTACCTTCAGTCTGTTTGCTCTGTCTGTCTGTCTGTCTGTCTGTCTGTCTGTCTGTATGTCTGCCTGTCTGCCTGCCTGCCTGCCTGCCTGCCTGCCTGTCTGTCTGTCTGTCTGTCTGTCTGTCTGTCTGCCTGCCTGTCTGTCTGTCTGTCTCTCTCTCTCTCTCTCTCTCTCTCTCTCTCTCTCTCTCTCTCTCTCTCTCTCTCTCTCTCTCTCTCTCTCTCTCTCTCGTTTGTTTCAATGTTTAATGTATGAAAGATTTTGTAGGTACATACAATATGTATCATTTTCAGAAAGCAAAAATGAAAGAATATGTTTGGAGTATAAAAGTTTCAGCGACACCGTTAATCTTGCTGTCATAAAACTAAGTGAGAATGAGAATAATTGGAATATGAAAGAATTTATATTGAAAGCTTTTAATATGCATGAGAGCAAATGATTACTCCACCATCATCATCAACATGTAATATGTAGGTAATTATACATGCCATGAATGTAATATGATCACGTGTATGTGAATGTATATGGTGTGTCACTAAATGTAAAACACACAGACACAACATACCCTGTAAATACACAGTGTTTTGTTTTAACGAAATAAACGTTTAAAAATATTCACGATGCTATAAAAATGTTCTTAGCCATATAAATGAGTGTAAGAAAGAAACAGGAAATAGTGAGTACAGGTTGAGTGAAATAATATAAAAATTCTAGAGGTCACCAAATCCAATAGTAATTATTGAATTTGCAAATTTGTTGTGTGTGCATATATAATACTTGTTACATTTACCAAAAAAATAATGTGGGGTGGGGGAGGGGGGGAAGATTAATCTGCCCCTACAAACAACTACAAAAGAAGTACAAGGAGGAAAATAACAACTGCTATTATTTCTATTATTATAATGGATTTGATGTGTCATTACGTACATGCTAGTTGATATTTATATCCTCACTATTATTATCATTATGTCATTGTTTTTATTATTGTTATTGTAGCTACCAGCAGGGCCTCCCAAGCCGGACAGGTCAAAGGGTAGAGAACAGACAAAGAGAAACACCCTGGTCCTCCAGGTTGGGGGTTGAAGCGTGGGGTTAACATCCCCACCTTTGTAAAAACCTTTCTTTGTTACGAAACAAATACATGAGCCTCGATATCGGACTGACTTATCTGGACAACGACCTTGGAACGTTAAAGGACTTTTGAGATTTGGAACATGGAATGTACGGACACTATATCGAGCTGGAGCGGCCGAAGAACTAACCCGGGAGCTGATTGAATATCAAATGGATATAACAGCAATTCAAGAAATAAGGTGGCCAGGAGAGGGTACTTTAGAGCAAAATGGAATGATTATAATATATGGAGGAAACACCCAAAATAAACATGAATTAGGAACAGGATTTGTCATCAAAAAAGAGTTATGGGGGAACGTTTTAAACTTTAAAGCTTTTAATGACAGGATTAGTAAATTACGAATAAAAGGTAAATGGAAAAATATAACGATGATTAATGTACATGCACCTACTGAAGAAAAAGAAGATGATATTAAAGAAGACTTTTATAATGATCTGGAAGATGTCATAGAAGAAACCCCCAAACAGGACATCCTGATTGTGCTAGGAGACTTCAATGCAAAAATAGGTAGAGAGCAAACTAATAAAAAAGTGGCCGGTATGGAAAGCCTACATACAACTTCAAATGATAATGGATGGAGAGTCATCAACCTGGCAGAAGCCAAAGGACTGCAGATTAGCAGTACCAGACTACAAAGAAAGGATATACACAAACAAACTTGGAAATCATGTGACAAGAGAACCTTTAATCAAATAGATCACATTTTAATTAACAACAGAAATGCATCAAACATACAGCAAGTCAGAAGTTATAGAGGAGCTGAGTGCCACAGTGACCACTTCCTCGTTGGAGCAAAATTTAAAATAAAACTTAAGAGAGCTTTCTATACTAAATTACAAAGATTAAACCCAACATATAACAGAGAAAAACTGCAAGACATTACAGTCAAAGAGAAATTTACAGATGAAATAAAATGTAAACTTGAAACTCTGCAAAACCCTTTGGAGGAAAGCATTGACCAAACTTGGTTGAACATCAAGAATACAATTCAGTCTACCGCAGAAGAATGTCTCGGTGTGTTAACCACGCATAGAAAGAACAGATGGTTCAATCAAAAATGTGAAGAAGCAGTCATTAGGAAGAAGAATGCCAGACATGTATGGTTAAATTGCATCAATAACATCCAAAAGGAAGAGCATTATAGAAATGAATGTAAAGAGGCTACAAAAATAGTCAGACAGCAGAAGCGAGAATATATGAATAATATAATCAAAGATATGGAAACTAATCACCAGAAAAATGAATCCAGAAAATTTTTTAAAGAACTGAAGTCAATGAAACGAGGGCACCAACAAAACACATATGGTTTAAAAGACAAAAATGGGAATATGATAAATACCAATGAGGAAATGTGCAACACATGGAAAGAATATTTTATTGAATTACTAAATTGTGAAGCTCCAAGTAACATTTTCTCACAGGAAGAGGTTCTAACATGCGAACCACAAATTGAAGAACCTACATTTGAAGAAATCCTATATGTAATCACACGACTTAAAAACAATAAGGCAACTGGGACTGATGGAATTGCTGCTGAATTTATAAAGGCAGGTGGCCATGCATTACATCAAAAGCTATATGAACTAATAATAAAAATCTGGAGGACAGAAGAATTACCCCATGACTGGAAAGAGTCATTATTGATACCTATCTTTAAGAAAGGAGACAAGTTCCAATGTGGAAATTATAGAGGAATATCACTACTGTCCACAAGCTATAAGATACTATCTGCAGTATTACTAAATAGACTAAAACCATATTCAGAAGACATATTAGGTGACTACCAGGCGGGGTTTAGACAAAACAGATCAACAATAGATCAGATATTTATCTTACGACAAATAGCCGAGAAACATTGGGAATATAAAAGAGATCTCCATAACATTTTTGTGGATTTTAAAAAGGCTTATGATAGTGTCCATAGGAATAGTCTATGGAATGCTATGCAGGAATTTGGAATACCAAGGAAGTTAATCAACATGACCAGACTATGCATGGAAGATACTTATAATATAGTAACATATAAAGGCAGGAAATCAGACCCCTTCCAAATAACATCTGGCTTGAAACAGGGTGATGCACTATCGCCGCTACTCTTCAATCTGGCTCTAGAGAAAGTTGTAAGGAAGGTAAAGGAGGAATGTGATATTGGAGGAACATCCAAGCTGCTTGGTTATGCAGATGATATAGATATTATAGGGCAAAGTGAACAAAAGACATTGGAAATATTGACTCACTTAAAGGGAAAAGCCCAACAGATGGGGCTGGTTATCAACCAAGATAAGACAGAATATATGGTAATTTCAAGAGACGGAATGGCTAGAAACTCTGGCCACATACAAATAGATAATATGACCATTAAAAGAACGGAAACATACAAATACCTGGGTACGATCTTCAACTGCTCCAACATCATAAGGGAAGAAATACAAACTAGAATCAACTCTGGAAATAAGATATACTATGCACTACAACATCTACTAAAATCAAAGGCGCTATCTCGTAACACCAAAATCACAATATACAAAACACTGATCAGACCAGTTGTGCTGTATGGCTCTGAAACCTGGAGTACAACGAAAGGAGACGAAGCCTTGTTACAAACCTTTGAGAACAAAATTTTAAGACGCATCTTTGGACCCATTAGGGATACACAAAGTGGAGAGTGGAAAAGAAGAAGTAACAAAGACATTTATGATCTGTTTAAGTCCCCGCTAATCACTGGTATCATGAAGGCTAATAGACTACAATGGCTGGGGCATATAGAAAGAATGGAAGATAATAGGGAAACAAAACTCGCTTACACTCAGGAAATAAATTACCGTAGACCCCGAGGTAGACCAAGAAGGCGGTGGAGAGATAATACATGTACAGACCTGCAAGCACTTGGAATCAACGACTGGCAAGAGAAGGTCCACCAGAGAGACGAATGGAGACGGATTGTATTTGCAGCAAAGAACCTCAATGGCTCGGAACGCTGAAGAAGAAGAAGAAGAATTAATATTATGATATTTATTCATGTCCCTTTGTCACTATTTTTATTGTTATTGTTGATGATGCTGCTACCCTTACCATTAAATATGTGGTTCTGGCAAGTTTTACTGCCATTGTCATCATTACTGTAGAATGGTAGTGATTGTATTGGAAAGGTTGGACACACCCTTGGGCAAGGTGGAGTACCCGTTTGGCCCCCCCCCCCCCGATCAGGGTTACGTGAAGCCATGGGTGCAGGTGGTGGATGAAGTTGAAGAGCAGCCGACAGATAGTTGTAGGTTGTGGTCTCCAGCTTCACGACGGTAGGCAGAGGATCTCCTTTTTGGGAGACAATGGCTACGGTCATCTACCTGTATGGTCACTGCTAGGAGGGAAAGCAATGGCAAACTACCTTCTTTACAGATGCCAAGAACATCATGTACTGCAGTCTTATCGATAATCAGAGAAACGGCGGTAAATGGGTGCTCCATAGGAGCAGCCTCGCCCGGTAGGGGTAGTCATGTGCACCAGGTGACTCCAGACCGTCATCAGGCGACTGAGTGCAAAAGAATATCAACATTGAAAGTAGGAACTTGGAATGTAAAACTATGAGTGGGGATGGGAAATTTGATAACATTAAGAATGAAATGAGAAGATTAAATATTAACCTGTTAGGTGTATGTGAGACCAGATGGACAGGAATGGACATTATGACATCTGAGGAATATAGAATAATCTATTCTGGTGGAGAGAAACAACAGCGAGGAGTAGCAATTATAATGGATACAGAGAGATCAAAATCATTCAAAGGATATTGGACTGTATCAGACAGAGTGTTACTGGTGAAGTTGAGTGGAAGACCTTTTGATGTCAACGTCATAAAGTGTATGCACCAACAGCTGACAGTAGTGATGACAGTATCGATGAATTGTATAGTGATTTAGAGAAAGCCTTCAAAATATGCAAGAATTCTGAAGTAACTATCATAATGGGTGACTTGAATGCCAAAGTTGGAAATCAACAGGACGGATGCATAGTAGGCAACTATGGGCTAGGTGAACAGAATGAAAGAGGTTGCAGACTAGTACAGTGGGCAAAAGAGCAAGATTTGATTATTGGAAGAACCTGGTTTCAACAGCACCCAAGGAGATTATGGACATGGAGGAGTCCTGATAATAAGATTACAAATCAGATTGATTACATCCTCATCAACAGAAGATTTCGAAATGCCTTAAAAGTCGCAAAAACTATACCAAGTGCAGACTGCTACAGAGACCATAGATTAATCTTAAGCAATTTACATATAAAATTAAAGAAAGTCAAATATTCACCAAGAAACACACAATTTGATCTACAAGCACTGAAGAGTGAGGAAATAAAAGATAAATTCAACGTAGAGGTAAAAAACAGATTTGATGCATTGTCCGATATGGAAATATTATTTCAAGATGTCAATGACCAATGAGAAATGTTAAAGAAATCAGTCAACCAAGCTGCAGAAACAACCATTCCAAAAGTAAAGATAATAGGACGCAAGAAATGGATGACAGAAGACATCTTAAAACTCATGGAAGTAAGAAGAAATAACAAAAATAACAAGGACAAATATGAAGAGATTCATAGGAAAATTAGGAAGGTATGCAAAGAGGCAAAAGAAACATGGCTTGAGGAAAATTGCAAGGAAATTGAACACCAACACAATACCCGGGATACCAAATTAATGCACAAAAGAATTAATGACATCACTAACAAAAGAACACACACATCAACGGGTTGCCTAAAAACCAAAGATGGCAAAATCATAATAGAAAAAGATCAGATTTTACATGAGTGGTCAGATTATGTGAAAGACCTTTTTGATGATACAAGAGAAGAACAAAATGATCATCAGAATAATAATGAAGGACCATCAATTTTGAAGATAGAGGTTCAGAATGCTCTTAACCATATGAAAACTGGCAAGACCCCGGGTACAGATAACATCACAGTAGAAATGATCAATGCCTTAGAAGAATATGGAATTGACCAAATCACCAGGCTGCTGAACGCAATATACGATACTGGGGATATACCTCCTGAATTATGTAATTCTATATTTATTGCAATCCCGAAGAAATCAGGAGCCATGGAATGCGATCAACATAGAACAATTAGTATAATGAGCCACGTCACAAAGATTCTGCTGAGAATTATCATGCAATGAGTTAGGAAGAAAATACAACCCGAAATAGGAGAACAATGTGGGTATGTAGAAGGCAAGGGCATAGTAAATGCTGTGTATATACTGAGAACAGTAATTTAGCGTTCTATAGAAGTAAACAAGGATCTATATCTTTGCTTTATTGACTACACAAAGGCTTTCGATAAAGTGAGACATGTTGACATGATAAGGATGCTTGAAGATCTACAAATTGATGGAAAGGACCTTAGACTTGTAAAGAACATATATTGGAAACAACAAGCTGCCATAAGAATTGATAACGATATAGGTCAATATCAGCCTATTAAAAGAGGTGTGAGACAGGGATGTGTAATGTCTCCAGATCTTTTTTCCCTGTAAAGCAGTGTTTCCCAACCTTTTTTGCGCTATGCCCCACCTAAGCCTTTTTAAAATATTTATGCCCCCCCCTCCCCCTCCCAACATATACATAATTTTTAATATTCAAAAATCAAAATGTTCACTAAAGAAACTTGAATGATAGGTTTTAGGAAGAAATCACTAGAAAATTATTGAGCAAAAATAGTAAGTAACTTTTCAAAACATAATGGAGAACTGAAATTCAAGTACAAAATAATTTTAATGAAAGATTTGTCTATATTATTTTAATTATTAGTAATTATTTATAATTTAAATTTAGTGAGATCCTTGCGCTTAATGCTTGCTGCAAAGAGATTTTATGTCAGGTTCCAATTTAGTTAACTTCAGTCTCAGTCTCTCTTCAGCTTGACCGTGATTATCTTCTCCAAAACCTTCCCAAATGTATTTTGAAGGGTGATGATCCTAAAGCCGCTAAGCTTTGACTGATCCTTGAACAGTTTTGGGAGAGGGATGAGATAGCTGTGCACCCAGTCCTGCGGTACTAATGCTGTCCTAATGCTCTGGTTAAAGCGGTCGGTCATCTCCTTCAGGTCAGCATAGCTCAAAGCCTTCATGTGGCCATACCTAACTCCATCGGGCCCTGGTGCTGTGTCTTTTGCCTTTTTCAAAATATGTTTAACATCTTCAACCCGTATGATGTCTTCATAATGCATATTCTTCATGGTGCCAGATAACTCCTCTCTATCTGCATCCCTGGTGTCTGCATCATTATGATTGGTCTGCGCTAAAAATCTCTGGAGAAACGCCTCCACTTTCTCCTTGTCTGTTGTCACGCGCACACCATTATCTCCATAAATTTTTCCCTCTATCATAGGCTTATCCTTCTTTTGTATTTGCCTGTGCAGTTTCCAGAATTTTCGCAGTGTTTTATCACCTCCAATCTCCTTCATGAAACATTTCCATTTTGCGTTTTTGGCCTCTGAAGCAAAGCGCATGAAAACCTCCACCTTATCTCTCTTGACATTTTCCGCTGTATCCACTTCCTCTCGCGAGCTTCGGGGTGTCTGTCACACTTTCCTTAGCTGTTTCACTGCAGCTCTCTTTGCTTTCCAAGCATGGTCTACTTCTGGGGTCAACCATGGGGGGCTGCAAAAAAGGAATTTTAATGGTCCTGTTGCATGCCCCCTGTCTGAGGCGTCCAAGAAGGCTGTCGGTCCATTCATACTGGAAGGTCTTGCGCGCTCTCCCGGCCTTAACTTTCCTGGATTTAGAGATCAGGACTAAGCATGGCATGTGATCACTCCCATGGTCATTCAAAACAGTCCACTTTACATCAAGGACTGATGACTGGGAGACAAATTTTTCGAATTGCCCCCCTTAACAGTCGAATTGCCCCCCTGTGGGGCGTGGGCCCCACGTTGGGAAACACTGCTGTAAAGGGAATATATATTTAGAAATATAGAAGATATGGAAGGAATCAACATTGGGGGACGATACATCAATAACATTAGATATGCAGATGATACAGTCTTGATTGCAGACAATGAACAAGACCTGCAAAATTTAGTAGATGCGGTTGTTGCACACAGTGAACAACTAGGGTTAGAATTAAATTGTAAAAAGACACAAATTATGGTCGTCACTAGGAAGAAGGAAATAGCACAATGTGATATACAAGTAGATGGACATATTCTTAAACAAGTGAATCGATACTGTTATCTCGGCACAGTTATAACATCTGATGGGAGATGCCTTGAAGAGATTAGAACAAGAATTGCCATTGCGAAGGTAGCCTTTAGCAAGATGAAAAACATACTGACCAACAAAAAAGATATCAATTGAAACGAGAAAAAGAGTTGATTATGTGGTTGTTTCGGGATTTGAAATTTAAAGAAAAAGATTTAGAGAAAAAGAGTGTTGAGATGCTACATAGAACCTATATTTTTGTATTGATGTGAAGCGTGGACAATAAGCAGTCAAGCTGAAAAACAGCTAATGGCTGTGGAAATGTGGTTTCTGAGGAAAATGCAAAGAATACCATGGACAGATAGAAAAACCAACGAACAAGTCCTTCAAAAAACAAATGAAGATCGTAAACTGATTAGAGTCATTAGACGTAGACAGTCACAATTTTTTGGGCATGTTATGAGAAGAAATGAATTGGAGAACTTGGTGACAGCTGGCAAGATCGAAGGGAGGAGACCAAGGGGAAGACCAAGAAGGAAATACCTGGATGGCTTGGCCTGGTGGCATGATCGAGACAGGAACACAGAGCTGATCCACGACTATGGTGATCGAGTGAGATGGCAGAACATGACCGCCCACGCTTACCGGCATGGCACATGATGGATGGATGGATGGACATAATTAAGAGGGCGAAATTATAATGCTTCGTAAGTTTTTCCCTCTTACCTCCCTTTCACTGGTAAAATTTTTAAAATAAAATAAATGTAAACTTATGCATATGTCACCTACACACCCACATGCAACACATTGTATATATACACACACAAATACTGAACACACAGGAGGCCTATAAAAATACAAACAATACAAAATGCGACACCATCTAACACTAAATACAGATTGATTTTTAAAAAATGGAATCCATGAGTATGGCCCCACACACACACACACACACACACACACACACACACACACACACACACACACACACACACACACACACACACACACACACACACACACACACACACACACACACACACACACACACACACACACACACACACACACACACACACACACACACACACACACACACACACACACACACACACACACACACACACACACACACACACACACACACACACACACACACACACACACACACACACACACACACACACACACACACACACACACACACACACACACACACACACACACACACACACACACACACACACACACACACACACACACACACACACACACACACACACACACACACACACACACACACACACACACACACACACACACACACACACACACACACACACACACACACACACACACACACACACACACACACACACACACACACACACACACACACACACACACACACACACACACACACACACACACACACACACACACACACACACACACACACACACACACACACACACACACACACACACACACACACACACACACACACACACACACACACACACACACACACACACACACACACACACACACACACACACACACACACGCACGCACGCACGCACGCACGCACGCACGCACGCACACACACATATATATATTCAAATAACAAAAACTAACGCGAAAGGAACATACTCCTATTATTTCTATTACTATTAACAATGTGCCGGTTCACTGGCCGAGGGGTTAGCAGCTTTCTCCTTTAACCCCGAATACTCTCGTGGTCGACGTGAGCGCACGAGAATTAGAAGTGGTTCGAGTCGCGCCAGTGACGAATGAGAGTATGGAGCCGGTCGCACAGAAAGTCGTGGTGTGCTGATGAGCGTAATCTAGCCTAGGAATCAACATACAGCTGAAAGATGCTGATGTTGACCGCAATATCCTGAAACAGGATGGAAACGCGGGAAAAAATTAACAATGTGATGAGTAACTATCATACGTACTTGCTTTTTTTCTATTATTAGCATTACTAAAATTATAATTATTTTATTATCATTATTTTATTATTATCATTATTAATATTGTGTTCTTATTATTATGTCTTATTAATAATATTGTATTTAGTCATTTCCCCCTTTTCAATCTTTGGTATTGTTATTTTTGATGCTGCAATTACCCTCACCACTAATAGTTGGTTCTAACAAAGTTTACTGTCTTTATAATCTTTCCTGTAGAATGGTAGCGATTGTATTGGTAAGGTTGGAACGAATTGTAAGGGAGGCAGCAAGGGAAAGTATAATGCTTCTTATTATTTTCTCTCTTACCTCCCTTACACTTGTAATAATGTTCAAATAAACTAAATGTAGATTTATGCATATGTCACCAACACACCCACACGCAGCGCTCTGTATATACACGCACACAAATATTGAACACACAGGACGCCTATAAAAATACGAACAATATAAAATGAAAAACCATCTAGCAATAAATACAGACTAATTTTAAAAAAGGGAAGAAATGAATCTGGCCCAACAAACAAACAAACAAACAAACAAACAACAAATAACAGAAGAACAAGGAGAAAGGAACACACTACAATTATTTCTATTATTATTAACAATGTGATGTTTTACTATCAAACGTACTTGCTTTGTCTATTATTAGCATTACAATCAATCAATCAATCATGTGCCATGCCGGAAAGCGTGGGCGGTCATGATTCGCCATTTCACTCGATCACCAGAGTCGTGGATCAGCTCTGTGTTCCTGTCTCGTCCATGCCATGTGGCCAAGCCATCCAGGTATTTTCCTCTCGGTCTTCCTCTTGGTCTGTTCCCCTCGATCTTGCCAGTTGTTACTAAGTTCTCCAATCCATTTCTTCTCATAACATGTCCAACAAATTTTGACTGTCTACGTCTAATTTCTCTAATCAATTTACGATTTTCATTTGTCTCCTGTAGTACTTGGTCATTGGTTTTTCTGTCTGTCCATGGTATTCTTTGCATTTTCCTCAGAAACCACATTTCTGCAGACATCTGATGTTTTTCAGCGTATAAATAACATGTAAAATTAAGCAAATGTCACCTACACTCCCACACGCAACGCTCTGTTAATACACGTACACAAATACTTAACACACACGACTCATGTAAAAATACGTACAATACAAAATGCAACACTACCTAACATTCAATAAAGACTAATTAAAGAAAAAAAAACATTATTGTTACTTTAAATATGTGTGGTATACGTCACATCTTCACACTCATACGCAAAAACAAACTAGACATTATACTAACTACTCATCATCATCATCATCTTCCACTTCTGCCGCCAAGCGTCGTGGGGAGGAATAATTTGCGCTCCAGCGCCCGATAGGTTGCACTGGATAGTGACATTCCGTGTGGTTGTACAATGCCTTTGATATCGTCAGTTCATTTTCTTCTCGGGGGTCCTTTTGCTCTGGCAGCTGATGTTCTTTGATATTAGGGCCAGTGATGGCAGTTGATGGTGTTGCTTCTAAAAACAACGCCCAACCACTTTATCTTCTGTCTGTCAATAAATGTGGCACAAGATGTTGATCCCACTGACTGTCTCATAACAACATTTCTTAATCTGTCTCGGATTGTTAAGTTAGCAGCTCTCCTCAGGCATCTCATCTCGCAGGTGTTGATTTTGCGAAAGTGTGATTTGGATAAAGCCCAAGTTTGAGGCTGACAGCATTGGGTTGGTGTGAATATGCTGTTTATTAACTGTCGTTTTGTGAACATGGGTATATTTGGATGTGTCAGTATGGGTGTTAGTTGATGTTTAAGTGCACTAGCTTCTTGACATCTGCTTTCGATTTCTCTGTCAACAACAAAACAAAAACACAAAATAATTTCGAAAACATTCGCACATCAAATCAACACGTAGCTAGGTCTCAGACATTCATGCTTTAGTTTAGGCATACACAAAATCGGCTCAGGTATAGCTATGCTGCAGACATCAGACAGCTGGGATATTGTTAGAAATCATACAGATGACGAGGGACGACTTTGCACAATACAGGTAGAAAATACTATACATGCATAGAGCTATCTTATTGTATAGACCTGAGGGAACAGGGGAATAGGTGGTCTATCTTTTCCATAGTTAACTGACGACGGATGCAGGCTTCGAAACCTCATACGACCACGCTAATGACATCATCAATGTATGCCCGATCAACTACATTAACGTGTGCGTGTCAGGACGATACAAGCGTGTTTATAATCAGGACGCAACCGAGCAGTCGATACCTTAATGCTCAGACATCACTGTGATTAAAATAGACGGAACCATCCCCCTAAATTTATGTATATCTCCAACCCCTCCGTACTAGTTTCCCCAATCAACTAATCTCTATTTATAGTGAATTCACAGAATCTTGACCAGTGTTGAATATGCGAGGTTGTCTTCTTCTTCTTCTTCTTCAGCTTTCCGAGCCATTGAGGTTCTTTGCTGCAAATACAATCCGTCTCCATTCGTCTCTCTGGTGGACCTTCTCTTGCCAGTCGTTGCGAGGTTGTAGACATATTAATAGCTCAAAACGTTTGGAAAGTTCTAGGGCAGTGGTTCTCAACCGGTGGGGAATTCCCCCCCAGGGGGGAATTTCAGGGTTTCCAGGGGGGGAATGAAGATCATTTCAAGATCGTGTTAATACAAGAACCGATTACTTGACATAGTTTTTCCCTTCATACTTTACAGTTATGTATGTCTCGTCCTTCTAAAATTCATTTTATAAAGTAAGTAGACCCACAAATCATGTTTTATGTGGATGTCTAGACTTGTTTTACTATATGCTATTACATTTGCCTTCCACTTTTACGTGTACTGTGTAGGGGTGAGGGGATTTTTAGATAGGAAATATGAAAAGGCGTGAATGACGTTCTGAAAATACGGTGAAGGGGGGAACGGGCCAAATTTTTGATAGGAAGGGGGGGAATGGCGTTCTGAAAATATGGTGAAGGGGGGAATGGGCCAAAAAAGGTTGAGAACCACTGTTCTAGGGGATTAATGCGCCCACACATCCACTTAGCCTTCATTACGAGCAACATCAAGTGTTCTGTGACCCACTTCTAAACATGAAACATCCTACTTCCTGCCTGGTTAGCTCAAACTTAATATTTTGCAATAACAAAGTACTTGACAAATGACAGTTACACAGACTGACACACACATGCCGAATTTACAAAACAGGGAATGTTATGTTTAACATGACTGTTGGTAATTAGAGGCAGACATGCATACGGCAATTTATGCATGGACTTCTTTCTACACACTGAGTAACAGAGATTCTAAAACAGTGGTTCTTAATCTTTTTTGGCCCAGGTACCCCTTCACCAAATGTTTAGAATATCATTTCCCCCTTTCGTATTTCCTCCCTATAAGTCCCCCCCCCCCAAACCCCTACTCTGTATACGTAAAAATGGAAGCTAAATTTAATAACATATACTAGAACAAGTCTATAGTGTGTTTTTTTTTGGTTGCCTCAATATAAAATTCAATATCTCAGTAACGGGCTGAGATAAAATGATGAGATTTAGTATATAACGTTATCATTATGTCCACCCAACAAAACAATTTTTGTTCTGGAGATTTTACAGCAGATTTTAAAGTTAGCTTATATACGGTATATTAATTATGACTTAAAGATTACGACCATGATTTTAACAGTTTTACAGCTTCCCCAAGATTCGACCCAAATTATTCAAAATTTTCACGTGACTTTCGTTTTCAAACAAACAGCGCGAAGATTCAGAGGCGTCTCCAAATGTGGGTTCTTTCATGAAACGTGATTATATAAATAAACTAGCTGACAAGGCCCGGTTTCTGGTGGAAATCAATCAATCAATCAATCAATCAATCTATCTATCTATCTGTCTGTCTGTCTGTCTGTCTGTCTGTCTGTCTGTCTGTCTGTCTGTCTGTCTGTCTGTCTGTCTGTCTGTCTGTCTGTCTGTCTGTCTGTCTGTCTGTCTGTCTGTCTGTCTGTCTGTCTGTCTGTCTGTCTGTCTGTCTGTCTGTCTGTCTGTCTGTCTGTCTGTCTGTCTGTCTGTCTGTCTGTCTGTCTGTCTGTCTGTCTGTCTGTCTGTCTGTCTGTCTGTCTGTCTGTCTGTCTGTCTGTCTGTCTGTCTGTCTGTCTGTCTGTCTGTCTGTCTGTCTGTCTGTCTGTCTGTCTGTCTGTCTGTCTGTCTGTCTGTCTGTCTGTCTGTCTGTCTGTCTGTCTGTCTGTCTGTCTGTCTGTCTGTCTGTCTGTCTGTCTGTCTGTCTGTCTGTCTGTCTGAATGTCTGTTTGAATGTCTGTCTGTCTGAATGTCTGCCGGTCGGCTGACCCATCCACCTACCCACCGACCCACCGACCTACCGATATCTATCTATCTATCTATCTATCTATCTATCTATCTATCTATCTATCTATCTATCTATTCTATCTATCTATCTATCTATCTATCTATCTATCTGCCTGCCTGCCAGCCCGACCACCCACCCACCGACAGACCGACCGACCTACCGATATCTATCTATCTATCTATCTATCTATCTATCTATCTATCTATCTATCTATCTATCTATCTATCTATCTGTCTGTCTGTCTGTCTGTCTGCCTGTCTGCCTGCCGGCCCACCCACCCACCCACCGACCGATCGACCGACGTACCGATATCTATCTATCTATCTATCTATCTATCTATCTATCTATCTATCTATCTATCTATCTATCTATCTAATCTATCTAATCTATATGTCTGTCTGTCTGCCTGCCGGCGCACCCACACACATACCGACCGACCGACCGACCGACAGATATCTATCTATCTATCTATCTATCTATCTATCTATCTATCTATCTATCTATCTATCTATCTATCTAATATATCTATCTATCTATCTGTCTGTCTGTCTGTCTGCCTGTCTGCCTGCCTGCCTGCCGGCCCACCCACCCACCGACCAACCGACCGACGTACCGATATCTATCTATCTATCTCTATCTATCTATCTATCTATCTATCTATCTATCTATCTATCTATCTATCTATCTATCTATCTAATCTATCTAATCTATCTAATCTATCTGTCTGTCTGTCTGCCTGCCTGCCTGCCTGCCGGCCCACCCACCCACATACCGACCGACCGACCGACAGATATCTATCTATCTATCTATCTATCTATCTGTCTATCTGTCTATCTATCTATCTATCTATCTATCTATCTATCTATCTATCTATCTAATCTATCTAATCTATATGTCTGTCTGTCTGCCTGCCTGCCGGCGCACCCACCCACATACCGACCGACCGACCGACCGACAGATATCTATCTATCTATCTATCTATCTATCTATCTATCTAATATATCTATCTATATGTCTGTCTGTCTGTCTGTCTGTCTGTCTGTCTGTCTGTCTGTCTGCCTGCCTGCCGGCCCACCCACCCACCGACCAACCGACTAACGTACCGATATCTATCTATCTATCTATCTATCTATCTATCTATCTATCTATCTATCAATCAATCTATCTATATATCTATCTGTCTGTCTGTCTGTCTGTCTGTATGTCTGTCTGTATGTCTGTCTGTCTCTCTGCCTGCCTGCCGGCCCACCCACCCACATACCGACCGACCGACCGACAGATATCTATCTATCTATCTATCCATCTATCTATCTATCTATCTATCTATCTATCTATCTATCTATCTATTTATCTATCTATCTAATCTATCTGTCTGTCTGTCTGCCTGACTGCCTGCCTGCCGGCCCACCCACCCACCAACCGACCGACCGACCGACCGACCGATATCTATCTATCTATCTATCTATCTATCTATCTATCTATCTATCTATCTATCTATCTATCTATCTATCTAATCTAATCTAATCTATCTGTCTGTCCTATCTATCTAATCTATCTGTCTGTCCTATCTATCTAATCTATCTGTCTGTCTGTCTGTCTGCCTGCCGGCCCACCCACCCATTAACCGACCGACCTACCGATATCAATCTATCTAATCTATCTGTCTGTCCTATCTATCTAATCTATCTGTCTGTCTGTCTGCCTGCCTGCCCACCCACCCACTAACCGACCGACCTACCGATATCGATCTATCTATCTATCTATCTATCTATCTATCTATCTAATATATCTATCTATCTATCTATCTGTCTGTCTGTCTGTCTGTCTGTCTGTCTGTCTGTCTGTCTGCCTGCCGGCCCACCCACCCACCGACCAACCGACCGACGTACCGATATCTATCTATCTATCTATCTATCTATCTATCTATCTATCTATCTATCAATCAATCTATCTATATATCTATCTGTCTGTCTGTCTGTCTGTCTGTATGTCTGTCTGTATGTCTGTCTGTCTCTCTGCCTGCCTGCCGGCCCACCCACCCACATACCGACCGACCGACCGACAGATATCTATCTATCTATCTATCCATCTATCTATCTATCTATCTATCTATCTATCTATTTATCTATCTATCTAATCTATCTGTCTGTCTGTCTGCCTGACTGCCTGCCTGCCGGCCCACCCATCCACCAACCGACCGACCGACCGACCTACCGATATCTATCTATCTATCTATCTATCTATCTATCTATCTATCTATCTATCTATCTATCTAATCTAATCTAATCTATCTGTCTGTCCTATCTATCTAATCTATCTGTCTGTCCTATCTATCTAATCTATCTGTCTGTCTGTCTGCCTGCCTGCCGGCCCACCCACCCATTAACCGACCGACCTACCGATATCTATCTATCTATCTATCTATATATCTATCTATCTATCTATCTATCTATCTATCTATTTATCTATCTATCTGCCTGCCTGCCGGCCCGACCACCCACCCACCGACAGACCGACCGACCTACCGATATCAATCTATCTAATCTATCTGTCTGTCCTATCTATCTAATCTATCTGTCTGTCCTATCTATCTAATCTATCTGTCTGTCTGTCTGCCTGCCTGCCCACCCACCCACTAACCGACCGACCTACCGATATCGATCTATCTATCTATCTATCTATCTATCTATCTATCTATCTATCTATCTATCTATCTATCTATCTATCTATCTATCTATCTATCTATCTATCCATCTATCTATCTATCTATCTATCTAATCTATCTGTCTGTCTGCCTGCCTGCCTGCCTGCCGACCCACCCACCCACCCACCCACCCACCGACCCACCGACCGACCGATCCACCCACTCAGCCAGCCAGCCAGCCAGCCAGCCATCCATCCACCCACCTATCTTTCTGCCTACCTACCTTTCTGTCTGTCTGTCCGGGCCGCATCATTCATTTTATTCGGAGACTGCCGAGGGTCGTCGCTGGAGCTACGGAGTTCGTGCTTTGTGCGACGCTTTCCGCGCTGCGGAAAGAAACTGAGCCATATGGGATAAAAACCCTGTGCAATGCAGCCGATTCTGTCGACTGTAAGCTACTTCTTTGATTGCACCCACTCCCATACGAATCCAGATACGCCTTTGTTTGTCATCTGAATTTGCAGGTCCTCATTACCGTAAACATAACATTTTTAACAAGAAATCACTAGTTGTTAAGCAAAACATCAAAGGAATGATGCCGCTTTTAATGATTTAAGTTGTTTTGGGACCTATCAAAGACATATTCCCTGGGTGGGGGTAAATATAAGACGGCTGGAAAAATTTCATAACGATGCAACAGATAGTTTTCAAAATAATTGATCTTGAATGACGGCATAAATTTCCGGACAGACTATAGACATCTACATAAAACGTGATTTGCGGGTCTACTTGCGTTATACAACGAATTTCAGAAAAGCGAGAAGTGCAGAACGTATAGTATGGAGGGAAAAACAATATCAATTAATCGGTCCTTGTATTAACGCGATCTTGAAATAATCTTAATTCCCCCTTCCCCCCCCCCCTCCCGCTCCCGGAAACCTAAAATTCCCCCCTGGGGAGGGTAATGGGAGAATTCCACACCGGTTGATAACCACTGTTCTAAACCATTAGCAGAAAATCTCCAGAGAAAATGTTAATGTATCTTGATGATGATTCCCTCCTATTGTAGAACAATTCAGATCAGCAACATGAACACGGGGCATTCAACTGAGAGACTTGAATATCCTCTATTACGTTCATTCTGGTTAAGCTGGAGAATTGTTGAGCGTCTTCAGTGGAGTGAGCTTAAACAGTCTGGCTGGATCCAATTGTAGGTCTCAAGATGTCTGTTGAACGTCTCACAAGATGGCACCGTGTGTTTGTGAGAACATCATTCCCATGCCACTATGTAGTCTCCGACCCACTAGATGGTATCTTAACAGAAAACACAAATCAGGTATCAAACAGGGCTTCTCCCCATATGGTATATCTGTGTGTCAGCCATGGCTGGTGTTTGAAATACTTGAAATTAGAATATTTATATAATTGACCAGCTGGCTATCAGGGCTTGGGGCTGGTCAGTTATTCAATCGGGCATGTGTCCTTAGTGACTCAATGAGTATGCTCAGGCAAATAGAGATGAGGTGGGTCCGAAGAGAGTGGTTGCTGTCTCTGGAGCGGTCTCGGTTGGCGAAGATTAGTTTCATTTTCGTGCCAGGGCATGCGGGTGTCCAAGGAAATGAGCAGGCTGACAGGCTTGCAGGTAAGGCTACTGTGGAAGGCGGACGAGCCATGGACCAGGCAGACATTCTGAATGCTCTACGAAAAGTAAGTCGTTTACGAGAACCAAGCGATGACTGTGAGTCTACAACCATGGTCAGGATGCGAGAAAAGCAAGTTAAAAGAGGTGTGACCAAACAAGAACAATACGCAGAAAGCCAAAGAAGATTAATAAACCAACACAGAACTGGTGTCGTTAGCCGCTACACGCTGCGGGATTTGCTCAGGAGGGGATCAAAGCACTTATGGACTGAATGGTTCGATGTGCAATGAGGATGATCTGTCGACTAACTAACTAACTAACTAACTAACTAACTAGCTAACTAACTAGCTAACTAACTATCTACCTAACTAACTAACTTTTTTTTCCGCGTTTCCATCCTGTTTCAGGATATTGCGGTCAACACCAGCACCTTTCAGCTGTATGTTGATTCCTAGGCTAGATTACGCTCATCAGCACGCCACGACTTTCTGAGCGACCGGCTCCATACTCTCATAAGTCACTTTTGCGATTCGAACCACTGCTAATTCTCGTCGCGTCACATGACGAGAGTATTCGGGGTTAGCGGAGAAAGCTGCTAACCTCTCGGCCATGGAGCCGGCAACTAAGTTATGGTTTGCAATTATATAGGAGAATAGGGGATTGTTAGGACAATCAAGGGCGACAACCTGGCAATGCTGGAAAAAGTGGCCTTTTCCTCAGTAGGCTTTAAGAAATAAATATACAACGAAACAACCAAGTGTGTGTGGTCATTAAGGCGAATAATACAATAATGAAAGTTAGAACATGTTCAAGGGAGGGTTGGATACCATTTCCATGACCTGAGTCTTCACTCAATGTGCTTAGATTGGTCCATCTTGGTTCTAGTGGAACATACTGTCTTCTTATTGCGTCTTCTGTGTCTACCTCTTTTGCAAGTATAAATCACGTCCTTCCTTTCAGGGCGGATATGGAATCATCACTAATCTCTCTCTCTCTCTCTCTCTCTCTCTCTCTCTCTCTCTCTCTCACACACACACACACACACACGCACACACACACACGCACACACACACACACACACACACACACACACACACACACACACACACACACACATGCACACAAGGACAGTACTTGTCTTAGCAAGCCAACCTGAGAACATATATTTCAGGGAGTAATTCGCAACATAGGGTTATAAAATACACTCAACATGTTGCCCCATCACTTTCACAAATTATACAACAGTCATGTAACTAAGACACCTTACAGATGTAGGAGTGTGTAGTATACAACAGTCATGTAACTGTACCAAGATGGGGATGGGTTACCCATGGTCTACCGGTATAGTATCAGGAGATATTTGATCTTCTGTCCCCCTGTGATATTTGTGTTACCCATGGTCTACCGGTATAGTATCAGGAGATATTTGATCTTCTGTCCCCCTGTGATATTTGTGTTACCCATGGTCTACCGGTATAGTATCAGGAGATATTTGATCTTCTGTCCCCCTGTGATATTTGTGTTACCCATGGTCTACCGGTATAGTATCAGGAGATATTTGATCTTCTGTCCCCCTGTGATATTTGGGTTACCCATGGTCTACCGGTATAGTATCAGGAGATATTTGATCTTCTGTCCCCCTGTGATATTTGTGTTACCCATGGTCTACCGGTATAGTATCAGGAGATATTTGATCTTCTGTCCCCCTGTGATATTTGGGTTACCCATGGTCTACCCTACCGGTATAGTATCAGGAGATATTTGATCTTCTGTCCCCCTGTGATATTTCTGCCAGCCACTACTGCTTCCCCGGACAGTTGAGTACAAACTAAAGTAACTATTTATCACAGACAAGGAAAATGACATGTCTCGCTGAAATAAGAAAAAGAAAGAAGATTTATTACAGACACTGTCTCTGGGGAAAAACAAATAAACAAGAGATGACAACAGACAAGTGTCTCTGTGCTAGAAAAGACCAGTTGGCGATGTCATCATAACCGTCGTGGGATGATTTAGGACAAGTCTGTGGCAGTCTATGTGATGGTGTATGCAACTGGGATCACTTGTAGGTGGTCATCGTCCTTCCAGAGGCACCAGACTGGAGTTCGGGTGGCTACTGTCTCTTCTCAGACCGGGTTTGTAAGTCCTGGTCGGCGTGATTTCGCTTCATGTGTAGACATCTTTGTATAAGTTCTGAAATGTTGGTCAGTTCTAATTTCTTGGATGACCTTGTATCTGATCTGGCTTTTCTGGTCACCATGCAGGCATAAAAGGGGGATCCTGGAACAAGAACAGCTCAGGTGCACCCATCCACACAAACCATTCTTAGTCTACGCTACGTGACACATTCTCTCACCATCTCGTAGTGTTTCAGCTTTATAAGAGCAGGCCAATATGTTTTACCTGTCCAATCGGACATCTTCAAGACTAGACTGGACAGAAGTGATTGTATAGTGTCTTACTCCCAGCCCTCTTGGGATTTAGTCTTAGTCTATAGAATGAAGAGTGTGGTCCGAACAGGAAGCAAAGCCCAATCTCACCTTATAGAGTTTCCAGGTTAGTGATGGATGTTTCAGACATCCACGACTAACACAGTCAACAACGTAGAAAAGATTCGACTTCAGATACCCCTGAGGACTGCTTTCTTCCTTGTTAAAAAGGTTAGGGAATAGTGTAACAGGCTCTCCGGTAATTATTCCCAATGATACCGAAGTGATAGAACGACATAGGAAAAGGGGAGTAGGGATAGTTTTATGCTATTTGTGCAAGGTCTTCACCGCCTGCCTCTTTTGTGTACCTAGAATCATCATGTGTGGAGTTTACGAACACCCCAACAATCTTATCCCTCCAACAGCAATGGGTGTGTGAGTGTGTTGGTGGATCCTGGCAGTCATGATCTTATGTTCGGCAGACAAGAAACTATTGTAGATTGGCGTGTGTTATCCAATAATACTGGGATGTCTCGTTGAGTTGTCTCCTTGTCATCTATTTTATCCCGGTCTTGTTTCTTATTCATAAGGCTCTGTTGGATTTTTTTATTCCATTTCTTCTTGTTATCTTCATATCTCAGAGGTACCAATATTTCCTCGTAACTTAGTTGGTCTATCTTGATTTTAACTCTAACCTGTGGTACCTCTTGGTTGGGAAAGAAGGCGAATCCATTTTAGCTCCAGCTATCGGTCTGCTGCGAATTAATTTACAATATTAGATGCAAGTGCCAGTACGAGGCAGTAAGTTTCTGTGAGAAATGTGAATCTGGACTTTGGGTCATTCTGCTGTGTCTTAATTTGTTGGTCAGTGAGAATGAGTTGCTGGCTTCAGATTGCATTTTCTCAGTTGTCTTTGGCGTGGCATGTGCTGACTTGTTTTTAATTAGTTCCCCTTTCTCGTTCTTTAGTTATCTTTCGGGTTGTATTGCGTGCAGTATTTCTTCGTTCTCTTCATTTATTTGAGCCTGTGTGCCACCTCTTGCTGGATGATGCGCTGTATTACTTTCGTTTCTTCCAGAAATTAGGCCTTGCTGCCGGTGCCTTACTCTTGGATGTCTTTAGTTGGTTTCTCTGTCTGTAGGATTTTGTTGGTTCGCAGCTTCAGTTGGAGCAGCTGGCCGAGTAGCAGCGGCTGGCCGAGTGGCTAGAACGCCGGATTCTCCTTCGGGAGACCCGGATTCGAATCTTCGGTAAGGTGTGCGGTTGTTTTTTCTGTTAGAGGCGGGACTGCACTAGCCAGGCGGCCTTAATTCCTCAGTCTCAAAACCTCTCTGCCATACACCGCAAGGTGCTATATTGGCAGTAAATGACAGTGGCAGTTTCTTCAACTATGTTACTTGAACTTAAAGCTGGGTGTTTTCATCTTGTGATATGCTGGTATTGTTCTACATCTCTGCCGAGCCTCCTTGAATGATGTGTTTGTCGTTTTGGCAAATTGTATAACGTCTCTGTGTCTTTGGAGGTACGGGCAGCGCAGGTATCTCATATCGTGTTTGTATCGCAGTTCGCGCATTTCTGTTATCGTTCGGCTTCCTGAGATCCTTGACCCGTTTGAAAAGAGAGAGGCTCGGGTATTTAACATGGCTACACTTTGAATTATGCCGTGAACGACGGAACACTTTTGACATGACCCAAGTACAGTGATGTCACTCCTGTGACCACTTAACAAGCAAGTGCTCTAGCAACTAATTCATGTACAGTTTGTTTAGCATCCTAGTGTGCGTTTGTGTGTGGCCAGTATTAGCAAGTCTCATTGTTTATACAAACAATGTTAGATTAGGGATGACAGCAAGCAAGGCATGCACACAGACCAACACCGCCTCCATGGCGAAGGCCTTACATCGCAATTAGTAACCCCGCATACCCGCGTTCGAAACACAGCTGTCGTCGATTTGGCAGCAGACCGCCTTACGTTAGTTGTTTTTAAAATGATATGGGTGCTGGTCGTTCAGAAATCAATGGCAAACTACCAAACGTAAACTTGTCCGAGAATCACAGACAGCCGAAACATGCTCGAGTTGACTGCTGCGTCCTGTAAAGGATATGTAATAACTTTTTAAAAACGCAGATCAACAGGAAATACGTCAAGAGGACTGCTCACTGCGATAGAGAAGAGAATTAGACAGACAATGACACTTTTAAATATTTCTGGAGCATAGGACCTGTGTTGACAACCGGATGCATCTGGGGGAGGGAAAGATGCCTGTGTGTTTGTTGCCATGGAAACCATGGTAACGTCAGAGCGTAGGCGGCGCTACCACGAGCCGGGAAAGGACTTGGGATGGCGCTAAATAAGCAAACATTGCAATAAACAAGAAAATCTAGATACAATAATTTATAATTGAATATAGTAAATTTAGGACACATTGCAGCGAGGAGGTCTCCGTACATGTGAAGATCTCCTATTATTCTAAACATAATATTTACATTTAAATTGTATCACAACGTCTCGTGTTCTATACGTTATATCAATGAAGTTCGAGTACCGTCCGCGGGCCGGATGAAATGACGTCGCCGGCCCTGAAGGCCGTAATTTGGTGACCCCTGGAGTAGACAGATGCAGATTATGGACAATCCTTGAAGACTATTGGATACAAGGACAACTGCTAGAAAACATTATAGCCATGTGCCACTCGAGCCGAAGTGCAGTAAGAACACAAGAAGGTATATCAGATATGTTCACAGTCAATACGGGAGTGAGAAAGGGATGTGTGCTCTCTCCCCTACTATTTAATATCTACATGGACAGAATATCCAAAGAAGGAAGTCTCGACATAACAGATTCAGAAAATTTAGAAATCTTTACTACAGATGAAACAACTGATCCACAGGGAATAAATGAACTTCTATTTGCAGACGATCAGTGCCTGTTTTATAGCGACGAGGGCAGACTGCAAAATCATATTAATAAGCTGAGTTTAACATGCAGCAGATACAATATGAGTATAGATATAGCCAAAACCGAAGTAATGCAAGTTAGCAGATCGCCTGGTCCACTAAGTATACAGATAAATAGCACAACTCTGAAACAAGTTAAAGAATTCAAATATTTTGGAAGCATGATCACGAAGATGGCAGATTGGACAGAGAAATTGAAATCAGATGTCAAAGAGCAAGTGCACTTATATATCAACTATCGCCCTTACTGAAAGATCAAAACATATTACCTATGTCCACAAAATGACAGATAATAAATGACACATTCACACTAACCCTACGCTACCAATCTCAAACTTGGACATTATCCAAATCATACTTACACAAACTCAACAGCTGCGAGATGAGATGCCTGAGGGGAGCTGCCAACTTAACAATCCGAGACCAAGTAAGAAATGCTGTCATCAGACAAACATTGGGATCAACACCTTGTGTCACATTTATTGAAAGACAGAAGATCAAATGGTTCGGCCATCTCGTTAGAATGCAACACCATCAACTACCAGCCCTGGCCCTACATGAAAGATCATCTGCTACGCGACCAAGAGGACGCCCGAGAAGAAAATGGATTGATGACATCAAATCAAAGACATTGTACAATAACACGGAATGACACATCCAGTGCCACCCATCAGATGTTGTAACGTAAATTATTCCTCCCCACGACGCTTGACGGCAAAAATGGATGATGATGATGATGATTATGATGATGATGATGATGATGCTGATCATCATCATCATCATCATCATCATCATCATCATCATCAGTGATTGAATGTTTGTAGGTTTATCATACTGGGAAAATTAATTGTCTATATTTAGAGCAAACCAGGAATGACATTGTTTCGACAAGTGGAGAGAGCAGACATTTTGTGGCCATTGCTCACACTGGAAACAACATGATGTGCTCTGGACTTTCTTGTGTCTGAGTACTTATGGAGGACGTCCTGTACAGGTAAGATATTGTCATACATTTGATATAATGGTTATAAGTATACAAGGTGTTTCATATTTAACTGTACAACTTGAATTTACCGTAAGACATAACGGACTTGCACAATGTTATAGTAACACCGGGACGTGAGTACAGAGAATGGGCAGTGGGCCGCACAGTGTGTGAGGTGCAACAACTGATCCAGAGTAACACAAATCAAGGTGACATAGTGATCTATACTGATGGGTCAGTGGTGAGACACAGACGGAGTGGTCGGGGTTTCAAAGCGACGATTCTTGAAATAGGAGAGTCTGGCATATGAGACTACGACCTGCAGCATGAGAATGGAGGTGGAAGCAGACACAGCGGCATTCACTTTTCTAGAGGAGACCACCGCAACACACATTGTATTCATGGCGTTCTCAAGGAGTATGCTTAATAAGGTGGAGAAAGAAGTGTTTCATGTGGAATGGCTATCCTCGTTTCAGAGATTACAGATTGTCAGAATTGTATGGATTGTTTGCCCTGGCCATGCGGGAGTGTAGGGAATGTACAGGCTGATAGGCTGACAGGTAATGCACCTCTTGGTGGTAGATTACCTATGGACAAGGGAGGAGGTGATCCTGTGGCTGTGGGACCAGGTGGAGAAGGCGGGGGGACATATTGAGAACCCGTATGTGAAAAGAATGAGATTGCGAGGGATCGGCAGGGGTTCTGGAAGAAGCTCAAAACTGAGAGGAAAGACCAGGAGAACCTTCAATCAGATAGCGGTGGGAACGTTTAATAGTATGACTCTTCGCTGGCTGTTGAACGGGGAGACGGAACGCTTGTGGGAATGTCCTTAGCGCAGTGATGTCGGTTCTTAGCTCAACTCAGCTCAACTCGACTTGAATGTAAGGTGTTGCATGTAATTTTCAGCATGTAATATAATGTATATAAATGATCAACCTGATCAACTTCATGATCAACCCTAAATTGACTTTCTAGACAATTTTACGGTCGGTAGCTCACCATTACTTTCTGAACGAGAAGTTTACTTTTAAATCCAATCAGATGTCAGTGTAATTGTTAACCCCAGCCCTGCCATCAGCGCAACGAAAGTTTAAGAATGAGCAGTTTTACCCGTTGGGCCAGACCGACAACTTGAATACCAGTTTCAGTAACTATTAACGTGCTGTGTTCACTGCGCGGAACAGATGTAGCGAGTTAGCTAAATGCTTGCCTGTCGTCCACATTATCATGGGTTCATCATTGTCAAGTGTACTGCCAGTTGACGTAGGCGTTCATGTCTCTCCACAGATCTCGGTCTTTGGTGTTCTGGATCAGCTCTGCTGATGATACCACCGTCTCAATCCATCCCGCATCATTTCTCTTGGTCTGCCTCTGCCTCTCTTCCCATTGATCTTTCCAGTTGTCACGATGTTCTCCAATGCCTCTCTTCTCATCACATGACCGAAGAAAGCTGTTTGTCTCTTTCTTATTGTTGTATATTATGTTCTAGTTTCATGAACCTCTTTCCAGCAATCGTTGTTAGTTACTCTGGCAGTCCAAGGAAAACGCACCATTGGTCTCAGTGACCACATCCCTGTTGTTTCCAAGGTCTTTCTAATTTGTTCATTTACATTCCAAGATTCACTGCCTTACAGCAAAACTGGTTCTTGCGTATCTTTTCATAACTGTCTCGCAGGTCAGCATGGCCGAATAGATAAGAGCACGTGTTTTTAAACATCCGGTGTGCTGATACCGAGGTAGCTGGTTCAACCCCTACACCGATCAGTTGGAGTAAAATGTTGACTTCTCGTCCCTGACTTGGGGACGTAAATCACCAGTACCCCTGAAGCCGAACCGGGATCGTCTGATGGCGAGGGACACTGGTGATAGGTAAAGCTAATCCACACGCAAAAATCAGTCCCGTGCACTAGAAGTAGTAGGACGTGTGTAGACAACGCCTGAGTTCAAATCGAGCGAAAGTAAACAGAAGAAAACCATAACGAGGGCAGTGAATCACTGTTGTCATTCGTGGCCATCCCAGTTGAAGTATTTATAGATACTGCGTCATTTCGTGTCTATATTTAGCGCGAAATTTAAAAAATGTGACCAGGAAATAAATGCTTAATGCGGGTTTAAAGTGTCGACAGCAGATGCGATGTGGCCATTTCTCGCAATACAAACAACAAAGTGTGATGAGATATTTATTGTGTTTTATGCTTGTGGAGGACATCCTATATAAGTAAGATATTGTCATAAAATTAATATAATCGTTATAAGTTCACAAGGTGCCAGCTATTTACACACATCAAGGTGACTTAGTGATCTACATCGACGGGTCATCGGTGAGAAACAGACGTAGTGGTTGGGGTGTCATTGCGAAGTCTAACGGACAATCCATGAAAAAGGATAGTCTGATATATGGGACTACGACCTTCAGCATGAGAATGGAGGTGGAAGCAGTCACAGCGGCATTCCGTTGGTTAGAGTTGACACTGCATTCATTACGGTCTCATAGAGTATGCTTAGTAAGGTGGAGGAAGGAGTATTTCATGTGGAATGGCTATCTTCGCATCAGAGGTTACAGATTTTGAGAATTGTATAGATGATTGTCTGGAGACAAGCGGCTTTTTTCTTCTTCTTTTTTTTTTTTTTTTTTTTTTTTTTTTTTTTTTTGGGGCGGGGGGAGGGTAATGTGATGAGAAGAGGGCATTGAAGAACATCGTGACAACTGGAAATATCAAGGAGAAGAGAGCAGAGGCAGACCAAGAGAAATGATGCTGAATAGACTGAGACATTGGCATAGTGGAATATCATCAACAGGGTTGATCCTGAACACCAAAGACCGCGATCTGTGGAGAGACATGAACGCCTAAGCCAGCTGGCAGGGCACGTGATGATGATGACATTTGTTTAAAGTAATTTGGTGGTGCGTAAGAAGTAAATCTGAAATTTGTTGTAATTGTTATCTTTCAATGTGAAATATAATTTGTTGATGTTGTTTTCCACAGGCAACATTAAACTGTGCACGGACAGCCCGACCAATTTTGTGAATGGAACAGCCACACCCGCCATGTTGGGAAAGACTGTCTCAGTCGTGTTTTGTGTTCAGTGTCAACCATGTCTACACATCAGCCCGATATTAAAATACAATTTTCAACCCAAACCACATACACTGGTTACTACTATAAAAACAATAGAGATGTCTGTAGACCAATCATCGCCATCATAACTTCCTGTGCAAATAATGCCACAGTTAAAATAACTATTAAGACAGTACAGAAAGAAGACTTTATAGACCAGTTTTCTGTCAAAATTAACACAAATGAAAGAACTGCCTGCCATCTCTGCTATTAGACAACTCATAGAAACATCTATCGAATTTAAAGAAACACTATATTTAGCCTTTGTCGATCACGAAAAGGCATTTGATAGAGTAGACAGAAACAAGTTGTGGGAAATCCTTAAACGATATGGAGTGAGTACACATCTAAAGACCTATGTAGAAGCTTATACAACAACAGTGAAGGCATCGTGACAACAAATGAAGGACACTCAGAACACTTCACCATAAGATCTGGAGTACGACAAAGTTGTGCCCTGTCCCCTCTCTTGTTCATAACCTATATTGACAGTATATGTAACGATACCAGCCAAACGTATACCGCAAGAACACCGCATGACGAACAGAACACAGAAGAAGAACCAACAGCAAATTATACCATTAAAGAACTCTTATTTGCGTACGACCAAGCGCTAATAGCAAAATCAGAAGCAGTATTACAAGACCACATGAATAGACTAAACGATGTGTGTAAGGAACATAACGTGGAAATTTGCATAAGTAAAACAGACTATAACCAAAGAATTAAAAAACAAAATAAAAACAAAGATTTATCTAAAAGAACACCCCTGAAACAAGTAAAGAGTTTCAAGTACTTATGAAGTACAATATCAACAAATCGCAAATCAGAATACGAGATTCGAAAATAGATGCAATAAGGCAAAACGACTCATTGGACAAATGGCACTAATACTAAAGAATTACTAAAGAAACACGTATCAATATTAACTAAGAATGCACTCTACAACACAATCATCCTACCAACTCTATGATGCCAATGATAAAATTTGGCGATCACGTGCCTATCTCAGAGTCAACTCAAACACACAACCACTGCATAGTGAAATTAAGAAGTTAAAAGGCAGCATGTTTAAAAAGAGGAAAGCCGTGGATGGATCAAGCCGAAGACATGTTTTTTTCAACACGTCTGTCCATTTGAGAACTTAGAACCTGGCGAGAAGTGGGTACAAGTACCAGCCAATTTTTGTACGTCCTTTACAGTTTGCATCCAACTAGACAGAAAATGCAGACACAAAAATTCCGACTGCTGTGATGTACAGGCTTTGATCTTACAGAATTCTTTAGAGCGTGATGCTGTCATTTACACAGATGGGTCGGTCGTTCGATGAGTGAGAAGTTCATGGGCCTTTACGGCTCAGGCCGGAGGGAGAATTGTGAAGGAAGATTCTTGTGCTTTTGCTTTGACCATATGTAGCCTGACTATAGAAGTCATGGCAGTCAGTAAAACCATTGCATGGCTCGAGACACAGACATTCACTCGGGCATGCTTCCTTAGTGACTCAATGAGTATGCTTAGGAAGATAGCGATGGGGTGGGCCCGAAGACAATGGTTGTTGTCTCTGGAGCGGTCTCGGCTGGCAAAGAATAGTTTCATTTTCGTGCCAGGGCATGCGAGTGTACAAGGGAATGGGCAGGCTGACAAGCGTGCAGGTAGGGCTACTGTGGAATGCGGACGAGCCATGGACCAGGCTGATATTCAGAATGCTCTATGAGAAGTAAGTTGTTTGTGAGAACCAAGTGATGACTGTGAATCTACAGCCATGGTCAGGATGCGAGAACAGCAAATTAAAAGAGGTGTGGTCAAACAAGAATACTACGCAGGAAGCCAAAGAAGATTGATAAACCAACACAGAACTGGTGGCGTGAGCCGCTACACGCTGTGGGATTTGCTGAGAGGTGATCCGAGAACTTATGGACTGAATGGTTCGATGTGCAACGAGGATGATCTGTCAGCTAACTAACTTAACTAACTACCTACCAATGCCAAGCCTAGACGATGACAGAAAAAGAGAAAAGAAACATGACAACAGCGCAAATGAGATTCCTGAGAAGAACTCTCACTGTATCAAGAAGAGATAAGATCAGAAATGAAGAAATCCGGACTAAAGTTGGGGTTGTAGCAGCGCTGGATTTCATCAGAAGGCAGCAAATTAAATGGTTTGGCCATGTAACTAGATTACCAACTAACATTATACCCAACAAGCAATGATGTACAGACCAAATGGAAGCAGAAGAAGAGGCCGACCACGTAAACGATGGACAGGGGGAATAACAGAGTTCATGGGAATATCGATATATGAAGCCCGTAAACGAGCAGTTTCTCGCTGTTTAAGCTTCACCTCGACATAGCAAGGCGCAAGAGGCGTAAATAAGATGAGATTGAAAGCTTTGAGGACAACTTAGTTTTCTTCTTTCGTTGGAGCGGCGCAGCGAAATCAGGTTGGCGCAACATTTTTTTTTCCTCTGCTTGCATTTACATTATATTTCTGTACAGCATCAGCATGCAATTCGTTGAGGGAAGGGGCAAGGGAAATGCAAAAATATGACTGCCTCTGCATGGCTTGGTCACGTAGCATAATAGGGACAGGGAGACATACATATCCCAGACACTGGTTATAGAATGACATTGTGAGCCATGACCACCCACGCCCGTCGGCATAGCTCATGATGATGATGAATTCATAAATCGATATAGAATACATGACTTGTCACCTGGTGAACAAGTCCGTGTCTCCCCACTACATACGTACAAGTGATGTTGATCAATTCCACTGGCGAACATTTCCATTCAATCAATAAACCTTGACCAGTGTCCGTTCTGCCGTCTTATTTATATCTTTTACAATGTTGAGGGAGTCTCCGTAGCCAAGTAGTTGCGCCGTTTAGCGTTGCTAAGGTTGTGGGTTTGATTCCCGGCTTTATTCGTTTCACGAGCGCAATCTTCACGGGGACTCCTGGAACTCGCCCCTGGAACTACGGAAGTCCGTGCTTTGTGCGACGCTCGGCAGGCCGCCCTGCATAAAGGGACGTAATCATATGTGATAAAACTCGATGGAATGATGTCGAACCTCTTGGCTTTTAAACCCGTTTTTTTTTTCTTCAAATATTGAAGTAATCCGTTCATTTGTTTCGTTATATTGTAGATTCGTATTCATGGCAAGACGTTAACAATTTGATTGTTTCTTTTCGGCTGTTCTCAGTCTTTCTTATTGCAGTTTCTATGGAATTATTCTTTCCCACTGTACCCTCTTTTAGCACGCATTCGGTGCACACTGAAGGTGGCAGGCAGTTTTATTGTTAACATTACTGGGTGACTACAATTGCTTTGTCTGTCTGCAATGTACCCTTTCTTCACAGTTGTATAATCATCTCAGCTCATCTTGTTCCTCTTTTAACTTGAGGTGTCGAAGTGAAGCACAAACAGTGGGGAGTCCCCATTTATGGGCTTTATATATCGATACTGCCAAAATCAGTTGTATAGTGGTTATACGTTATAATTCAGAACAGTCCTGACATTTGCTTTCACAGCCCACACGTTTCGCCCTTTTGTAAGCGTATTCGGAACACTATCTCTAAATTTCTAGTCATTTCAGGTGGAACATTAGAAAATTGTGCAAAGAGGCAAAAGGAGCATGGCTTGAGGAAAACCACCAAACTCATAACAGAAAACGATAAGATTTTAAATGCATGATCCGATTATGTGAAAGACCTTTACAACGATACCAGAGAGGAACAGTATGATTCTCTGCATAATAAAGAAGGCCCTTCAATTTTGAAGATGGAAGTTCAGAATACTCTTAACTAAACAATGTTGGAGATCCATTGCAGCCAACCTTCATTGTGGAGACGGCACCATACTGATTGATTGATTGATCGATAAAACATATGAAAATTGGCAAAACCCTCAGGTTCAGACAACATCACAAAAGAAATGATCAATGCCTTAGAAGACCATGCAATAGACAAGGTCACCAGACTGCTGAACAAAATATGTTGCTGCAGATATACCTCCTAAAATATTTAAATCTATATTTATTGAAATCCGAAGAAATCACGAGCGTTGGAATGTGATCAACATTTAAGAATTAGACATAGAGAGTCAACATATTTTGGGCACGGCCATAAGAAGAAATAAACTAGAGAACCTGGTGATAACTGGCAAGATTGAGAGGAAAAGAACAAGTGGAAGGCAGAAAAGTAAATATCTGGATATCTTGGCCACATGGCATGGTCGAAACAAGAATACGGTGCTGATCTACGACTCTGGTGTGATCGAGTGAAATGGTGAAACATTACCGCCCACGTTTGTCGGTATGGCACACGATGATAATGATGATGAGGATGTTATGATGATGATGATGATGATGATGATGATGATGATGATGATGATGATGATGATGATGATGATGATGATGATGATGATGATGATGATACTACTTACAAGATTGTTGAGTGAATCACTCAATATATTAATAATATATTATATTCGAGTGAAAGGCACATCATCATCATCAAGTGCCCTGCCAGCTGGAGTAGGCGTTCATGACTCTCCACAGATCTCGGTCTTTGGTGTTCTGGATCAACTCTGCCGATGATATTCTTCCATGGCACCGTCTCAATCCATCCAGCATCATCTCTCTTGGTCTGCCTCTGCCTCTCTTTCCCTCAATCTTTCCAGTTGTCACGATGTTCTCCAATGTCTCTCTTCTCATCACATAACCAAAGAAAGCTGTTTGTCTCTTTCTTATTGTTGTATATAGTGTTCTAGTTTCATTAGCCTCTTTCAGGCAATCGTTGTTAGTTACTCTAGCAGTCCAAGGAATTCGCAACATTTGTCTTAAAAATTAAAAAAAAAAACACATCTCTGTTGCTTCTAAGTTCTTCCTAGAAGAAGGAAAAAGCACAGAAAAAAAAAACATAAATAAAATCCCAGCCCTACCCCTTTCTCCTTTAGACTGGTCAGTTGGACTTAAATGTTGACTTCTAATCCTTGAGTTGGGGACGAACGAGCGAACGAACTTTATTTTCAAAGGGTGGCAAATTGGGCAATAGATGCGTCGTCACTAAGGTCGTAAATAAGAAGTATTTCAGTTTTCGGAGTGCGTTCGCCTGATGGTGGGGGTACTGGTAATCTGAAAAGATAACCCACGCGCAAATATCACTTTAATGTGGACTACGTTCGTATTCATAGCCAGTGAATGACAAAAAAAAAAAATTTGTGCATCCAATTTACATTCCATTTATAGAGTTCATAATGTATATATTTTTCGCAATACCTGCTCTCTCAACCCATTGTTGTTATAACCATGCCTATGAGGACTAATGTGAACTTCTTCATTCCCATAGTGTTAACATTTTAATGCTTCTTTCTTCTTGCTTTCCTTTCAGCTTCAGCTGCAGAAATGTTGCTTTCTTTTATTTTTTATTGTAACTATGTTTCTTTCTTGTCATGTGTGGTCAAGTTAGCACGCTATTAAGATTTGGTTATGTCACGTTCCCGCATCCTCTCATCTTGTTAGTCTTACAGGGAGTGATTCATCGATAGTCGACCCACGATTGACTCCGCCCGCGTCTCTTGCATCTTAGTCTTTTGCCGAAACTTCGTGGTTTATCTTCTCTGTCATATTGTGTGTCTTCTGCCCTCGTCCATGTTGGTGTGGAGTCTCCTCTCCGCCTGGTCTCCGTTGTTTCTTAGTCACCTTTACTTTCAATTTCTTTTTCTTTCTCTTCTCTTGTTCTTTCGGTTTCTGTCTGTTTTGCTTTGTGAATCGCCTGTTTGACTGTTGGTCTGTTTTTCAGTTGTTGTTTTTTTTTAAATGATCTATTTGTGTTCTTTCTTCGTGAACCATGCTATTGTAGCTTCCATATTTCTATGGCCTCACGGGGATGTGTCGTTAGCTTACTGAGTACTCATTCTTCGCGAATGACAGCTGCATGTTGACATTGATTTCCATCCATCCATCATGTATCATGCCGATAAGCGTGGGCGGTCATATTTTGCCATCTCACTCGATCACCAGAGTCGTGGATCAGCTCCGCGTTCGTGTCTCGACCATGTCACGTGACCAAGCCCCCTACCGGGCGAGGCTTCTCCTGTCGAGTACCCATTTACGCCGTTTCTCTGATTATCAATGAGATTGCAGTACATAATATTCTTGGCATCTGTAAAGAAGATAGTTTGCCATTGCTTTCCTTTCTAGCAGTGACCATACTGGTCGATGACCGTAGCCATTGTCTCAAAAAGAGAGAGAGAGAGAGAGAGAGAGAGAGAGAGAGAGAGAGAGAGAGAGAGAGAGAGAGAGAGATCCTCTGCCTACCGTCATGAAGCTGGAGACCATAACCTACAACTATCTGTTGGCTGCTCTTCAACTTCATCCACCACCTGCACACATGGTTTCACGTAACCCTGATCGGGGACCTAAACGGGTACTCCACCTTGTCAAAGAGTGTCCCGTAGGCTGGCGGAGGGAAGGAGGTACCTTACCTCTCCTTTGATAGGGATTATCCCTATCCCGCCACCCCATTTGTGCTATGGGTTATAGTTATTATTTCATTTTTTTTTTTTTTTGAAGCACAGTGTAACAAACTATCGTCTGTCAAGACGGCCAGGTACCAGGGTGTAACATGGACGACTTTTTTGTACATTCCATTGACAGGGACACTAATTGCATAAAATGTTCATCGTTAAATAAATAACAGCATCCTGTCGTCCCATAACAGATAATGCCGTTGGAGTGTGAAGTGTTAGACCTTGACATATTCTAGACCAGTGATCCTTAACCGGTGGGGAATTCCCGGGTGGGGGAGTGGGGGTGAGAATTTAGGGGGGTTTCCGGGGGAGGGGTGGGGGGAATTAAGATTATTTCAAGATCGCGGTAATTCAAGAGCCGATTACTTGCTATTGTTTTCCCCTCTATACTTTACAGCTCTGTACTTCTCGCCCTTCTGAAATTCGTTATATACGCCGAGGTCTCCTACGGAAGATCCGGGTTCGAATACTCGGTAAGGTGTGGATTTATTTTCCTTTTTTAGGGGGGGGGGGGGGGTTGAATAAAACACCAACTTGTCCCAAGCTCAAGACCCCTCCCCCTAACCGTCCTACACCGCAGTTTTTGACAGCTGAGAACAGTCTCCCACCATCAGGAGAACCCACGCAGACTTCTGAGGTACTTGTAATTTACGTCCCTAAATCAAGGACGAGAGGTCAACATTTTAGTTCATTTGACAGGTGTAAGGGTTGAACCCGCTAACTCGCCATCAGCACACCAGAACTGTAAGAGCGAGCGCTCTTGTCCATTCTGCCATCCTGACCACCGCTGTTAACTCTTGTTCAACATGTTGCATTTTTAAAATTGCAATGTTATCATATTCAAGGAACACTCTGGAGACACACAATCAACTACCGACACAGCACATGCATACACTTTACCGTCTACTCTCGTTTTGGTCCATCTCATACCTTCTCGTTTTCATTGAGTACGAACAAAAGCAATATGACAGCTCGACGGATGTAAATACACACAAACCGAATGCTGACACTTCACGTTTATTCTTGAAAAATGTAATGTGGCTATGGACCACTGAGTGAACAAAAAAAAGGACAGTAAGTTTATACAAGAGATTACAATAGTTAGTTAGTTAGTTAGTCGACAGATCATCCTCGTTGCACATCGAACCATTCAGTCCATAAGTGCTCGGATCCCCTCCTCAGCAAATCCCGCAGCGTGTAGCGGCTAACGACGCCAGTTCTGTGTTGGTTTATCAATCTTCTTTGGCTTCCTGCGTAGTGTTCTTGTTTGGCCACCCCTCTTTTAATTTGCTGCTCCTGCAGTCTGGCCATTGTTGTAGATTCACAGTCATCACTTGGTTCTCGCAAAAGTCTCACTTCTCGTAGAGCATTCAGAATGTCAGCCTGGTCCATGGCGCGTCCGCCCTCCACAGTAGCCTCACCTGCGAGCTTGTCAGCCCGCTCATTTCCTTGTACTCCCGCATGACCTGGCACGAAGATGAAACTAATCTTTGCCAGCCGAGACCACTTCAGAGGCAGCAACCATTCTCTTCGGATCGACCCCTCCTCTATCCTCTTGATCATGTTCATTGAGTCGCTAAGGAAACAAGCCCTAGCGAATGTCTGTGTCTCGAGCCATGTTATTGCTTTACTTACTGCCATGACTTCCATGGTCAGGCTACTTGTGGTATCAGTGAAAGCACCAGAGTCCTCCTTCACAATTCTCCCTCCGGCCCGAGCTGTAAAGGCCCATGAGATTCTCACATGTCGGACGACCGACCCATCTGTGTAGATGACCGCGTCACCGTCTAGCGAATTCTCGAAAATCAACGCTTGTACTTCAGCCTCAACAGCAGCCGGATTTTCTTGTCTGCATTTTCTATCTAGTTGGATGCAAACTGAAAAGGATGTGCAGAAGTCTGTTGGCACTTGCACCCACTCCTCGCCAGGTTCTAAGTCCTCAAGTGAACACACCTGTTGAAGAATGTCTTCGGCTTTACCCATCCACGACCGTCCTCTTTTTAACCTGCTGCCCTTCACCTTCCTAATTTCACTATGCAGTGGATGTTGTGTGTTTGCGTTAATTCTGAGGTAGGCGCGTGCCCTGAAAACTTGTATTCTCTCTTCAATGGTTGGAAAATCAAGAAGGTAGCGCATCGCCCTGCATGCTGTATCTCTTGTACATCCAAGAATAATGAGCATAGCTTCATTCTGTATCCTTTCCATCCTTTCTATCTGCTTATGGCTGAGAGTCAGGATTGCCATTGCATACTCCAAAACAGACATGACCAGCCCCTCGTACAGAAGACATAGATGGCGCTGCTCACAGTTTGCTGCCGCCATCACCCGCATCGCTGCCAAACCCCGCTTGGCCTTTGTTATCACCTGGTCTATGTGCACATTATAAGCAAGGCTTCGATCAAACCGTATCCCCAGGTAATTCATTGCCTGCGTTCTTTCCACCGTCTCTGAACACAGCATTACAGTTGGTGTTGGATTGTTGACAATATGATTATTCAACGAGAACCAAGTCACTTTTGACTTTGTTGGGTTGACCATTGCCCCAGCTTCATCACACCAAGTACTTATGCGATTGAGTTCGGTTTGTAGTTCCACAGCAACCTCCTCTCTATCCTTACCCTGACGATACACTAAAACATCATCCGCACACGACAATGTCCTGCCAGGTCCAGTGATCTGCTCACTGGTGATTCTCACTGTGTAGGCGTTGAACAGTACCGGAGATAATGGTGATCCCTGTGGTAGGCCAGGATATATTGTTGTTGGTTCCGAAGTCCAACTGCCACATCTAAAAACTACTTTCCGTTGGTAGAGGGCTGCAGCGATCCAACTAAGGAGGAATGGACTTACGTTTAGTTCAAGAAGCTGAAACATTAAAAAATCCAGTGGTACTCTGTTGTATGCGTCCTCAAGATCAATCGCTGCAGCAACGGTTTCAGTGCCTGAGTGGAAACCTTCATAGACATCATGGGCAAAGACTGCTGCATTGGTCCAGGGTAGGTGGGAAAACACCTTGCCTCTCTAGTTGGCTTGATATTTTCCTGGCAATTACCTTCTCCAGCAGCTTGCCTATTGTATTCTGCATGGTTATAATTCGATATCCCTGAATTTTTTGTGGTCTTTGTCAGGCTTCGGCAAGGGAATCAGATAGCTGTGTAACCATTCCTCCTTGATGCTAGCACTCCCTATACTGTTGTTGTACATGTCTGCTAGTTTCTCTAGCTCATTGTCGGTACACCTATTTATGTCGTCGTATCTTATGCCATCAGGACCTGGAGCACTGTTTTTTGATCGTCGAAGCACAGCCTTGATTTCTTTCACTGTCACTGTGTCTTCCTCCGAAGTGTTCTGGCCCTTGCATCTGTCTGAGGTGACCTCCTTGGCCAGATTTCGGCCTCCCATGTCTGTCTGGTTGCCCTACTCAAGGTAGCGTTCAAAGAGAGCTTTGCCCTTGTCCTCGTCAGTCCTCTGCCATGTGAGGTCAGCACCTTGGAAGTCTGAAATGCTCTTATTCTTGACTACATCACTCATGCTTTTATGTAGTCGCCAGAACAATTTCAGTGACTTGTCTGTGATTACTCTTTGACACACCTCTGCCCATTTTTCGCTTTTAACCACCTTGACCAGTTTTTTGAAATAGCTTACTTTTGTGTGCATCTCTCTTTCTAAGTGCAAGCAGGGACTAGGATGACCAGCTCTGTTCTTCTTGGCATTTTGCCATCTCCTTACAGCACTACGCTTATCCACCCAAGCCTTCTCCACCTCGAAACTCCACCACGGTGGCTGCTCCCAGCTTTTTTTCCTGCCCTGAAACGTTCTGCGCTTGTCACGTCTTATTTTACTCACCACATCTTGCCCTGTACTGTCATACTGGAACGTCTTTACCTTTAGCTTGTGCTGCCTGGTTCTGCCTTTCTCCACCAATATGCTGCACGTGTGGTGGTCGCTGCCATGGTGTCCTAGGACACCCCATCTACACACTGTAGTGAGTGAAGGTGAAACTAGCGCCAGATCAATAGCACTGTCCTCATCGACTGGACGGCTTGCTGTCCTGGTGACACAGCCACTGTTAATACAAACCAGGTCGATGGTTTCCAGTGCAGTCTCGAGCTCCTCCCCTTGTGTATTGGAGGAAGTGTTTCCCCATGCTCTGCCTTTAGCGTTGAAGTCACCACAGAAAATAACATTTCTCTCGTGGCCTAATATGCACTGCCACTTCTGGGCGTCCATACTCGCATTGCGGGCATAAACATTAACCAACACGAATGGTATACTGGAATGAACTCTCAACGCCTGTATTTGTATATCGTCACTGTCCCAACTGGACATGTCTAGCTCTGACGCCACCATGCTGTCGCGAACGAGAATCGCCATTCCCAGATGTCGTCTGTTGTAGAAACATTTGAAGCCGGCAATTCGGAGTAGCTGATCGCCCAGTCTCGTCTCCTGGAGTGCTACAATGTCGTTCCTGTAAACTAGGGTTTCTAAAATAGAGCCCCGTTGTTTTACACTGGCACAGTTCCAATATAGAATACGGATATTCCTGAGTCCTAGACGGTGACACTTGAGTCTAAAACGCCTCAAACCACCACGCTTACCTTGCTTCTTTGTCCCTGCGCGGCTACCACGCCGCTTCGTTATGTTGACTGCTTTCCGCTCGGAAAAAACACGTTCTTCCGCCATGTTGAAAAAACGTAAACACAGACTGCTGAGAACCACACACGCTGCTGAAAATTCACTCAAGGATGGCTTCGCTCGATGCACGAACTCCGTAGCACCCGCGCAGATCTTGAGTAGAAACTCCTGGTTTTACATCCTGGCACACCAATTACACGCAAGAGATGAATAAATCCATCCCCTACGCGAAAAAGTTAACGAACACAAAACAACACGACCGTCCATCACCATCATAATCAGCATAATTATCACCAGGATGTTAACTTCATCGTATTCATCATAATCAGCATAATTATCACCACGGCATCAATTTCATCATTATCACCACGATAGCACCATCATTGTCATAATTAACATCACAACGATGCATTATTATCACAATTATCATTATCCTCACGATATTATCATCATCATTATTACCATCGCCACCTCAATCTCCAATCGTTATAATCACCGTAACATCGCCACCTCCAGAGCCTCGTTATTATCACAACATCATCATTTTTATTATCACCACATTATCGTCATAATTATTAACATGACCATCACCACCAAATCATCACCGGCATTAAAATCTACTTCCTATAATACCTTGCGATGTAAGACAGGAGGTCTTGGGCCTGAGGAATTAAGGCCGCCTTGCTAGTGCAGTCGCCCCGAACTGTGTAGGTTAAAGTTTTCTTTTTGCCTCCGTCATAACAAAGTCAACACCTTACCGAGGATTCGAACCCAAATCACCACTATCACAATCATACTATGATCATCGCTACTACATCCTCATCATCGTCAACGCCATTTTCGTCGTCACCCTCTTGATAAATTATCATCGCCGATATCATCATCATTGTCGTCGCTCCTGTAACGATATGTTGTGTCGTCCTGTATGAAAGTCATTTATCATTGTCTAAATGAGCCACAATGGCTGGGGCATATAGAAAGAATGGAAGATAATAGGGAAACAAAACTCGCTTACACTCAAGAAATAAATGACCGTAGACCCCGAGGTAGACCAAGAAGACGGTGGAGAGATTATATATATATATATATATATATATATATATATATATATATATATATATATATATATATATATATATATATATATATATATATATATATATATATATATATATTGGAGACGGATTGTGTCTGCAGCAAAGAACCTCAATGGCTCGGAATGCTGAAGAAGAAGAAGAAGATATGAGCCACTGAGTGCATTGACAGAATCACTAACGTGTAGCTTAGAGAGATAACTAGACAGGTTCCATTCAGTGAGCCTATTGTGAGGAGAAGACGCTAGATAGCAAACACGTAGTAACAGTCACTGCTATGACCACACTCCTTGGTCACCTCTCACCATATGTAAGGTAGGTTGCTACTTTTGCCTTATCTTTTGGGCCTCGGTAATGTATGGGCGTTTTTATAACGGAGATCATTAATTCGTCACAATATAAATTAAAAATATACATAAAAATTCACATTAAAAATATACACGACTAGAGTTTATGCCTGGTCAGGACATCAGATGACACAATATAGAACATGCAGATTATATAGAATTGATTGCTGACAAAGAACATGAACTGCAGCAATTGGTGGTGACGGTTTTTTTTTTTTGTTAGCAACTAGCTTTAGAAATGAATTGTAAGAAAACAGAACTTAAGATCACCTCAAAAAAGAAAGGTACAACATGGTAGCATCTGGGAAAATTCTAATATGAATCGGTGTAACAGACATGCCATTTGAATGAAGATGCCTTGCATAGATTAGAAGAAGAATCCCTATAGAAACGGTAGCCTTTTACAAGAAGGAAACCATACAAGTAAACAGTTGTCAATCCCAGTGAGAAAGAGTATTGAAGTTTTATATAAAAGCTATATTGCTTGCATATGAAACATTGACAAAAAGCAGACAATCAGAGAAGATTCTAATGGCAGTGGAAGTGTGGCTTCTGGGGAAAATGCAAAGATTACCATGGACGGAAATAAAAACAAATGAGACAGTCTGATAATGAAAATGAAACTACATTTATTTGAGAAATCAGACGTAGACAGTAAAGATATGTTGGGCACATAAGGAGAAACAACTTGGTGACAACTGACAACATTAATGGGAAACGAATCACGAGAAGGCAGAGAGTCAAATACTTGGATTGTTCACATGGCATAATCGGGACAAGAACACAAAGATGGTCATGTAAGATGGTGACCCATGCCCGTCAACATGTATTACATACGAAAAACTACAATTGCCGAACAATACACATTATACAATATAAATGCTTATGCTTAACACACACACAAAAATCAAAAAACAAAAAAACAACAAAATTCTCCCATTGAAACTGCATAGAGTTATCTGGGTTTCTGCTGCTGGGTGATCTGTTTGTGAGCTAGGTTGTGCCCCTCGTGCAACAGAGCTCCGAACACGTAGACTGTCGCTGGATGTAGTTGCTGTCTGTACTTGAGAGCCACATACTTCAGGGTTTATACTAGTTGGCTCTGGTGCTTCCATCTGGTCATCTGGAGCGTAGATAAGCAATGGTAAACTATAATAATAATATTTGCATATCCTTTACGGGACATCGCTGTCAACATCAGAATCTTTCAGCTGATTGTTGATTTCTTGGCAAGATTACGCTCAGTAGTTTGCCATTGCTTTCTGAGCGGCAGACTCACACACCCCGTAAGTTACCGACGCGATTCGAACCACTGCTGATTTTCACCGTCGTCACGTTACCTACGAGAGTATACGAGATTATGGAGAAAAGTCGCTAACCTCTAGGCCAGGAAGCCGGCAATGGCAAACTACAGAACGTAAAATTGTATAGTAAATCGCTGGTGGGGTGTGATTGCAACGCCCTGCAATGGACACACTTTGTGTTTTTACAGACAAGATATGGATCATGTATTTTACAGACAAGATATGGAACATGTATTTTACAGACAAGATATGGAACATGTATTTTACAGACAAGATATGGAACATGTATTTTACAGACAAGATATGGAACATGTATTTTACAGACAAGATATGGAACATGTATTTTACAGACAAGATATGGAACATGTATTTTACAGACAAGTTATGGAACATGTATTTTACAGGCAAGATATGGAACAGTTATGTGCTAACAAATCTACTTTAAAAAATCTGGTTATGTCCCTTTCTGGCTAAAATTGAGGGATAAATGTTGCATGCTAGCATAACTATTTTAAAACTGGTTGCGTCCCTTTAATCACTAAACACTTGTTTGATTCAGACAAAAGTTACTAAAATAACTATTAAAACTGTTTGTGTCACTTTCCTGACTTCAACTTGAAACAAGAGATAAAATGTACATGCTAATAAGGCTATTTTTAAAATGGTTATATCTCTTCCCTCACTGAGCTCTTGGGCAATCCTGGTTTAAATATAAAGTAAGTATATAAGTGGACAACTCTGCAGCTGAGCAGAGCAGGGCACTCACTTGTCCTTACAGTCGGAAATGGCTGTCAAAGGCAGAGGTAAAAAGACCACCATGTGAATGTCGAAGGCAAGGGGAAACCACCACATTATCTTCCCAAGACTTCATGGCAAAACATATATCAAAGTTAGTGAAGGACGTTAATGGCTGTCTTAGGGCATCCTCGTCCGGTAGGGACAGTCATGAGCCACAGGTGACACCAGACCGTCATCCAGCTACTGATGGCAAAATCTTAACTAAAATAAATAAATTTAGAGTAGGAACATGGAATGTTAGGACATTAAATGAGCTAGGAAAGTTGACCAATGTTCTAAGAGAGATGGATAGAATGAAAATGAATATACTAGGCGTTAGTGAGATGAGATGGAAGGGATCGGGCAAAATTATAGCTGACAATCACACAATAATTTATTCTGGAGGGGATACACATGAAAAAGGTGTAGGAATAATATTAGACGAAAAAACAGCCAAGTCAATTAATGGATACTGGTGTATTTCAGATAGAGTTATTATGGTAAAAATCAAAGGCAAACCAATAGACATAAATATTATACAAGTATATGCACCAACAGCAAGCAGTAGTGAGGAAGAAATACAACACTTTTACGACGAAATAGAAATGGCGATGGCTCAAATTGGATCACAAGAAATAAAGATAATACTTGGTAATTTTAACGCAAAAATAGGAAAGGGAAAAATGGAGGATGTAGTGGGGAATTATGGTTTAGGTACAAGAAATGAAAGAGGGGAAAAGCTAATAGAATGGGCAAATATCATTATCAATGATATGATAATTGGAAACACATGGTTTAAGCACCATAAAAGACGACTGTACACATGGATAAGCCCTGATAAGAAAATACGCAACCAAATTGACTACATACTAATTAATAAAAGATTTAGAAATGCTTTAATTAATGTAAAGACAATGCCTGGTGCTGACTGTAATAGTGATCATGTACCACTATGTGGACAAATAAAAGTAAGATTAAAGAGAGGGGAAAAAATGGTTAAGAACATGAGACTTAATAAAGAGGTTCTGAAAATAGATAAAGAAATGCAAGAACAATACAGAGTGACTGTGAAAAATAGGTACAATGCAATAACTAAAATACAGAGTATAGATGAACAATGGGAAATGTTAAGGGACTCCATTCATCAAACTAGCAAAGAAGTATTACCGGAGAGAGGCAAAATAGCTAAGAAAAAGTGGATGAATGAAGATATCTTAAAATTGATGGACAAAAGAAAACAGAGTAAAAATGACAAACAAGAATACGCTAAGATAAATAAAGAAATAAAAGATAAATGTGGGAAGGCTAAAGAAAGTTGGTTAAACGAGCAATGCAAAAAAATTGAATTAAATTCCATTAAAGATACAAAAAATATGCACAGACAAATCAGTGAGCTTACAGGAAGAAAAATAAGAATAAATACAGGGTGTTTGAAATCAAAAACAGGAAAGATAATATTAGAGGAAGATGCTATAATGAAGAGGTGGAATGAGTATATAAGAGAATTATATGTAGGAGAAAGGGAAGAATTAACAGAAGATAGTAACTTAGAAGGTCCACCTATTCTGAAAGAAGAAGTCGCTGACGCTATGAAACGTATGAAGAAAGGAAAAACAGCTGGGCCAGATGAAATCACAATAGAAGAATTAGAAGTATTGGGAGAATTTGGAGTAGATATATTACCCAAAATGTTGAATGATATTTACAGCAGTGGATATTTACCCAGTGATATGCTGAAATCTGTATTTATAGCTATACCAAAAAGACCAGGAGCAATTGATTGTGAAGATTTTCGTACAATTAACCTTATAAACCATATCACTAAGCTTCTACTCAGAATCATAATGAGAAGAACCAAAAATGAAATAAAAATGGAAATTAGTGAAGAACAGTATGGATTTGTGGAAGGAAAGGGCACAAACAATGCAATTTATACATTACGGACACTAATAGAAAGGTCAATAGAGAAACAGAGAGACATATATTTGTGCTTCATAGATTATACTAAGGCATTTGATAAAGTAAAACATGATGAACTGATTAAAATGTTGGAAGATATCAACATTGATGGAAAAGATTTCAGAATAATAAAGAATGTTTACTGGAACCAAGTAGCAGAAATTAAAATGGGAAATAAAGAGGGTAGTTACGAACAGATAAAGCTAGGAGTACGACAAGGGTGTGTCTTGTCACCAGATCTTTTCTCCCTGTATAGCGAAGTAATAATGAGAGAGATCAAAGAGATGCCAGGAATACTAGTTGGAGGTTATAATATAAATAATATACGCTATGCAGATGACACAGTATTGGTGGCGGATAATTCAACAGACCTACAACAATTATTAGACGTTGTAGTAACAGAGAGTGCAAGGAAAGGACTCTCCTTGAATATCAAGAAAACAGTAACAATGGTAATATCAAAGAAAATGGTGACACCAAAATGTGACATAGAAATAGAAGGGAAAATCCTTAACCAAGTTGATAATTTTAGATACCTAGGGGCATTTATAACATCAGATGGAAGATGTACAACAGAGATTAGGAGCAGAATAGGGCAGGCAAAAGCCGCATTTCAGAAAATGAAGAGTATCTTATGCAATAAGTCACTATCACTGAATGTAAGAAAGAGAGTGCCGAAATGCTATGTAGAACCAGTTTTGCTGTATGGCAGTGAATCTTGGAATGTAAATGAACAAATTAAGAAGAAATTAGAAGCAACAGAGATGTGGTTCCTGAGACGAATGTTGCGAATTCCTTGGACTGCCAGAGTAACTAACGACGACTGCCTGAAACAGGCTAATGAAACTAGAACATTATATACAACAATAAGACAGAGACAAACAGCTTTCTTCGGTCATGTGATGAGAAGAGAGGCATTGGAGAACATCGTAACAACTGGAAAGATCGAGGGGAAGAGAGGCAGAGGTAGACCAAGAGAAGTGATGCTGGATGGATTGAGACGGTGGCATGGAGGAATATCAGCAGCAGAGTTGATCCAGAAAACCAAAGACCGAGATCTGTGGAGAGCCATGAACGCCTACGCCAGCCGGCATGGCACTTGATGATGATGAAAGTATGCTTTTCACTCCATTATGGGTATTGGTATTTTGTTGCTAACCCTGTGCTGTTAAAGATCAATCGTCACTCAATGGGTGATGTGGTCTTTACGATCCAGGCCATTTCCTGGTACCCATTGGTCGATGTCGGTGCCTCGTCCGTTTTTAAAAATAATCCCAAGATTGATTATCAGATGCAGTGCAAAACAAAACGTAGGTTTGGACCAAACCTAAAATTGATGGCAGAAAATGCGAAGTAGGGGTGTGTCACAGATATGACTTAAAAGCTGTTAATATCGTAGCAGGCACGTATTATAACGCAACGACATTTCGGCGATATATAAGCCTTGCCAGATATCACCAAGTTCTCTAGTTTACTTATTCTCATAACGTGTCCACAAATATGTGACTGGTTACGTATAATTTCTCTAATCAGTTTACGGTTTTCATTTGCTTTTTGTAGGGCTTGCTCGTTGATTTTTCTATCTGTCTATGGTATTCTTTGCATTTTCCTCAGAAACCACATTTCCACTGCCATTAGCTGTTGTTCAGCTTGTCTGCTCATTGTCCACGTCTCACATCCATACCAAAGTACAAGTTCTATGTAGCACCTCAACATTCTGTTTTCGTTGTAATTGGCATGTTTCCATTAATCGGTATGTTTTGCAAAAGGTAACCTCCGCAATAGCGATTCTTGTTCTAATCACTGCAAGTCACCTCACATCAGATTTTATGACTGTCCGAGATTGTTGTACCGGTTCACTTGTGTAAGAATATTGCCATATACCCATTTATTACGTATAGCAAATTACAGAAATTAATTGTCTAGAAAACCACAAACACCCAAACAATGCTGGAGTTGATTGCGACGTATGTGAATATAGTGAAGTTATTTCATTGAACAGTGGATACTTTTATTTACACATTTTAAGTGATTCTGTAATGGCTTAATGTGAGGTAGAAAAGCAGTCGGGTCATCTTAACAAGACTTCAGCGAATTATTTGGTACTACAACGAAAAAGACTTTGTGGTGATTGTATTAACATAAAAGAGATAGGTGTTAGCATACGATTGCGTTAACATAACATAAAAAGATGTGTTAATACTTGATTGTGTTAACCCAACAAGAGAAAGTTATGTGTTAATATTTGACAGAGTTATATAACAAAAGTGTTAATATAGTGTTAATACAAAATAAATACAGTAGTCAGGTGTTGACATTTGATTGTGTTAACATAATTTGATTGCGTTAACATAACTGTTAATATTTTATTGTGTTTACATTACTTACATTGCTTCTAATTAATTTTAACCCATTAGAAATATCACATAAAGTGGACGAGACAGGAGAATAAACACATCTATCAATCAAGAACTCAATATTAACTGATTCAGTGCCAAACAAGAAAGGGGGTTTGAATCAAACATGGTGCACAATCACATAAACAAGTATTATATTCTCGGGGCCTTGAAATTGCGAAAGTTACTACGAAACAAAACAAATAATACGATAACCCTTGTATGGCGATATAACGTCCTTCGGTCCAAATAGTAAGTCACATTTGGCGATATATTATCCTTCGGCCTGAATCAGCTAAAGAAGAATGGTTATAAAGACATTTAGGAAACTAATTTTTAGACATCCAAAAACAAACATTGGAAAATAAATATATGGTGAGTAGAGTGTCAGGGAAGTTAAGAAGAGGAAGAACATAACGTGACAGGTAATTTACGCAAGTCAGCACAGACATCTGGCTTATGATAGACATGTCGAAATAAATATGGAGTTGGTGTGAGGGGGTGTCAAGGTCTGAACAGTTCAAGCAACTGGATGATGATGAATGAGAAACATCTGGAAACAGCATACACTGTAGAAGTATTTACTCAAACAACACACAATGACTGGCACCTGGCCGTCTTGATAGACGATAGTTTGTCAAATAGAGTTGTACCTCTCCAAGGCACAAAGCCTAGGCTGAATTTAGAGACCATGTGTTGCCCATGCAGCATGATCCCTCTCTCGGCCTGCCTAGTTTACTCCAGAGGAAAGGTAACACTAATACGTCTGAGACAAGACAAGCTGTCGGATCAGCAAAGCAATGCTCTAACTGTCCGCCTGTCGGAGCTTCGATCTTAGACCAGTTGCCTCCCAAGGCTTAGAGCCTCGTCTGCCGTGACATGATATTTAGTCTTCAGGTTGTATTTCCGGGCAACCTCCCAATTGCGTTTCTCCGCCCGAAGCCGTTGGCACCATGGGGCGTGTAGGGTTTAGTGAGTCCTGTCCAACATTCGGAGCTAACAGAAAATATATAGTACCGTCTGCTGTCAAACGGTAGCTCAGTCATATCTGACTAAGACCTTACGTTAAAACAATACACAATAATAATATTTACACAAATACACGTCTAGGAGTTAAAGCACGTTTGCAGAATTGTGTTATCATCATCATCATCATCATCATCATCATCATCATCATCATCATCATCATCATCATCATCTTCCATTTTGGCCGTCAAGCGCCGTGGGGAGTAATAATTGGCGCTCCAGCGACGGATGGGTGGCATTGGATGGTGTCATTCCGTGTGGTTGCTATTGCAGAATTGTGTGGGGTGTCTCTGTGGCGAAGTGGTCAAGCCGTCTGCATCGGGCTCTGAAGATAGTGGGTTCAATTCCAGCCGCATCCTTCGGTTCACGAGTGCATTTTTTCGGAGACTCCTGAGGGTCGTCGATGGAGCTACGGAATTCGTGCTTTGTGTGACTCTTTCCGTGGTGCGGAAAGAGACTGAACCATATGGGACACAACCCGGTGCAATGAAGTCGACACAGTCGACTTTTAAGCTAATTTTGTGTCGGTTCACAAAAAGCGACAAAGCGCAACTGGAAATCCAACTGAAGGACCTGCGATCAAAGTTCAACAGCATGGAGGAAGAAACAGGCAAGACGCAAGACAACAGCCGCTGAGCGCATCCTGGACGAAGCAAGTTCAGCAGAAGAGTGAGCAGGATCTCGCTCGAATGGCTCCTATACAGGCTCAGACAGAAGAAAGGCTATCAAGCAAGGAGGAGTAAAAAGACAAGACGCAAGAAACACAGGTAACGGCCGTTCAGCACATCCTGGACGAACTGAAGGAAGTTCAGCAGAAGATTGAGCAGGACGTCGCTCGAATGGCTAATACTGAAGAAAAGCTATTAAAATTACTTCAAGCGAGAGACAAGACAGAAGGAACTCTACAAACGATAATAGACCTGCCCAAGACTGAGCGAGAAGCACCCGAACCAGAAGATGCAAGAACACAAACAGATGAAGAAGGCTACCTAGACCAAAACTGATGGTGTGGGGAGGCCATGGAACGATATATCGCCCCCCCCCCCCCACCAAGATCGAACTGGCGAACGCCAGAAGATTCGAAGACAATACCAGACTGGGATGTAGGAGGAACACCTGAAGAGACAACTGGTAAAGTTCTCTGAAGGAAACAGCACCATATGATGGGGTGAGCACACAACAACTCCAGGCCTCAACAAGTGCGCGACTCTGTCCAGACATGAAAAACCTCATCAAGAAAGTAACAAACACACTCAACCCACCATAAGCCGGGAAGCTGACAACAAGCAGCCCAATGTACAAAAGACAAACTACAAGCTACACCATAAATACCCCAATTATAGCCAAGTCGAAAACTCGAAGGCTGAAAGGGGATATTCGTACCAAAAATTGGGTTTGGATTAGTGCATTATTACAGTTACAAACAAAATTACAGCTATTATATAATGAATCTTTACAGTTACAACCAAACACTCACCCTTACCACTTACCATGTTGTCCGTGTTGTTGTGGTGAAGGTTGGTTGGTATTTATTAAAGGGACCATTATCTGAAAGGAATATGTTAGTTAAAGTTAGTTGTATGTCCTTTACAGGACGTCGCAGTCAACTCCAGCATTTTTATCGTTATTTCTTAACAATTTTACGTTCAGTAATTTGCCACTGCTATCTGAGCTACCGACAGTCATATCATTGTAAGACAAGCGTAAGGGGGTCTGCTTCCAAATTGACTGCAGCTGTTTCGAACGCGGGATTACGTTTGTAACCCCTTTGCCTTAGCGCAGGCAGTTAATGTGTTTACAATGAATATTGGTTATACAATTGTAATTGGTAATAGTTAGCTAGTTACTTAGGTAGGTAGGTAGGTAGGTAACTAGTTAGTTAGTGAGTTAGTTAGTTAGTTAGTTAGTTAGTTAGTTAGTTAGTTCGTTCGTTCGTTCGTTAGTTAGTTAGTTAGTTAGTTAGTTCATTCGTTTGTTCGTTCGTTAGTTAGTTAGTTAGTTAGTTAGTTAGTTAGTTAGTTAGTTAGTTAGTTAGTTAGTTAGTTAGTTAGTTAGTTAGTTAGTTAGTTAGTTAGTTAATCGCGGCTCCAACTTCACGGCAATGGGTCTTCCCCATTGTGCTCGCATGAATATCGCACAAAATGCACCTCACTGCCCTACGTGAAAAGTGGAATAGACAGGAGTCTAGACAGCCAACAGCCCGCACAGATACACTGTGCATAATGCCGCTGTCAGAATGCCAACACAAAAGTCCTCCACGGAAAATACAGTTCATCGTCGATGGAAGCGGCAGTCACCAGAAGACCAGCAGCCAAACATTACTGCATTAAAAGTCGAGAGGATCGCCTTCATTGCCCCGGGATTTATCCCATATGACTCTGTCCCCTTCGGCTGGCCGGCCCGCTGAAAGCATCGCACAAAGCAAGAACATTGTAGCTCCAGCGACGACAGGAGTCTCCGAGAAAAATGCACTCGTGAACCGAAAAGGCAATCCAATCAATTCCAAGCGACAGGCCGACCACCATCGTTCGAACAAGAAGTTCACGCTAAGCAACCGCAGACAGATGTAAAACATTCAAAACGAAATTCACTGTAATTGGTAATATCAGTTAGGAAACCCTTGAGGCCAATAAAACAGCTCATTCATAATTCACACGTGTTGGTTGGAGCTCATAGAAGCCGGTGGAAACAGATATTAGAGGAGACAACACACAAATGGAAATAGATATTAGAGGACACTAGACAACACACAAATTGAAAACTGTAGTTACCACACCGCGATTCTAACCTGTCACCATCACATGACGTCAGCGTGGAAGTCCACTTGTCCCTGCAGAGAGACGCTGTCGTCATGTGGAGGTGACAGGTTCGAATCCCGGTATGGTATCTATAGCTTTCCAGTTTTATGTTGTCTAGTGTATCCACTAATATCTACTTCCATATGCTTCTATAAATAAATAAATGACCATAGACCCCGAGGTAGACCAAGAAGGCGGTGGAGAGATAATACATGTACAGACCTACAAGCACTTGGAATCAACCACTGGCAAGAGAAGGTCCACCAGAGAGACGAATGGAGACGGATTGTATTTGCAGCAAAGAACCTCAATGGCTCGGAACGCTGAAGAAGAAGAAGAAGATATGCTTCTATAAACTTCAACCTGTACGTGTGAATTTGTGAGCTGTCTTAATAGAATATAGCTTGTTGTACACAAAACGGTATATGATACTTATGAGGCGACATTTATATTTCGAGGTTACAGGTTCAAATTGCAGTACGGTAACTATAGCTTTTAATTCTTGATAAAGATAGAGTATGTCTTCTAAACTTTTCCACTTTTCACATTAGGTAGTGAGGAGCATTTTGTGTGATATTCACAGACACAGGAACGGAGCATAATGGGGACGACCCGTGGCCGTAAAGTTGGAACCGTGACTAACTAACTAACTTTATTTGGACATCTACACAAGCACTGTTTCTGCAAGTCTTCATATCGATAATAAAAGGCAAGCCGTAGCCGCAAGGCTATGGAGTCCGCCCCAGTTTCAGGAGGTACGGGGTTCGATGCCCACATAGAGCTGGGGAATGTTTCCAAGAACCACGGGTATTTAATGGCAGCTTCCCCTCCCGCCAATTGATGCCTTAGATAAGAGATCTGATAGCTGGCCTTCTGGGTTAAGGCCCAAAAACAGGAAGTATGTGTACAAATTCTAGGGCAGTTAAAAATCGCAAAGAGTAGGCCAGGAGGTCACTGTCCTGACAAATTGTGAGGACAGAACCCCCCCCCCCCCCCCAGGAGTAGACAGTCACCTTGGATGGAATCTTGCCTAGAGGGAGAGAACCTTAAATCAAATGGGTACCGAAGTCTGATACACACACACACAAACACACATACACACACACACACCACACACACACCACACACGCATATTTGTGGTTGTATATGTGGATGTATATATATATATATATATATATATATATATATATATATATATATATATATATATGTGTGTGTGTGTGTGTGTGTGTGTGTGTGTGTGTGTGTGTGTGTGTGTGAATATATAAATAATGAACACCTTGTACACACATAAGGCATATGGTGCTAGACCTATGATTGGATACACCAATCGGCGCTGGACTGGTCATGTGTTTAATACCAGGCCGGCCGCCTTCACCGCCCCAAGACATTTTCTAGCAGCTATTTTAGGCTGGGACCATCCGGCAGCCCAGGCCAAGGTTTACAATCAAACACGATGTGGATGCGAACCCACGACCAACAAACCGGTAGACAAGCGTCTAGCTACTGCGCGGCCTTGCTCCTCTATATATAGTGCGGCAATTATATAATGAACTATTATACTTTCATACAACAACACGGCAATTCGATCATGAACGTTTACAGTTTCAAACAAACACTTACCGTTGTGTCCGGCATTTGCAGTAAATGGTCCTGTTGTACTGGTCGCGTGTCCACGTTTGTTGTACCAAATCCTGCAGCAGTATCCAAGTAATTTGGACCCACGGACTCCATAAACAGTAACTGGGTAATACAATAACCAAACGGCCAGTCAAAATAAGCTTCTGGAATGAGACGTCCAAGTGATCTTATTCTGGGACCCCATGGGTCATTGTCTGTATCTGAAGCCATGTGGTCAAGATTGTCATCATATCCTTCGTTTTCTGAGTCCAGGGGTGAATGTCCACCACCATGTTGTCCACTGTGTTCTCCGCCATGCCAACTCTCGAAGTCCGTGTTGTTATTGTCAATGTGGTTATTCACTAAAGGTGGCCAATGTCTGAAAGGAATATGTTAGTTAATGTTAGTTGCATAACTATAGGTTAACACTAGCATGTTTTTCAAATTGTGATTTCTTGGCAAATCGCTTAAGAAAGTCAAGCTTACATTTAGTAGTTTGCCATTGCTTTCTGAGTGACTGGCAATCATACCATTTAATGAAAACCAGCGCAAGGCGGCCTGCTTCCAAATTGCTTGCAGCTGTGCTTCGAACACGGTATGTGGGATTGCGTTTTCAACACTTTCGCCAGAGCGCCGGAAAGTAATATGTATGCAATGAATATTGGTAATACCATGATAATTGGTAATACAGTGGTAATTGGTAATACAATGGTAATTGGCAATACAATGGTACTTAGTAATACCATGGTAATTGGTAATACCATGGTAATTAGTAATACAATGGTAATTGGTAATGCAATGGTAATTGGTAATACAATAGTAATTGGTAATTTCAGTTGTGTAACCACTAAAACAGCTCATTAATAAATTCACACGTGTTGGTTGACGCCCATAAAAGCCTATGGAAATAGATATCAGAGGACACTACACAACACACAAATGGAAATAGATATTAGAGGACACAACACAACACACAAATGGAAATAGACATTAGAGGACTCTAGACAACACACAAATGGAAATAGATATTAGAGGACACAACACAACACACAAACGGAAATAGATATTAGAGGACACACCACAACACACAAATGGAAATAGATATTAGAGGACACTAGACAACACACAAATGGAAATAGATATTAGAGGACACAACACAACACACAAATGGAAATATATATTAGATATTAGAGGACACTAGACAACACACAAATGGAAACAAATATTAGAGGACACTAGACAACACACCAATGGAAATAGATATTAGAGGACACTAGACAACACACAAGTGGACATAGATATTAGAGGACACTAGACAACACACAAATGGAAATAAATATTAGAGGACACTAGACAACACACAAATGGAAATAGATATTAGAGGACACAACACAAAACACAAGTAGAAATAGATATTAGAGGACACTAGACAACACACAAATGGAAATAGATATTAGAGGACACTAGACAACACACAAGTGGGAATAGATATTAGAGGACACCAGACAACACACCAATGGAAGTAGATATTAGAGGACACTAGACAACACTCAAATGGAAATAAATATTAGAGGACACTAGACAACACACAAATGGAAATAAATATTAGAGGACACTAGACAACACACCAATGGAAATAAATATTAGAGGACACTAGACAACACACAAATGGAAATAAATATTAGAGGACACTAGACAACACACCAATGGAAATAAATATTAAAGGACACTAGACAACACACCAATGGAAATAAATATTAGAGGACACTAGACAACACACCAATGGAAATAAATATTAGAGGACACTAGACAACACACAAGTGGAAATAAATATTAGAGGACACTAGACAACACACAAATGGAAATAAATATTAGAGGACACTAGACAACACACATATGGAAATAAATATTAGAGGACACCAGACAACACACAAATGGAAATAGATATTAGAGGACACCAGACAACACACAAATGGAAATAGATATTAGAGGACACTAGACAACACACAAATGGAAATAAATATTAGAGGACACTAGACAACACACAAATGGAAATAGATATTAGAGGACACTAGACAACACACAAATGGAAATAAATATTAGAGGACACTAGACAACACACAAATGGAAATAGATATTAGAGAACACTAGACAACACACCAATGGAAATAAATATTAGAGGACACTAGACAACACACCAATGGAAATAAATATTAGAGGACACTAGACAACACACAAATGGAAATAAATATTAGAGGACACTAGACAACACACCAATGGAAATAAATATTAGAGGACACTAGACAACACACCAATGGAAATAAATATTAGAGGACACTAGACAACACACCAATGGAAATAAATATTAGAGGACACTAGACAACACACCAATGGAAATAAATATTAGAGGACACTAGACAACACACCAATGGAAATAAATATTAGAGGACACTAGACAACACACCAATGGAAATAAATATTAGAGGACACTAGACAACACACCAATGGAAATAAATATTAGAGGACACTAGACAACACACCAATGGAAATAAATATTAGAGGACACTAGACAACACACCAATGGAAATAAATATTAGAGGACACTAGACAACACACCAATGGAAATAAATATTAGAGGACACTAGACAACACACCAATGGAAATAAATATTAGAGGACACCAGACAAGACACCAATGGAAATAAATATTAGAGGACACTAGACAACACACCAATGGAAATAAATATTAGAGGACACTAGACAACACACAAATGGAAATAAATATTAGAGGACCCTAGAAACCACACACATGGAAATAAATATTAGAGGACACTAGACAACACACAAATGGAAATAAATATTAGAGGACACTAGACAACACACCAATGGAAATAAATATTAGAGGACAATAGACAACACACCAATGGAAATAAATATTAGAGGACACTAGACAACACACCAATGGAAATAAATATTAGAGGACAATAGACAACACACCAATGGAAATAAATATTAGAGGACACTAGACAACACACCAATGGAAATAAATATTAGAGGACACTAGACAACACACCAATGGAAATAAATATTAGAGGACACTAGACAACACACCAATGGAAATAAATATTAGAGGACACTAGACAACACACCAATGGAAATAAATATTATAGGACACTAGACAACACACCAATGGAAATAAATATTAGAGGACACTAGACAACACACCAATGGAAATAAATATTAGAGGACACTAGACAACACACCAATGGAAATAAATATTAGAGGACACTAGACAACACACCAATGGAAATAAATATTAGAGGACACTAGACAACACACCAATGGAAATAAATATTAGAGGACACTAGACAACACGCAAATGGAAATACATATTAGAGGACACTAGACAACACACCAGTAGTAAGCTGTAGTTACCACACCGCGATTCTAACCTGTCACCTTCACTTGACGTCAGTGTGGAAGTACACGTGTCCTGCAGCGAGACGCTGTCGTCATGTGGAGGTGGCAGGTTCGAATCCCGGTATGGCAACTATAACTTTCCAGTTTTATGTTGTCTAGTGTATCCACTAATATCTGCTTCTATCTGCTTCTATAAGCGCCAACCTATACGTGTGAATTTATGAGCTGTCTGAATACAATATAGTTTGTTGCACACAGAAAAGTATATGATAATTATAAGGCGACATTTATATTTCGAGGTTACAGGCTGAAATTCGAGAATTGTAACTATAGCTTTTAATTGTTATGTTTTCTAGTAGTCTTCTAATCTCTTAGGAGCGGCTGGCATAGTGACTATAACGCCGGATTCTCCTTCGGGAGACCCGGGTTCTAATCCTCGGTAACTTGAGGGAATGTTTTCTGCCTGGGGCAAAAATAAAACTCTAACCTGCACAGTTCGCGGGGACTGCTCTAGCTAGGCAGCCTTAATTCCTCTATTGGCAGTAAATGACAATTTTGACAGTGACAGTTCTAATCTCTGCATTCTTCTATTTCTGTGAGCGACAATCAATACTGCGTATTTGTTTATGAATTTTATGACCTTGTTGGTGCTGAAAGTGGCAAGAAGTTCAGGTGTCACATTTAGCCAAGAATTTGGAGCACTTTTATGTGGTACGGTCTATAGACAAACTGGGTTACAGATGTGGCTAACGTTCTAATGAATGGCCATGCCCCTTGGCAGATGTGAAGTTCCAGCACCTGTCTTGCACATCCCGCTGATGTCTGAACTTGGATGGGGCAAGGAGAGCACTGCCACATAGTGCCCGTGGAGATGGTACTTTGTACCGGGAGGACAAGAGAAGCCTCCACACTGAACTGCTGCGACAGATGCCAGTCTTCTTCAGGGCTCAAACACTGGAATGTCAACACCGTGGACTGGAGAGCCGAACTAGCAGACTTTGGAGGGACTACACACAAAACAACCAATGTGCCAACCAACCAGTCAGTTAGTCAACAGACCAACCAATCAGCCATCTAAGTAAACTGATCAATCAATCAGCCACTCAAGCAGTTAACTGAACAACCAATCAGTCATACAACCAATAAACTGACCAACCAATCAGTCATACAACCAATAAACTGACCAACCAAACAGCCATACAACCAGTCAACTAACCAATCAATAATCACGAAACTAACAACGTAACACCAGCAGCAGAACTGAGGTCAACAGTACTAAATAAATAGAAATAAAAGACTTACAGGGATGGAGGGCTGTCCAAAAATAGTTGCATGTTTGTCTTTGCAGGCTGCTGATCTTGTGACGTGTCACTTTGTTGCCGTTGAGTTCCGTAGCCCATTTCTTGACCTATGTACCCAAAAGCTGCATCGAAGGAATCCGAAGATATAGGTCGATGCACATGTGTTGGTTTTGAGTGTGCTCCGGTTAAAACGTCGGCGTAGCTTCTTTTATCAGAAGTACACGTTTGGCCCATCACAAAGTGTGCTTCCTTAGTATCAAATGGTGGTTTATCGCTATGGCTGCTTGTGGAATCAGGTTGAGATATTTGACTTTGTCGCTGACATTCACTTGCTCGAGAGTTGGGTTCTGCTGGACCAGCACAGCCCTGGCTATCGATGCTCTTTGAATCAGACTGGGGCATTTTTCTTAGTTGTCGGCTTTCAACTGTAGCATGGTCATCAGCGTCGTCATTATCATCTTCACAAGCAGTATAGTAAACATGACTACAATCATCTTCGCTATCATCAATATGATCATCATCATCTGCATCATCTTTATCACCAGTGTCATTGTCATTTTCGTCATCGCCATCATATTCTTTACCGTCGACTTCTTGTTCATCACTATCTGTTTCACCTTCTTCTTCTTCATCAACAGCATCAGAATCTTTATCATCATCAGCGTCATATGCAACACTGTCTACTTCTTTTGGATCATCATCTTCTGTTTCTCCAGCTACTCGTGCTGTTGCTGCTGCTGCTGTTGCTGCTGCTTTTTCTTCTTCTTCTCTATAAGAATATCTCAATAATTTGTTGGAACCACAATCTGAATCAATCGGCTTTGCCTCTCCGCTATCAGATTCACAATATTGTCCTATGTCTTCATCGTCTCCGGAACTTTCGAGGACATGTTCACATTCCTCCTGAAGTTCTGGGGAGTTATTGTTCAGTTTGTCAGGGGCGCGTGACGTTGCCACCATCCCTTCATTTATTGTCTGTTCATCTTTTCTTAACACTGAAGCAAACTGTCCTTCTAGAGGATTATGTTGCTTTATTGAATCAGACTGAGGCAGTTGTCGGCATTCATCTGCAGCAGGGTTGGGTTTTACTGGACCAGCACAGCCGACTGGTTTGTGGGGTGTTTTCCTGGGTTTCCCTCTTGCGAAGCTGTAATGAATTAACGGTTTCACTGCACTTGTCATGTTCTTTGAAGCATTGAAGTTACGATTGGATTTATTGGGATGGATACCCGAATCTTCTCCAATTGTCCCTTGTGTCTGTTGAACGTTTCCTGCCATCGTTTTGGAAACTAACCTGGAAAATATTTGAAGGAAACAGCTTAATTTAAACTCAGAAGCCACCGACAATACGTTAAACGAATTATTTATTGAGTAGCATATTTCGTTGCATCTCGTCAGGTGCATACTGCAGAGTTATTTATCATATGTGGTGAACTATACTTTTGCTGAAATACAGGGTGTCCGCAAAGTCTGGACACATAGGATACTTGGATATTTTTCATGTAATTCACAGATCCAATACACTTGACTCAACGAATAAGGAGTGAATGTACCAAAATTGAAGGCAGTGTGGATTTATTGCATCGAGTCCACGAACATTTTGTGAAACGCATCAACATTTGCATTGCAAATGATGTTATCCATGTATCCAGACTTTACGGACACCCTGTACATTAAAAACAGTCATTGATATTGTTTAAATGTGGGGCATAAGTTATCCAAACGGTAAATGCACATCATTACTATCTGCATTCTCCAATGCTTGTTCTGAATTTGGTTTAACAATTAGCAAAAAGAAGACACATATTATGTCACAAGGTGCACATGGGGTACCATCAATCTTTATTGACGACGCCGAACTAGAGATAGTAGATCATTTTACATATCTAGGATCGGTGGTAAATAGCAAATTATCCCTAGATCAGGAAATCAACATCCGGATTGGTAAGGCAGCAACAACAATGAACAGGTTAAGAAAAAGAGTCTGGGAGAACAGGAAGCTTACTGCCAAAACAAAAGTCCTTGTCTATCAAGCCTGTGTCCTTAGTACTCTTCTCTATGGCAGTGAAACCTGGACAACTTACTCACACCAAGAGAACAATTTAAACAGCTTTCATATGCGGTGTCTGCGAAGAATTCTTGGTATTAAGTGGCAAGACAAAATCACAAATACTGAAGTATTGGAAAGATCAGGTTGTGTGACAGTTTATTCCATGCTCAGTCTTCGTAGACTTAGATGGATAGGACATCTTAGGCGGATGGATGATGGTAGAATACCAAAGGATATCTTTTTTGGTGAATTACAGATGGGTAAGAGATCTCAGGGTCGGCCTCTACTACGATACAAAGATGTGTGTAAGCGGGACATGATTGATACAGGCATTGATAATGCACATTGGGAGCAAGTCGCCACTGAACGTGTTGCATGGAGGGCAAATATCAGAAATGGAATAAAGTCAAAGGAGAAAATTATTGCAGAAAAGTCACACACCAAGCGTTTGAGACGTAAGATGGTGCTTGATGGTGGAAATGACCACGTGTTCACATGCACCCACTGTGAACGGACATTTACAGCGCAAATTGGCCTTATCAGTCACACTCGCTACCGCCATAGTTAAAAGTTATTATGCCTTTTTAAAGCACAAACTATCGTCTGTCAAGACGGCAAGGTGCCAATGTATGTATAAATGCACATTAAAAATACAATCTTCCTGTTGCATAAAATTGACTGGAACAGTCTAATTGCTGATGCCTAAACATAATTGTGCAATCGTTTATTTTTCATTGAATACAATATACGAAACGGATTTTTTGTGCAAACTTGTTACTTGCTGTTAAAAGAGAGTGATGCCAAATCTCTAAGATCGGCGTTTTATGACAGTTTAATTCTTTCCCACATACATTGGTTCGGTTACTCGATTTGTTAACTTTCACTCCGTTCTACCAATGTATGTTACTTAGCACTCACACTGGAATTGACAAATACGTTTTATCATGTATTCGTTTCATTACATCGTCCCCTCTACATGGTAGCTGAAGAAACACTTAAAAGTTTGGGGACCGATAATTCTATGACCGTAGGTTTTGGTGGCTGGCTGTTGAGTCTTGATGAAACCGGCTAGTTATCCAGAAGATTTGAGAGTTTGGTTAAGGGTTAAATTAGATTCGAATACTTTACAAGGTGTCGGAAATATGCCATGCTTCCATGGGATAGGCGCAAAGATATTGACATTCAGATATTGTCCCGTCGATATTACGTTTCGATAGTCTGATCTTTGGATGGTGTCATCGTATCCACGTCGGATTAGGATATATAAGAACGATAAAGTGTTGTTATGTTCGGATAAAGAAATGTTCTTATTGACTTGGTTCATGGTGGAGTGGAACGTTTCAGCTTTTTGTCTGAATGTAATGTAATTGTCTGTTGTAATGAATATTTATATCATCCACATAACGGCGGTTTAGAACATTCAAGATCCTTTGTTCTTCAAAGTGTGCCATAAAGATGTCCGCTAGAATGGGGCGTAGAGAACATCCCATGGCCACTCCGTCAATTAGGTGGTAAGATTTAAGAAAATTGAATTTTATATTAGACGTGCACAGCAGTAGTAGTTTCTCCAGCTTCGATGTCAGTAGGACTAACTTCAGTTTCTTCTGGTTCATGCCATCACAGATGATCGTCACTGTTTCTTCCTGGGTAACGTTAGTGAAAATAGAGGCTATCCATTGACGCCATGTAATTATGTTTAAGATAGTTGATGTCCAATAGTTCAACCCGTTCTAATGAATCTTTTAGTATTAAGGGGTCGAATGATTGTGGCACTGGTTAAGAGTTTCGGCAAGACATATAGCCATCCTGTGTTTGACAGAGTTGACCATAGATAAAATAGGACTTACTGGTACTCAAGGCTTGAGTAATCTGAGGAGGCCAGAAAGATAGGGAGAAGGGGGGTGATGTGAAATCCGAGGGGCGAATAGCTGTGTAGTCGCATCACTAGTGGATGTACTGTCTTAAAGGGATTGAATTTGCTAAATATAAACACCAGGCTAGGGGGAATAGAGTCAGCCCCTAACTTTAGGAAACGGGTGTCAATCATAGTGTAGTAATGTACAACAATGAGGAATCCGCGGATCTTATACAACACCTCCCCCTCCTCCCCACACACCACAGATATAAGGCTAGTGGATCACGTAAGAACTAAGTGTATCTCATCACATCCTGGTGATTTATCATTCTTCAGGTTCTTTATTGTCCATGCAATTTCATCTAATGAGGGTTCAGGTTCTGTATCTGCTGTCATTGGTTCATGTATATCATTCTTATCCTCACAGTCATTCATTATCAGACATTCTACTGCAGTATTCCTGCCATCTTTTAGAATTTGTCTAGATTATGTTAAGGTATTTCCCAGCTTGTCACAGATAACATTTAATTGAGGTTGAATATTTCTTGCCAATAACTTCATTTCTTTGAACATTTCGTAATCACTTCCATTCTTATAATATTGCTCTATTTTACTACAACAATCTTTTATATATTGGGTTTTGTCCTACCTTGTGTTTTTTTCTTATTTCTCGTGTTAAAGATTTATACTTCATCCTACTGTTATCGGTTTCTCCTTTCTTTTTCAGTTCCCTTCGCTGTTTTATTATAGTTTTTTTTTTTTTTTTCTCCTCAATATAAAATTCAATATCTCAGTAACGAAACTGAGGGAAAATGATGAGATTTAGCATATAACCTTCTAGTTCACTTGAGGACTTAGAACCTGGCGAGGAGTGGGTGCAAGTGCCAACACACTTCTGCACATCCTTTTCAGTTTGCATCCAACTAGATAGAAAATGCAGACAAGAAAATCCGGCTGCTGTGGAGGATGAAGTACAAGTGTTGATTTTCGAGAATTCGCTAGACAGTGACGCGGTCATCTACACAGATGGGTCGGTCGTCCGACATGTGAGAAGCTCATGGGCCTTTACAGCTCGGGCCGGAGGGAGAATTGTGAAGGAGGACTCTGGTGCTTTCACTGAAACCACAAGTAGCCTGACCATGGAAGTCATGGCAGTAAGTAAAGCAATAACATGGCTCGAGACACAGACATTCACTAGGGCTTGTTTCCTTAGCGACTCAATGAACATGATCAAGAGGATAGAGGAGGGGTCGATCCGAAGAGAATGGTTGCTGCCTCTGGAGCGGTCTCGGCTGGCAAAGATTAGTTTCATCTTCGTGCCAGGTCATGCGGGAGTACAAGGAAATGAGCGGGCTGACAAGCTCGCAGGTGAGGCTACTGTGGAGGGCGGACGCGCCATGGACCAGGCTGACATTCTGAATGCTCTACGAGAAGTGAGACTTTTGCAAGAACCAAGTGATGACTGTGAATCTACAACAATGGCCAGACTGCGAGAGCAGCAAATTAAAAGAGGGGTGGCCAAACAAGAACACTACGCAGGAAGCCAAAGAAGATTGATAAACCAACACAGAACTGGCGTCGTTAGCCGCTACACGCTGCGGGATTTGCTGAGGAGGGGATCCGAGCACTTATGGACTGAATGGTCCGATGTGCAACGAGGATGATCTGTCGACTAACTAACTAACTAACTAACTATATAACCTTATCATTATGTCCACCCAACAAAAAATTTTTTGTTCTAGAGATTGTACAGCAGATTTCAATGTTTGTTATATGCGGTATATAATTTACGGCTTAGGGATTAAGTCCATCATTTTAAAAGTATTACATCTTCAGCAAGACACACCCCCGCTCTTTTTGAAAATGTCTCGCGGTTTTCGTTTTGGCACAAACAGCGCGAAGTTAAATGGGTTTGTTCAGAGGTGTCTCAAATGGGGGTTCTTTCATGAAACGTGATTATATAAATAAACTAGCTGTCTCGGCCCGGCTTCACCCAGCTCCTGACGGGGATCTAATCTATCTATCTATCTATCTATCTATCTATCTATCTATCTATCTATCTATCTATCTATCTATCTATCTATCTATCTATCTATCTATCTATCTATCTATCTATCTATCTATCTATCTATCTATCTATCTATCTATCTGTCTGTCTGTCTGTCTGTCTGTCTGTCTGTCTGTCTGTCTGTCTGTCTGTCTGTCTGTCTGTCTGTCTGTCTGTCTGTCTGTCTGTCTGTCTGTCAACTAGTCCGCGCTATTAAATATTGATAACAGTTACTGGAAAAAATGTGCGGACCATGTGTTGAAAGAGGAAGAGGACTATTGGAGAAAGGATGGATTGAATTTTATGCAACCGAGAGCAATGATCAACCTACTGGAATCGTCCGACACAGATTAATGTCTGAGCAGATCGCAGACCTTAATCTACATACACACTTACTGGGATATTTTGCTCCAACTATTCAAACGAATTGCGGGCCCTAAACATTACAGCATCAGCATAATGTCAATGGCAACAGTTTGTATTCCATAGTGATGAATTTTCAATTCCGCAAGCCCTCAGCGGTGACAAACAACTGTATTGAAACACACACACACACACACACACACACACACACACACACACACACACACACACACACACACACACACACTAAACGCTTTGAATACCAACAGAAGAGTAATATTGCTGTGGAAACTGACATATTGTGGCATAACAAGAAACGTGAGAGCAAACACGTTGTCACATTAGGGGACAACACACGTGCATACGAATCAATCTATAAACTTTAATGAAAAGAGGACCAACATCTTGGTCGTTAAGAAGAAAGCCCACTACAGAGACACTGACAACTATTTTCATAGTGGAAAACAAGTAATCATGTTCCGTCTCTGAACGGTAAACAGCAGAGTAGACAGTCTTTCACGAAGACTCAAAACGGGTCTGTCACCCATGTGTACGTGTGAACAAACTACACAGACAGCTGAACAGATCCTTAAAAATGGAAACATGATGATTAAATTGCGGTATCATTTCTGGTCACTCCATACGCATATTAACGCACAGCTATTTGGAAGCTTTCACGAACTCAATATAAAAAGCTAACATGAATACTTATGTACACTTTATTAACCAGCAGCTGAAGAAACAAGAAGGAAATGAAAAATAAGGTAAGAAATATATTCCTTCTACTTTCCTGTTAATTTATAAATTATTTACCCCGTGCCTCTATAAGTTCTCTGTCTTTACTAATATTACACATTGCACCCCTCTCGGGATTCTCCGTGGTGAAGAGGTCAAGCCGTCTGACTCGGGCTCCGAAGGTTGTATGTTCGGTTACGGGCCGCGTCCTTCATTTCACGAGTGCATTTTTTTCGGAGACTCCCGAGGGTCGTCGCTGGAGCTACGGAGCTCGTGCTTTGTGCGACGCTTTCCGCGCTGCGGAAACGGAAAGAAACTGAGCCATATGGGATAAAAACCCGGTGCAATGCAGCCGACCCTGTCGATTTTAAGCTAATTCTGTCATTGCACCCACTCCCATACTAATCCGGATACGCCTTGTGTGTCATCTGAATTGGTGGGTCTTCCATTACTGTAAACATAAATTTGTTAGCGAGAAATCACTAGTTGTTCAGCAAAACATCAAAGGAATGTCGCCGCTTTCGATGATTTAAGATGTTTTTGGACCTATCAAAGACATATTCCTTGGGTGGGGGTAAATATAAGAAAATTTTATAACGATGCAACAGACAGTTTTCAAAATAATTGATCGTGAATGAAGGCATTCTTTGTGTGACATACTATAATTCTAACTTACATGGTGTAATCCATGGCTTATGTTGCTTAGTCCTGGTCGGAATTAAATCTTTGGCTGCAGTTATCAAGATATCTCTAGTTTGTACTGCCAGTTCATCAGTTGTCATTTCCACTTGTATAGACATCAAGACCCAAAAACGATTTCTCACTTCTTTGTTGTATGCATCTGGTATTTTTGTGAGATCAAAGCGAAGTGGACTTGGTTCTCGGGTAAGCTTTGTGAGTTTTAATTTCAGATCTGCTTCTAATAACCGATTAACTGTATCACAGTCTGCACTTCGTTGGATTTTTGCAGATGTTATGCTTGATCTCCATCTTCTTTGTATTAAAGTATAATTTATCTGATTTTTGGTAATACTGTCAGGGAACTTCCACATGAAGAGTCTTCTTGGGTGTTGTTTAAAAAGTGTGTTGGCTATCGTTAATTCATTTTCTGTGCAAAATTCAATTAATCTGCCACCTGCATCATTTCTATTTCCCTATCCAAATTTTCCTAAAACGTGTCTCTCATTTTCAGCTCTTCCTGCACCTACTTTTGCATTACAATCTCCCATTATTATTGTTATATCATTATGACCAATCTTATTTAATGCGTCTTCCAGTGTGCTGTAAAAATCTTCAATCTCATCTTCCTCTGCTTTTGAAGTAAGTGCATATATCTGTATGAGAGTTGTGTTTAATTTGTTTAATTTTTTTTTTTTGGACGACCTTTAAGTCTGATAGTGAGGATTCTAGCACTAACTGGGTTATATCCCAGTAACCCCTCTGGCGTGTCTCCACCTTGCCGTGGTAGAGGGGCTTGCGTGTTCCAGTGACCCCAAGAGCATTGTCGATGGAAGCACAACAATATGTCGAACAGGACTTGGGTTAGGGACCAGACCAAGAGAGACATAACCTGCTGCTCTGCAGGTAAATTGATGATAGTAGTCAAAAGTTCAAAACAGGCGTTCGAAGGCAGACATTCTTGGTCCGGACACATACTCTAAGGATCTCAGTTGAGGGATGTGGCTGAACGCCTCTAAGCCATTATTCCTCGGATGTGAGAGCCGGGCCGATACTCAACTACTGCAACATGGAGGCGAGATTCTGAGCACACTACATGCTTAGATTAGATACTTGTCCTTGACCACCAGAGCCTGCCCATGTCTTCACTGCCCAGTTGGGTTGATGTAACATGTGTAGCCAGGGCACTTAAAAGAGTTCTTATTCAGTTCTTGTAACATCAGGACTTCGAAATCGTAGACCAGTTTCTCCAGTATTTGTCCTCGTTGCTTTGCACTGAGGCAATTCCAATACCCAACCCTTACATTTTTGAGTCCCAAACGATCCGTTTTCCTTCTACCCCTTCTGGCTCCAGCCCTCTTCTTCCTTTTCCTTCCCCCCTCTCCCCTACCTCTTCTTCTCCGCTTCATTCTCTCTCCGCTGGCTGTTGTCAAAGGTATCGACCACAATGCATGTACTCCGTTGCTTCGGCGATAATTGTTTGTATTATTCATAGTTGGTTAGATATGACGGAAGGATATAATCGGTCACCCTAGTAGAGCCTGTCTGCTAGGGAAGGGGCAGGGGATGTCCCTTAGGAGTCCATACGCCTGGCGCCGCCCCGTCCGCATACCAGACGTTCCACGTTCACGACCAGCCATTCAGTCCTCGGCACGTCGGTCCACCTTAGACTTAGGGGTTTATAATCGGAGTTTTCCATCTCCTAGATTGGCCGCTATAATAGCTAACGGACCCAATCTACCCGGGGGCAAGAGGTCCCAGCGCCTCTTTCCTGACGAACACAGTAGATACATGGATACGGGGAACAAAACCAATGTTATAAATATACATTTATTGTATATACTACATAATTAAAGTAACTAAACAATGGAGAAAAAATACTCTCTGGTAGATAGTTGAGCCCCAAACAAAGCAGTGACAACATCAGTAATTTGGTTGACTTTATACGTTGAGCTCTGTAGTGCTGAGACAACAACATGACACTGCCTGGGTAAATTACATAGCAGAAATCTGAACAGGTGTTGAGCGCTGCCTGAACATGTAAGTCATATAAATGCTAGTTTAGACATATAGAGATGCATCATCACTGAATGATATAGCTGACAGCCACTCATGACATTAATTGATAATGATATTTAGAAATTCAATCTAGACAAATTCCTCAAAAATGGAGGTCATATTTACTCGTTGGAGAACCAGCGGTTGTTTGTTTGCTATGACCAGGTTTGATTATTACGATGTATTAGTGACTTAATGTCATACACTTTACAGTGGTAGGACTCATTGGTAATAGAGGAATTTATATAGCCACATACACAAAATATCCTTGGGGAAAAGAATGTGCCAATTAAGAAGTATCCTTATGACATGCATCCAGTGGATGGATATTCCATGAAGGTGTTATAATGGTCAATTTGCTATATCAAAGATCATGTTTTAAAAAATGACTGGTTGTGTAACAGCAGATGGACGAGCTTATGACGCGAAGACTTTCATAGTTAATTCATCATGGGATGTTTCAATAAATGTTCAAAGTAGCCTGATCCATTGAGTTCTGTTCTCTCCCGCCACTGACCATTTGCAGTAGAAGCTCTCTGATATCTCCAACAGTGATTATGACAATGTCCAGTTCCAGATTATTCTTGTATGCTAGTTTATATATATCTTTGACGTTCCGAAGCTCGTTTTATTTCTTTGAGCAAAAAGAGTCTATCAGGAAGGAATCATCTCTGTTGACATCATTGACAGTCTCATGCAGACAATAAGCGTCAAACTCAGCAGGTTGTTTCATCAAGGCCAGGAGAACTTGTCCAGAATCCATTTGGCATTGGTAACATAGAGTTGGTAGGAAGATGTGTGTTGTAAAGTGCTTTCTTAGTCTTAGTAGTTATTGATACATGTTTGTTCTTTAGTATTGGTGCCATTTATCCAATGAGTTGGTTTGCCTTATTGCATCTATTTCCGATCTCGTCTTCTGATTTGCCATTTGATTATATTATACTTCGTAGGTACCTGAAACTCTTTATTTGTTTCAAGGGATGTTCGTTTAGGTGAATCGTTGTTGCTTCTTCTTCTTTTGTTATAGTCGATACCTCTGTTTTACTTGTGCTAATTTTCATGTTATGTTCCCTACATATTTCGTTTAGACTATTCAAAAGGTGCCAGTATACAGTATGTACAGTGGTACCTCGGGTTACGAAGTTAAATCGTTCCAGAACTCGGTTCGTAACCCGAAACAGTGAAATCAATGAAATAAAAACAATCTTTTTTCAAAATGAAAGAATCGTTCTTTTTTATTACCATCCGGTCATTTACCTGACAAAACGCAAAGAATACGTGTACTTCACGTTTTAAATAAAGAGAAAGAAAAACAATCAAATGAATTAAATTTAAAATTAAAATAAAACAGATTTAGTCTATCTTTATTACCAAGAAAACAATCACTAGCAATTTGTCACTTTCTTTATTATTCTGAATCATTAGTTTCAGGAGTATCTTGTCGCTGTTTCTTGGCAGCCTTCTGGGAATTTTTCTGCACCAAGAAACTATCAAGGGAAATTTGTCGTTTCCTTTGCTGGAGATGTCAATTGAAACGAGAAAAAGAGTGTTGATGGTATACATAGAGCCTGTTCTTTTGTATGGATGTGAAACTTGGACAATGAGCAGTCAAGCTTAAAATCATTTGATGGCTGCAGAAATGTGGTTTCTGAGAAAAATGCAAAGAATACCATGGGCAGACAGAAAAACCAATAACCAAGTACTACAGGAGACAAATGACGATCGTAAATTGATTATAGAAATTAGACGCAGAGAGTCAAAATTATTTAGACATGTTATGAGAAGAAAAGCGATGGAGAACTTAGTGAGAACTGGCAAGATCGAAAGGGACAGACCAAGAGGAAAATACCTGGATGGCTTGGCCACTTGGCATGGACGGGACAGGAACACTGAGCTGATCCACGAATCTGGTGATCGAGTGAAATGGCGAGTCTTCACCGTCCACGCTTTCCGGCATGGCACATGATTGATTGATTGATTGTTTGATTGAATTGCTGGAGAATCTTTCGGAAGTGGGCCATCGTGAGTAGTAATGTACGTGTTATTTGATTATACTTTAAGGTGCAGCACCTTCGTGGTGACGTCATATTTTACTACATGAAGAGTATAGCACCTATGTGATAACGTCAGTTAACTGCTCCTATGGTGATTTTATTTTTGAAAACGTGGCGGGTATTTTTAGGGTACTTCCGGTTGACTACTTCCGGTTGAATACTTTCGGTTGACTACTTCCTGTCTATGGGTGATAGGGTCTCCCGGGGCACGCGAACCGGCGCGAACCGGACCGGGCTCGTGGTGTGATCGAGCCCCATCTATGCAGATATGGAACCCTTCAATGAGGATACTGAAGTCAATATGACAGCTTGGAAAATGATTTGGTCCAGCAATCTTCTTCTTCTTCTGCGTTCATCCGGATTTTTTTTTTCCGGATGTGACTGCGTTGTGCCTGTTTACAGCAGAGCTGCGTTCTTTCGCCGTTAGGCCGACACATCCGACTTCTGCGGGCATTTGTTGACCGGGTTAAGCTTCCCGGGGGTTTCTTAGGACGTTTGAATCTCACTGTTGTGGTGTTATCCCCCATCCTAGCTGGCCCATATAAAACAGCCAAAGACATCCTGATCAACCCTCAAGAGAAGGCAGGGGCAGACCATGGGCATTCCCCGCCATCCAAGGAGGCTTCCATACTTGCAGAGCCATCACACAGCGCTCTGGTACTGGGCTCACCCAAGGAATCGTCACGTCCTGCACATGGCTACTTAGCCTCACTTCCGTATATTGGGCCTTCCGTTCACCATAGGCTGTTCCTCCGGAAACCAGAAGAATGCAGTCTGCAGATGACATCTACACAGTGAGCTTTCGATTAAGACTTTCCACATAATGGTTTTGCTATCCAAGCAATATTCCATTTCGTGCCATTAGGACACTTTTTCCACCTTTTATGAAGCCCACACAGTGAGCTTTCGATTCGGACTTTTCACGTAATGGATTTGCTATCCAAGCAATATTCCATTTCGTGTCACTAGGACACTTTTTCCAACATTTACGAATCCCACACAGTGAGCTTTTGATACGGACTTTCCACGTAATGGATGTGCTATCCAAGCAATATTCCATTTCATGCCTCTGGGACGCTTTTGTAACCGACATACCTGTGGTATGAAGTTTGGCAGTCTAAATACATCTTCATGCACCTCTAGATGTCAACCTGAATGTAGTTAAAGTAAGCTGTAGTCAACTTGAGCTTGTTGATATCGCCATAGAGCTTGTCCTCAAATGAAGCAGGCGTGGGCCAAAATATCTTTCTCTGTTCTGCATATATTGGGCACTCCTGCAGCAAATGTTTAGCTGTCATTTTACCAGTTCCACAATTACATTCATCGATATCTCCTATCTTTAGTTTATTGAACAAGTGGTATTTCAGCCTGTTATGTCCTGTGCGGAGTCTGAAGATTGCTACTTGTTCTCTTCGGTCGAGTTTGTAATATGCATCATCCTTCTGGTGGCCTGGATGCTCTGATTCCCATTTGGTTCTATAAGTGCTTTTTATAAAACTTTTTGCCTCATTATAGGTTATGTCTATGTCAGGCTGTGGTAATCGTCCACCCTCTTTTGCTAGTCTGTCAGCCTCTTCATTTCCAGGTATACTGCAATGTGATGGGATCCACTGTATTACAACTTTTTTGGATTTCTGGCATAGACCATGGAGTGCTGCTCTTAGGTCAGCTAGTTCTGTGCTGTTTTTGCTCTTCAGTATTGCGACAACTGACTTTGCATCTGTGAAGATAGCTATTTGCTTCTCTTTATTTTCCTCCACCAAAAGCATTCTGCTGCAGTTTTCAAAGCCTCTACCTCCGATTTGAAGTTACTTGAAAATGTTCCAGTTGCCACTGACTGTGGTTTTATCACTCCATTTTTTAAATTAAGGAGAATACCTCCTCCTCCATTTTTAATTGAATCTTTGGCTGATCCATCTGTATATGCATGGGTCCAATTGCTGCTTGGGTAATGTTCTTTTATGTAGTTGAGGGTTATTTTTCTTCTTTCGGTTTCATTCTGAGTGTTCTTTTTCTCAATACCGGGAATGTTTTCTATCATCTCAGGCAGTTGCTGCTGTCTCCAAGCTGGGATGTTGTGTGCATTGTAAATGGGCTTGACTGTTGATATGTTAAGTATGGGATCTGCCCTAATCTTTCGTTTTACAGTTTCTACAAAGTTGCTACGCTTCAGTCTTCCCTTTCCAAAACCATTAAACCTGTTATACATAGGGTGGTCTGTCAATCTTCTAAATTTTTCTGCTTGTTGCTGGGCTCTGCTATCTCTTCTGTCCTGCATTGGTTGTAAACAAGTGATATTTTCTAGTTCATTAATAGGCGTTGTCTTCAGGCTTCCATTTATGATTCGCATTCCTTGGTTTTGGACTCTACTTATTTTGTTAAAGTTTGACTTAGCTGCTGTTGCCCAAGCTGCAACTTATTTTGTTAAAGTTTGACTTAGCTGCTGTTGCCCAAGCTGCAATGCCATATTCCAGTACTGGCCTCACCCGTCCAGTATATAACTTCTTGAGAACTTTCTCATCTGCTCCCCACGTTGTACCGGCAAGCTTTTTCATGATTGCCATTCTTTGCCTTGCTCTTGTTCGATTTTTCTCAACCTGTGTCTTCCATGTCAGGCGAAGATCAAAGGTGACTCCTAGATAGTTTGGATTTTCTTCATGGCGCAATATTTTTCCATTCAATACCAGCTTAGGTTGCTGAGTTTTATTTGAGAGGGAGAACACTGTGCATGTTGTTTTCTCCTCACTTATCTTCACTAGCCATGATTTTGACCAGTCCTCTAGCGCTAATAAGGCTTGCTGTATTCTTCTGTTAGCTGTACTAATATATTCTTCAGATGTCCATATGGCTAGGTCATCTGCAAAGGAGGATGTGTGTACTCTGGCTGGAAAATTTTCTGTGATGTCATTTATATATGCTAGGAATAATGTTGGTGAAAGAACTCCTCCTTGGGGGACACCTTGCTCCAACAGCATCATTTTGCTTATTTGTCCTTGTACTTTTGTCCTGGCAGTTCTGTTCTCAAGGTAGTGGCTGATCCATTTATACATTTTTCCACAAACATGCATTTTTTGCAATTTTACTTTCAGTCCTTCCTTCCATACTTTATCAAATGCTTTTTCTAAATCTATCCAGACTGCTAGTGTGTGCTTTTTCTCTTGGAAGGCATCCTCTATTTCCTGAGCTATGTAGGTTATTTGATCTTCAGTGGATCTGTACTTTCTTAATCCTGCTTGGTGTGGTGTTAAGAGTTTATTTTCTTCCAGATGTCATGTTAGCCTGCCGTTGATAATGCGTTCCATTAATTTTCCTACACAGCTAAGTAGACTGATAGGTCGATAGCCATTTGGTTCTTCCAGGTCTTTTTCTTTCTTTGGGACTGGTATTAGTATAGTTTTCTTCCATGCCTGTGGGACTATTCCTCTCTTCCAGCTTTTATTTAGGACTGCTAGTAGTTTCTTCTTTGCCTTGATGCCTAGTCCTATTAGCATTTCATTTGTGATTCCATCTTTTCCTGGTGATTTCTTCTTTTTTAGGGTATTCATTGCTTGTTCCATTTCTTCCATTGTTAGATTTGCCATCATATATTCTGCTGCTGTCTCTGTATTTCTATGATGTATCTGTTTGTCTTTGATTGCTTTCTTCTGTTCGGTTGTAATATCAATGTGGTTTGCATTTGCATAGTGTTCCATTAGTGCATTTGCAGCCTTTTTTCCTGTAAGCAAGGCATTTCCTTGTTTAATTGTTATTCGTTTGTTTCTAGGTCCTTCATTGTTCATGGCTTTCACTAGTTTCCGTAGTTTGTTTCCATCCCTGTCAAAATTCAGGTTTTCTGTTTTTTTCCCTCCAACAATCTCTTGTTGTTTGATGTATAGGTTCTTTTATATTTTGCTGAGATGGCTTTGAGTGAGATGTTTGCTTCAATTGTTTGTTCTCTCTCTGCTGTCTTCCTGGCATCTTCAACTTTGTCCTCCAAACATTGTAGTTCTTCAGTCCAGTATGGTTTGTAATTTTTCCTCGATCCTCTTGGAATGAACTCGGTGGCTGCCTGTATTATCGCTCTGTTTAGACTTTCCACCATTTGCTTTATGTTGCCATATCGTGTATTTATGATTTCACAATATTTGTCTGTTAGTATGGCAAATCTGTCCCAATCTGCTCGTTTGGAATTCCAGCGGGGCAAGGGCGTTTGCTCCTGTGGAACATACTCCACATTCATTACAAGCTTGATTGGTCTGTGGTCACTACCTGCTAATTGCTCCAGCACATGGCGATCGATTTTGTGGAGGTTGTCTCCTGTGCAGAAAGCTAAGTCTGGAGTAGAAGTGGTAAGCCATCTTCTGGAGTAGAAGCTCGGTGTGTCATCCGCTTTGTTGAGTAGATGGAGATTTGAGTCTATTTCCCAGTCCTCCAATTCATCTCCTCTTTTGTCAGTATCTGGGTATCCCCATCTTTCTGAACGGCTATTAAAGTCTCCGATAATAATGCAGTTTGTGTCAGTTATTTTTATGTTTGAGAGTGTAAGGTCCTTATCTGCTGGGCTATACAGATTGTAGATTCTTATTTTCACGTCCTTTATCATTATATCAACACCTATAATTTCCTTTTGGTTGTCAGAGATCACAGATACTCCGCTGCAAGGTATTGTATTTCGTGTAAGTATTAGAACTCCTCCTTTGTGTCCTTCGCGGTCGAAAAGTGTGGCCTGATATCCTCTGACTGAGAATTTGTGATTGGCGTTGAGGTGTGTCTCTTGAATGCATGCCACATCTATTCTATCTTTATGAAGACGCTGTGTTAGCGAGTCTTTCTTCTTGTAAACTCCTTCGGCATTCCACTGTAGTATGTTGAGTGTCCGGGGTATTTGGTCAATAGCTCTTAACCTACTCCTCTGTGCCTTGACTCCACAGCACAGGGGAAGGTGACCACCAGTAGTCATGGGTGGACCCCCTCGAGGCAGGGGGCCCGGCACTATCGCCGCCTGATGGGACTTCACGGGATTAGCACCATAACGATTAATTTTGATTTGTGACATCATGAATTAAGTTACGTTGCACTGCTTTGTCTAGCCTGTGGCTCAGTACATCTTAGTTAGTTAGTTAGTTAGTCGCAGTTCCAACTTCACAGCAACGGGTCGTCCCCATTATGCTCCGTTCCTGTGCCAGTGAATATCACACAGATGTACTGTGGCTCAGTACATCTGATATCGACAAGCATTTATTCGGGATGCTTTCACTAGCCTTTGACTGTGCCCAGTCTACCTACAAGGCAGCAGGTTTGTGTGTCTCTTCGTCTGGTCCCTCTCCCTTGACCTGTCCGACATGGGTGGCCCTACCAGTAGCTGTGCTACCGTCGGCATAGCTCTTGGGGTCATTGGGACGCACAAGCCCCTCTACCTCGTCACGGTGGACACACAGCAGAGGGGGTCCAGCAATCTAGTTACCTCGAGTATCCAGAGTTGGACGTATGGATAAAATTTCACGGCTCAGAATGATAGGTACTAACATTCCCTCGGTGCCCATATACGGTATCCATGCTTCAACTCTAAGCGCTAGGCCAGATTATCCGTAATAAATACTAGCAACGCAAACATTAACACTAATAATTAAATCATAATAACATCATAAATGGCTATATTTCTAGTAGGTATAACGTAGATTATTAATCTGAATATAAAAACATTAATTTCAAATTATATAATTAAATAACATTAACATCTCTTTGAAAAATAAGAAAATAATAACCAGCTCCAGTTATATCCCCTTGAATACAAGAATAAATTGTCTCTCTTCATTGCACAGTAACAAATGTTACTTACAACAGGTAAAAGTTCACGCGTTCACCCCATCACGCGCGCATGAGAAATATGATACCCACTGGCTAACGGTCACTGCTGATAAATGTGAGGATAATTAAACCGGGCAGGCTAGTCGCGGTCTGGCATGTAGCATTATGGACGGATAGTGAAAATTTGGAATGTTGAGGTTTTAAATGAACGTATAAATACAGTCGCGTTATATATATATATATACTTCTTTGTCCTGAAATGTGTCTATAACTGCAATGGTGCCTCTTGCGTGTGTGTGTAGGCGCGCGCGCATGTGTGTGTATGTGTGTGTGCGTGCGGATAGGAAACTGTACATATTTCTTTCGCCTGAAATATGTCTATAACTGCAATGTCTCTTGCGCGCGTGTGAGTGTGTGTGTGATCGCCATTTTCTATTGCATACTGGCTTATGCTTGAAGACTGGATACCGTATGTATCTCTTTTGTGTGCTGGTAGTAATTCATAATGTCAGGACGTGCATAGGCGTGTGAGCCGGTATTATGGGGTTACAGTCTATTCCGCCGAATAGGGGAGTGGCTGTGGAGTGGGTGTAAGACGGGTTTTCGTTAATGAAATAATGGGCGGATCAAGTGTCGACGTACCTGAATGGTGGAGACAGAGGTGGAAAAGGTACTAACGAAGAGGTCACCGGGGCTGAATGATGGAGACAGGGGTGGAAAACTGATTAGCGAGGAGGTCACCGTGGCTGAATGATCATATCCCACCTGGTAATATCAAAACCATACCACGTGTTCGATTGCTGGCGCTGCACCCGATCACCCGTGGCTAATGGTCACATACGATCACATATGGCGCTACTTCTTGTCGCATGTGTAATGACAACCAGACCACATGCTCACTGGCTTCGTGCTGTCAAAGATGGAATCGCACAGGTGTGATAGAGTTACAGTACTGTTCCGCCGAATGGGAGAGTAGCTGTGGAGTGGGTGTAAGTTTGGTTTCTGTTAGTAAAAAGGTGGGCGGGTTAAGCGGCAGCGTGGCTGAATGGTTGAGACAGGGTTTAAAAGATACCAGCGAAGAGGTCACCGGGGCTGAATGATGGCGACAGGGGTGGAAAGTGATTAGAGAGGAGGTCATCGTGGCTGAATGATCCAATCACACGTGGTAATGACAAAACCATACCACATGCTCACTGGCTATGAATGAAAACCAGACCATGTGCTCACTAGCTCAAGCCGATCACAGATGGCGCTGTAGCCCATCACACGTGGTTAATGGCAAAACCAGAAGACGTGCTCGCTGACTAAAACCGGTCAAAGATGGCGCTGCATCCGACCACAAGTGGATAATAACTACATCCGATCAAATATGGCGCTGCTTCCGGTAGCATCCATAAAAATACATCCGAGACACGTGGCTAAGATTGACTAAGTAACGAAATATCTCCGATAAACTTATGAAAAGTAGGAAGCTTTGTTAACCAAGTGTGAGAAAGTATCAGTCAAAGAGAGAAATATCTCACCCAAACTTATAAAAAGTATGAAAATCTGTTAGTCAATTTCGGAAAATGTCGGACAAATACAGAAATATCTCGTCCACACTTATAAAAAGTAGGAAAATTGTTAACCAAAGATGGAAAGATACTGAAAAATTAGGAAAATGTGTTAACCAAATGTGAAAAAATATGGTACACATAACGAAAATATCTCGTCCACACTTATGAAAACTAGGAAAATTTGTTAGCCAAATAGGAAAAATCTTGGACAAGTAGGAAAATTTGTTAGCCAAATAGGAAAAATCTTGGACAAGTAAGAACATTTGTTGGCCAAATGGGAAATATATTGACTAATTAACGAAATACAGCGTCCAAGCTTATAAAAACTAGGAAACTTTGTCAACCAAATGTGAAAAAGTTGGCCGAATTTCAATCAAACTTATAAATATTGCAACCAAACTTACGAAAAGTAGGAAAACTTTGTTAAACAAATGTGAAGAATTTTGGTTAAGTAAAGAACTATTTCAAACAAGCTTATGAAAAGTAGGAAAATTTGTAACCAAAAGTGAAAATTCTGGCCAAATTTCAACCACACTTATTAAAACTAGGATACTTTGTTAAACAAAGTGAAAAATCTTAGCTACATTTTAACCAAACTTATAAAAAAAAAAACTCAGCCAGACGTATAAAAACTTTGTTAACCAAATGTGAAAAGTTTGGCCAAATGTCAACCAAACTTATAAAAAATATGAAACTTTATTAATCAAATGTGAAAAAGTTTGGCCAAATTTCAACCAAGCTTATGAAAAGTAGGAAGATTTGTTAACCAAAGTGAAAATATTTGGCCAAATTTCAACCAAACTTATAACAAAAATAGGAAACTTTGTTAACAACTTGTGGAAAGTTTGGCCAAATGTCACCCAAACTTATGACAAGTAGGAAAAATTTGTTAACCAAAGTGAAAAATTGTGGCCACATTTCAACCAAACCTATAAAAATCTGAACCAAACTTATGAAAAGTGGGAAAATTTGTTAACAAACATGTGGAAAGTTTGGTCAAACTTCAACCAAACTTATAACAAATAGGAAACTTTGTTAACCAAATGTGAAATGTTTGGCCAAATTTCAACCAAACTTATGACAAGTAGGAAACGTTGTTAACCAAAGTGAAAAATTTTGGCCACATTTCAACCAAGCTTATAAACATCTCAGTCAAACTTCTGAAAAGTAGGACAATTTGTTACCCAGCATGTGACAAGTTTGGCCAAATTTTAACCAAACTTATAAAAAAATAGGAAACTTTGTAAACCAAATGTGAAAAGTTTGGCCAAATTTCAACCAACCTTATAAAAAGTAGGAAACTTTGTTAACCAAATGTGAAAAAATGTTGGCCACATTTCAACCAAACTTAAACATATCACAGCCAAACTTATAAAAAGTAGGAAAATATTTTGGCCACATTTCAACCAAACTTAAACATAGTGCAACCAAACTTATAAAAAGTAGGAAAATCTGTTGACCAAAGAGGAGAAACGTTGGCCAAATAAAAAAATATCTCGACCAAACTTTAAATTTTCCCGATCTTCTCTTAAAACCAGGTCTGCCTTATTTACTCATTGAATACCATCTACCTCATCTTCTAACCGACTTTCAACGTTTCATACTCTTAACACTAACGTACTCTTTGATTACACCACAACAGGTTTTCTGCTGAGTGGGCAAATTTTCATCCTACTAGAGATAATCGGCTGTCTCATACGCAAACAACAGCTGTATTTCAGAACATTAAAAGTATCTTATGCAATAAGTCACTATCGTTGAATGAAAAATAAAATTTCAACAAAAAAAAATTGTACACAAATTAACAATTAAATTTCTCTTTAACATGAAACATTCAATTTGGAAACAATAAACCTATATATTTTTATAAATCTAATGTCTTTCCTATTAATGTGTTGATTTGCAAACATGTATACCATGTTGACATGTCTTACTCTATCGAAAGCCTTTGTGTAGTCAATAAAGCAAAGATGTATATCTTTGTTTACTTCTATAGAAAGTGTAATAGCTGAACGCAGCATATACACAACATTTACTGTAATGTACCCTTTCCTTCTACAAACCCACATTGTTCTTCTATTTCAGGGTGTATTTTCTTCCTCACTCTTTGCACGATAAGTCGTAGCGAGATCTTTGTGATGTGACACATTATACTAATTGTTCTATGCTGATCACATTCTAAGGCTCCTGATTTCTTTGGGATTGCAATAAATTAAGAATTACATAATTCAGAAGGTATATGTCCGTTACACCACCAGCTACTAGCGGTATTCTCCACCGTGTGTTCTGAATTGTGTTTACCACTTAGAAAATGAAGATTTAGATTATGTCACATGTTTACCACTTAGAAAACGAAGACTCAGAGTATGTCAAAAGGTGCACATAGGGTACAATCAATCCTTATTGACGACGCCGAAGTGGGAATAGTAGACCATTATACATATCTAGGATCAGTGGTAAATAGCACATTATCCTTAGATCACGATAACATCTACACCAGGACTGGTAAGGCAGTTACAACAATGAACAGGTTAGCAAAATGAGTCCGGGAGAACGTGATGCTTACTGTCAGACCAAAATTACTTGCCTATCAGTTAGGAGTCCTTATTATGTTTATGGCAGTGAAGCCTGGTCACCCTACTCACTCTACGATTTAACACACCTTTCACCTGTGCTGTATGCGAGGGATATTAAGTGATGAGACAAATCAAACCATAGAGCGGTATTTGAAAGAGCAGGCTGTATAATAGGTTGATCAATGTTCAGTCTTCGTATATCTAGATGAACACGTTAAGAGAATCGTTGAAGGTAGAGTACCAGAGGACATGTTGTTGACTTACAGCTGGGTAAGAGATTCCGGCGTCGACCTCTAGTACAATACAACGATATATGTAACCAGATTATTACAGGCATTGATTTCAGACATGATAACGTCGCTGGTTAGGACAGTTGACACGTGACATGTCATGTTACATGGGTCGCCTAAGGTCGAGATGGGACAGTTTGTTGTGTTCGTGCGTAGACTTATACATCTGCTAAGTTGTGGTGTACACTCGTTGGTGTATGAGCCACTAGTTGTTAGGTAAAGGACATGTCTTCCTCGAGTGGTATGGTGATCACAGCTCTCCTCTATAACTATGAGCAAGGTTTAGTCGGACACTGTGTTGAATTGTTTACACGCGGGTATGCCGCTTTAAACACCTGACCCGCCCACCTTTTTACTATCGACAATCCGTCTTACACCCACTCCAAAGCCACTCTCCCATTCGGGGGAACAGTACTGTAACCCCATAACACCCGCTCACACGCTCATGCACGTCCCGACATTATGCATTACTATCAGCACACAAAAAAAGATAAATAAAAAAAGAAAATTGCGATCTCACTCTCACATACACACGCACACACTCACACACACACACCTGTATTCTATACCACTGTTTGGTACGTTTATTATAAAAAGGGAAGTACCCGCAATAATCCCGTTGATGTTATTCATGAGTTGCATCCCTTGGTGATATGACATGTCCGGGGCTTGCCTCGAATGACATGTCCGGGGCTTGCCTCGCATGATTTCGTTTTATCGTCACAAATTTATAGTGCTTCTGGGAATACCCTAAAGTACCTTGCTTATGCCTGAGTGGTAGTCTGTGATAGTAAGCTAATTTTTATAGCGAAAGACGTGTCCAGAGCTTGATTCACATGGCATGCCCGGGGCTTGCCTAGAATGACTTCGTGTTATCGTCACAGTTTTGTAGTGCTTCTGGGAATACCCTTATGGGGCTTCCTAATGTCTGAGAGGTATTCTGTGATAGTACGCTAATTTTTATAGCAAAAGACATGTCCGGTGGTTTATTCGCATGACATTCACGGGGCTTGCCTCGCATGATTTCATTTTATCGTTACAGTTTTGTAGTGCTTCTAGGAATACCCTAAAGTACCTTGCTAATGTCTAAGTGGTATTCTGTGATAGTACGCTAATTTTTAGAGCTTGTCCGGGGCTTGATTCACATAACAAGGCTGGGGCTTGCCTCGCTGATGCAATTTTTTAACGTTTTTGTGCGATTATCGCAATATAAAGCAGCTTTGTCATCATCAACGCATACCCACGGGTTTGGCCTGTCGAGACGTATCATTTCTGACATACATTGTAGTTATGTGTTCACATATACGCACCTATTTCATGTGATTACTTCATTGCCACCCAAGCAAAGTGCCTTAGAATATTTGTCTACAGCTTCGGCGATGTGCTCACGCGATTCATCGTCCTTTATAACCTCTATTTTAAAAAATTTCACTATCGTGCTTTAATCGGTCACTGCGATATTACACTAAGAGCAGAAGGCCAACCGCAGCTTGCCGGTATCAGGGGACATAATTATTTCCTAAATATGCAAAGGGGAATAACTGGCGTTATTATTATTTTTAAGTATTTTTTATGATTATTTTGCACAATTTACTGTTTATACTATTTTTATTGATATAATAATTTAATTTTGAGACTGGTCTTTTATTTTATTTTTCTAGAATTAATCATTGTCTATAAGCTTTACGCATATGTATTTATAATAATAATCACCATTTATAGAATTAATAGCCGTAATCTGGCTTTAGTCTTTTTCCTAAAAGCTGAATATGCCGAGCGTCCCTTTGGACTCAAATCTGTTGGGTCTTTTCGCTAAGATCAGGAAGAATTAGATATCGGCCTTTTGGCTGAGATGATGTAAGTGTAATGATTTTAATGATTATGGTGGATATATATTGATGATGATGCAAATAGCAAGGTGTAATAAGTGAATATTATGAGGTCTTAAGCGGATTGCTGTGACCATGTGACGAAGAAGAAGCATTAATGGGCCATAAGAGATTGTAGCAACAGCAGATGGCTGTTGCTCAGTGTGAATAATCGAAGACGTTTTAATGTTTGAGTAATGTTGTGGGTAGTAGCGGATAGCTATAAATCCCATAAGTGGTTGAGTGTTGAGTAATGTTGTGGGTAGTAGCGCATAGCTAGCATATCTCCCTTAATTAATGAAGAAAGTAATAAGAGTCAGGAAGACTCCAATGACTGGTTTAATTATGAGAAATTATAGTGTAGACTTACAAAAAGTCCAATGATATATGCTCGTATGGAATAGATTAGTTAGATTTTTTTGTGTTTTTAGAATTTAAGTATTTAGAGGTTATGTGGGGTTGAATATGTTATAGTTATGAAAAATATAAGTTTTGTTCCAAGACTTTTCTTAGAAAAGTCTTGTCAATAAGAAGGGTAGGAATCTATAACAGTGTGACCTGTTATAGTGATTATATGGCATTTTAAGGCTAGTAGAATTTAAAATAGCTGCTGCAAAATGTAAAGATTAGTTAGTAGGCAGCGCAAGGGTGAGCACCGTTGCTTGAGGTGGCAATGAGCGTGTCATAAGGGGATGACAAGTTAGTTACGGGACAGAAGCATGTTACCATCGTCTAGACAAGCAGCACAATTGGTTCTGGTTCCATCTGGCATGATTTGGTTTGAGCATGTTTAAGTTTTGAAGAGAATATTGCCTTTTGTAAACCTGTGGACATTTGTATGACAACTTTGTACACCATATTGAAACACTGCTCTTTTGGTATAGAGGAAGAATAAACGACGAAACTTATACGCTGCAGACTTTTGTTCACGTCATTGAATCGAGAGTTGACTTTGAGAAATTCACCTCCACACCCTATACGACACAACTGCCTTTGTCCCCCCCCCCCCTGAGGCAGTTAGCCATAATGGTTGGCGACTCTGCTAAAAAGGACACGAAACATTACTACACAAGAAAACACATAACATCTAAAAGCATTTAGTTATATTACAAGCAACTCCAGTACACCTCAGAATTAAAAGAGGATATAGATATTTCATAAAAGATTATCCCGAAACTTTCTCTAATATTCACAACAAGCAGATTACCCCAAAAGTAAAGGAAATTACATATAGGCTTGTTTACGCAATACTTGTTTACAACAACAGAGAGAGCAGAAAAAATAACTAAACAAATATAACAGTGTCAGCTTTGTAGACGGAAAGTCCAAGAATCAGAAGAGCACATTTATTACGAATGCGACACAATCATGCCAACAAGAAATCTCCTACAATATATACTAAACAATCATACGAAACAAAGAACAGATGTTTACAAAGCAATCATGATAAATTCCATTCCTTAGTCCACACAAGACATCCACACAAAGCTACTTGTTCTATTGGCAGAGTACAGACATCTTATATGGATATTAAGAAACAAAGCATTATACGATTACAGAACAATCAACAACGAAATTGTCCAACAACTTTATCAAAAAAAATTCTCAAACATTCTAACCTTAGCCCCACAAGCGCAAATCCCGTAAGAGTTTTGCCTGAAGACAGCACATATTACAGAAGAAGCAAATAACTTGTTTTAAACAAAGGATACCACAACTGTAAATGTGTTTATTGACGGTATTAATAATGTTACAATATTATTATTATTATTATTATTATTATTATTATTATTATTATTATTATTATTATTATTATTATTATTATTATTATTATTATTATTATTATTATTAATACTTTTATTACTACTGCTACCATTATTAATAATTTTCCCATTATTATATTTGAATGTGCAACATGAAGAAAAAAAAAGAGTTTAATATTGCCAAATACTACCTTTGGTCTGGCTGCACTGATCACCACTCTTTGCATCTAGGTGCTAATTCGGTGGCCTCCTCTGGGGGCACATGCTAATATCCGGTGTATGCATTCCCTCACGCCCCTCACATCGGCCTACCCCGTACACACACCCACACACACAGACACACACTGGGACTCGAACCAAGGTGCCCGGTGCATATTTGGTCTACTTATCCATATGAGTATTCCACATGCCCGGGGCTTGCCTCGCTGTCTTCGAGTGGTCCCGGGACGTACGGGCGGAAGCGGAGGCGGTCGGTAAGGCACCTGAGTGGTCGGGGACACCCATGGACCCGAAGTAGTCACCCGGAAGTATTCTTCCGGAAGTAGTCAACTGGAAGTGACATCGGAAGTACCCCAAAAATACCCCCAAAATACCCGCCAGTTTTTCAAAAATAAAGTCACCGTAGGTGCAGTTTGGTGATGTCACCGCTTAGGTGCTATACTCTTAATATAGTAAAATATGACGTCACCACGAAGGTGCTGCACCTAATTTAAGGTGTAGTTTGCACATACATTACTACTTTTCTGAAATGCGGCTTGTGCCTGCCCTATTCTGCTCTTAATCTCTGTTGTACATCTTTCATCTGATGTTATAAATGTCCCTAGGTATCTAAAATTATACACTTTGTTAAGAATTTGTCCTTCTATTTCTATGTAACACATATATATATATATACTAGCTGACACGGCCCGGCTTCGCCCAGCTCCTCGCGGGGATCTATCTATCTATCTATCTATCTATCTATCTATCTATCTATCTATCTATCTATCTATCTATCTATCTATCTATCTCTCTCTCTCTCTCTCTATCTATCTATCTATCTATCTATCTATCTATCTATCTATCTATCTATTCACTAATTTTTACGCTACATAATGTATATGTACAATTTTTTCTCCACTTCTTGCAATTGCGAGAATTCTCACGACAATCGTCAGTGTCTCAATTGTGTGTAAAGTGTGGGAGTTTGTTCTTATTAGTTTCAGTGATCATGTGAGGCATCATGTATTTGTCTAGATGTGAGGATGTATGTATGGGTGTGTATGTGAGGGATATGTGTGTGTGTGGGGGGAATGTGTGTGTGCCTGTGTGAGAGAGAGAGAGAGAGAGAGAGAGAGAGAGAGAGAGAGAGAGAGAGAGAGAGAGAGAGAGAGAGAGAGAATTGAGTGCTCGCATGTCCTGTAACATGCCATTCCATATTTTTTGTGTATTTTCATCTTTCACATTATCATTTTGTATGTATGACACTTGATTTTATCATGTATAATATAACATTACTGTAATGTGAGTGAGAGCGTTAGAGAGAGAGAGAGAGAGAGAGAGAGAGAGAGAGAGAGAGAGAGAGAGAGAGAGAGAGAGAAAGAGTTGAATTACACCACTAATTTTTAAGTTACAAAATGTATATGTACAATTTTTCTCCATTTTCTTTACAATTTTGCGACAATGCTCACGACAATCATCACTGTATGTGTGTGTAGAGTGTGGGAGTGTGATCATAATAGTAGGTTGGGGGATGGGGAGATGTGTGTGTGGGTGGATTCGTGATATGTGTGGGTGGGCTCAGGATGTGTGGGTGGGCGGGGTGGGATTGTGTGGGTGGGTGTGGTATTTGTGTGTGGGTGGGTGGGGGATTTGTGTGTGGATGCGTGCGAGGTGTATGGGTGTATAGGGAGATGTGTTAGTGGGTGGGGATGTGTGTTTGTCTAGGTGGTTGTAGGTGAGTGGGTGGAGGAGGATTTGTTGGTGGATGATTGATGGTGGGTTAAGAGATGGGTGGGGGTATATGTGTGGGTGGGGAGTTGTGGGTGTGGGGATATGTGGTGGGTGGGAGATGTGTGCAGGTGGGGGTAGTTGTGGGTTTGGGGATGTGTGTGTGGGTGAGGGATGTGTTTGGGTGTGGGATGTTTGGGTGGATGGGTGCGGAGTGTGTGTGGGTGAGAGATGTGTGGGTGAATGTGTGTGGGGGGTGTGTGTGGGTTGGAGGAGGGTGCGTGATGGGTGTGGGTGATGGATTTGGAGATGCGTGTGTGGGTGGGGGATATGTCTGGCTGGGTGGGAGTTGTGTGGCTGGATGGAGGTTGTATGTGTGGGTAGTGAGGGTGATTGTAGTTGGGGGATGTGTGGATGGGTAGGAGATGTGTGGATAGATGTGTGTGTGGGATGTGTCTTTGGGATGTGTGTGGGTGTGGTGTTGTGTGGGAGGGGAGCTGGGTGTGGATAAATGATGTTTGTGTGGGTGGGTGAAGGTGTGGTTGGGTTTGCGGGTGGGTGAAGGATGTGTGTGAGGATGGGGGATGTGTGCTTAGATGGGTGGTTGGGATGTGTGAGTGTGGGTGAGTAGATAGGAGATGTATGTGTTGATGAGTGGGTAAGGGATGTGTGGGTGTTAGTGGTTGAGGGATAAGTACGTGTGTCTAGGGATGTGTGAGGGGATGAATGTATGGGTTGGGGATGTGTGTGTGGGTTGTGTGTGCGTGGATGGGAGGTGTGTGTTTGTGAATGGGGAATGTGTTGGTGGGTGGGGATGTGTGTGAGGGATGTTTGTATGGGTGGGGAGTTTGTGCGTGGGTGGGGATGTGTGTGTATATGGGTAGGGGTGTGTGGTTAAGGGATGTGTGGCTGGGGGAATGGGTGAATTGAGGATGTGTGGTTGGGTAGAGGATGTGTGGGTGGGTGATTGTATATGAGTAAGGGTGTGTGGTTAAGGGATGTTTGGTTGGGGGATGGGTGGATAGAGGATGTGTGGGTGGGTAGAGGATATGTGGGTGGGTGAGTGTGTGCAGGTTAGGAGATGGTGGGGGATGTTTGTAGGTGTGGGCTCGGGATCTGTGAGTGGGCTGGGGGAGATGGGAGATTATGTGGGTGAGTGCGGAATTTGTGTGTGGGTAGGTGCGGAATATGTGAGTTGACGGGGAGATGTGTGTGTGGCTGAGGAATGTGTGTTTGGCTGGGTGGTTGGAGGTGTGTGGGTGGAGGAGGATATTGGGTGAGTGATTGTTGGTGGGAAATGGGACGGGTAGAGGATATGTGAGTGGGTGGGGAGATGTGTGTAGGTGGGGGATGTGTGGGTTATTGAATGTATGTGTGCTTGGGATGTGTGGTGGGTGAGAGGTGTGTGTGGGTGGGGAGATGTGTAGGTGTAGGGATGTGGTGGATGGGTGGGGGAATGTATTGTATGTGTGTGTGGTTGGGTGGGGGAGTTGGAGTGAATGGGGAATGTGTGGGTGGGTGGTGGATGTGTCTCATAACATAGTAATATGCATTGTTTATGTTTACAAAATTCATGTGACAATGTTTTTTTCCTATGCACTGTTGATGAAAGAAAGATGAGTGATTGGAAGGGCCGAATGTAAGACGGGCCTGCGTTCCCAATTTGTTACCCTTTGAAAATAAAGTCTGTTCGTTCGTTCGTTCTATCTATCTATCTATCTATCAATCTATCTATCTATCTATCTATCTATCTATCTATCTATCTATCTATCTATCTATCTATCTATCTATCTATCTATCTATCAACCTGACATATTCTATTCAAACTGAAATATTCTATTCAAACTGACATAGACCAGTTGAAGGCTTCAATACCTAATTCTCCTTGCAACTTATCTTTATGGTCATCGTTTTGCGAGAATAGATGCTCCCGCGATATTCTTTCCGACATACCTCTAATGACAATCACTGAAGTATTCACTTACCTCAGTAACCTAAAAAACACAACCTCATCTGGGTTAGATGGAATCAGCAACCGGATTCTCCGTTGTGTTGCGTCAGTGATCTGTACATCACTAACCTAGTATATAATCAGTGTCTCACCAAAGGCCACTTTCCATCAGCTCTCAAAATCGCTAAAGTGTACCCTATTCTTAAATCTGGTTCATTGGACAATGGTCTCCCCAACAATTACAGACCTATTTCCTTACTATCATCACTATCTAAGCCACTAGAAAAACACATCCATAAAGTAACATTACAGTATTTAGTTCGCAACAAGCTTATTGTTGACAGCCAATCAGGATTTCGACCAAAATATTCTTGCCATACGGCCCTAACAAACATGATAGAAAATTGGCACCAGAATACAAACAACAACAGTCTATGTGAAACTGTGTTTATTGATTTCAAGAAAGCATTTGATATGATAGACCATGTTATTTTAATTAAAAAACTTGAGACAATGAAAATTGGCCCTAATGTAGTCACTCTAATATCATCTTTTCTATCAAACAGAAAGCAAGTAGTATCACATAATAGATCTTTGTCTCAAACCACTACCTTCAATATTGGAGTACCGCAAGGCTCTATTCTTGGCCCTCTATTATTTGCCATATATATTAACGATCTACCTTTGCATCTTTCATCGTCCTGCGATCTATTTGCAGATGGCTGTACATTGTACACAAACGCTGAAAACTGCATTTTACTGGAGTCGTCTTTACAACAAGAATTAAATAATGTAGTTAGGTGGAGCTATTCAAACCGTATGCAAATTAACATCACTAAATCAAAAGCAATGTTATTAACAACCAGACAAAGACTTCAAACTCTAAGCTCACACACATCACTTCAACTTCACATCGATAACATGCCAGTAGAAAGTGTAATTGAGCACAAAACATTAGGCCTAATCATTGATAGAAACCTAACCTTTAATTCCCACGTTCAAGCGCTCATTAAACAAACAGCGAAAAAAGTCTACCAACTCGGCAAAATTAAAAACTTCCTTGATGAGGACACAAGGAAACTATTCTATACTTCTCATATACAGACACACTTTGACTACTGCTCCACAATCTGGGACGGTTGTTCTAATTCAAACACCAAGCGACTTTACTCACTCCAGAAATGGGCCATGAGTCTAATTTAT
>OY992891.1:79014348-79029348 GCA_963921405.1 Cepaea hortensis
GCCTCCTCTTTATTTCTTCCGTCAACTCTCTCTCTCTCTCTCTCTCTCTCTCTCTCTCTCTCTCTCTCTCTCTCTCTCTCTCTCTCTCCATTCCCAGTTTTTCTAGAACCTCTGCATTTGATTGTTTTGTTTCCATGAAATACGACACATTCGTCTGTATACCCACATCTCCAGGGCTTCTAAGCGACTTTCTAGTTGCTTGTTTTAGGAACTAAAATATAGAACTGAGAAACTCGAAGCATCTGAATAAAGTGTTCTCTGTGGATCTGCGGTTGCTGCCGGGGGGCCGCATCCCCCAGGCAACGACGAAGTGATCGAGTCTCGGATAGATGTCTTTGTTTAACGTGAATTTTATTTGCCAAATAAAATATCACTGTACGTAGAGTGTGTCCTAGTCGACAAATATTGTCTTTGTGAGGAGTGAAGAAAAAGAACTTGCAAAAAAAAAAAATAAAAGACAGACGAGAAGAGAGAATAATAGTCTTCTTCAAATTTTTGTGAATAGCGGCTCATACTATTCACACAATTTTGTGCCGGATAATCACGTGACCAGCCACAAATGTTTGTGTATAGCGACTCGGACTATACACAAAATTTTGTGTATAGCTTCTCCCTTTTAGTAAAGCTCACAATCTACTTCTCGTTATTTGGTGATTCATAAATTACACGGTATACGTCCATTTGCCGGTCTCTCTGGCTGAGGGGTTACAACACTTTCTCTCTGTAATCCCGTTTATCACGAAGAGTCTCGTAGCGGAGAGAGAGCTGAGGCGGTTCGACCCCCGCTCGTGACTTGTGGGATACTGAGCCGGCCGCTCAGAAAGCAATGGCAAACTACTGAGCGTAATCTTGCCAAGAGATCAACATACAGCTGAAAGATGCTGCTGTTGACAGCGATGTCCTGTAAAGGATATGCGAAGTTAAAAAAATAAAATACGTCCATTTACATTATTACATCAGCAATACAAGTCAGGGCATGGAAGGGGACAAAACTACACATATCTTTATTACACCCAAAAGTCATGTGCAGCCCGTAACGGGTTTCTTCATGGGAAATCATTTGCAACGTACGCGTTAGATCATGACGATCATGAACTACAAACGCTGCTCGTCGAGACATGGAATGCGCAAGCTTGTCCTGACAACAGATGAACATGACAATTCAGGAAGGCACAATAAAGGTTAACAATGGACAACAGATAATCCGCTGATGAAACCCCGAACTCACAGTTTACATGGGAACAAGTTTAATGTATTGGATGGTGTGCCAATGGCCTTAATGGAAGAGACATAAAACTAACATGTTTACATGTACGCATTTGCCTCGATAACTTTATGGACATATTAGAATATTAAAGAGTGCATTTTAATGCTTTACAACTTTTAGTGTGACGGGTGTAAACATACTGGCAAATGCGATTGGTGGAAGGGGAAAGTCTTGTGAAAAATTTCAACGCTAATCACTATTTCATTTATTGTGTTTATTGACATCATCTAATGCTTTGGCGATTGGCGTGGACGATCATGGTTCGCCACACCCTGCCTTCTACAACGAGATATATCCAACCCCATGCTGACACCTTTCCTTGTCGCGGGAAAAAGATGTTAACAATCCTCCTATGCTGTATTCCTCTGTCTATTTCCAGTGGTTACAGCATTTTACAGTTTGTATCATTGGTGTCAGGTCTTAGTCAAATATAACTGAGCTGCCGTATGACAGTAGACGGTACTACCTGCTTTCTGTTAGCGCCGACTTGTGTCAGATCGGTTCCATTTACTTTGATATTGCACTTGGGTATAGACATTTTACACAGCCGACGCTGTGGCGTAGAGATTTCGAACGCAATCGCAATCCCGCATACCGCGTTTGAAACACAGCTGCGGACGATCTGGAAGCATACTGCGTTGCATTGGTTTCATAAATTACTCGTAGCATGAGTGCTGGTTGTTCAGAAAGCAATGGCAAACTACTGAACGCAAACTTTTCCAAGAAATCACAAACAGTCAAAAATAAAATGTTGGATTGGCATGCTACGTCCTGTAAAGGATACGCAACAAACTTCGAATACAATTTATCTTTGAAAAACAAAAACTATTACTTCTGTTTTTATGTTATTCCTTTGTTTTGACATTCAGTTGCAGTTATATCCATCATTTCTTATAACTGCATTTCATTTTCAGCGATCAAACCCATGTCATCTGCATATCTCATATTGTGTTCATTTTGCCTACCAACTGATATTACTGACATCTCTTAAATCATCGTCATCATGTGCCATTCCGATAAGTGTGGCTGGTCATGTTTTGTTGACCTGCTCTGTGTTCTTGTCTCGACTACCCCACGTGGCCAGACCATCCTTATATTTACTTTCCTGCCTGTCCCTTGTTCTTTTCCCTTCAGTCTTGCAAGTTGTTACCAAGTTCTCCAATTTATTTCTTCTCATAACGTGTCCAAAATATTGTGATTGTCTATGTTTAATGTCTCTAATAAATTTACGCTTTTCATGTGTTTCTTGTAGTACTTGCTAATTGGTTTTTCTGTATGTCCATGGTATTCTTTGCATCTTCCCCAGAAACGACAGTTCCACAGGCATTATATGTTTTTCATAAAAACAAGAGTACCTTCACAAAAGTACAGATTCTATGTAGCACTTCAACACTCTTTTTCTCGTTCCAATTGACAGCTATTTATTGGTCACTATTTTTTCCATCTTGCAAAAGGCTATCTTCGTCACGGCGATTCTTGTTCTAATCTCTTCAAGCCACCTCCCATCAGATGTTATGACTGTTCCGAGATAGTTGTACCGATTGACTTGTTTAAGAATGTTCCCATTTACCTCTATAATGCATTGTGGTATTTCTAACTTCTTATTGCGACCATAAACTGCGTCTTCTTACAATTTAATTTTAACCCTAGTTGTTTACTATGTGCAACAACCGCATCTCCTGCAGATCCTGCTCATTGTCGCAATTAATACTGTATCATCCGCATATCTAATGTTACTGATGATACGTCCCCCAATGGTGATTCCTCTCATATCTTCTAAATTTCTAATAATATGTTCACTGTACAAGGAAAAAAGATATGGGGACATTAAACATCCCTGCCCCACACCTCTCTTAACAGGCTGATGTTGACCTACTTCGTTATTAATCTTTATGACAGCTAGTTGTTTCCAATATATGTTTTCATAAGTATGAGGTCATTACCATCAATTTGTAGATCTGCAAGCATCTTTATCATGTTGACATGTCTTACTTTATCAAAAGCCGTTGTGTAGTCAAAAAAGCAAAGATGTAGGTCTTTATTTACTTTTATTCCTGGCATGTCTTGTATAGATCTCGCTATTATTTCGCTGCTCAGAGATCAGAATGATCGAATTGATAAAAGCGCTTGCTCTTAAACTCATGTGCTGATGCCGAGTTAGCAGGTTCAACCCCTACACTGGTAAGTTGGTCTAAAATATTAACTTATCGTCCTTGACTTAGGACGTAAATTACAAGTATCTCAGAAGTCGGAGTGGGTTCATCTGATGGCGAGGGACACTGGTAATAGGGAAATCTAATCCACACGCAGTCCAGTGCACTAGAAGTAGTAACACGTGTATGAACCACGCTTGAATTCAAAGCAAGCGAATGCATTTAACAAAAATCACTATACCGTCTATCACCTTGTTTAACGTGTTGCAATGTTCCAAATTCTTCTTACTAGTCTATATAATTATAGTTCGACAACTATTGTCACCGTACATTGTTTGTTAATTGTCCATGTTTCTGTAGAACATTGATAACGTAGATTAAATTAACACTTTATTTATAGTTTAGTTTTAACTTTAACTCTAACAATCAGAAGCCGTTTCATATTTTTGATAAATGTATTTATTGGCCATTATTAATCTACTTCAGAACCGCGTCATCTATTAATTGTCTAAGGTAAGAAAAAGAGGAAAAAAGAAAATAAATCACAAATACGCAATTTTCTATTTAAAAGCAAAACACTAACAATTCTAGTACTTACAGTTCAATCCAGTATGCTTTGATACACATAAAGTTGTAAGTCTTTAGAAATGTTAACAGAAAATGTTATTTATTTATTTATTTATTGTTTTATTTTACTTTTCAATTAAACACGTCCATGTATTGAATTGCGGATAAAGTGGGGACAAGTTTAGTATAGCCATTTTAGTAACTTTTCTAAATTGCTTTTTAATTATATAACCTGCATAGTTGGATAGCTCTTGAAAAAACAAATCCAACGATACCCGGTAGTCATGCATAGTCTATGGGTCAATTTTAAAGCGAGATATTAATGTTTGTGTGTAAGTTTATAATTTACAAGGAAGATACAAAGAAAACGGTTTTGACCTTTCCACTTTTTGTGACCCTACCTACACACTCACACAACTGCTGGTCGTCAAGGAGATTAACACGCACAAGGGACTGTAACTCTCCCAGTTTATATATAAACACCCAGACACTCAGACGTATACACCACGCCATGCAGTGATGACGTCAGGCCGCGGGCAGACCACGCGTGGCTAGACTTGTCAGACAACGTAGATTCTTCTTCTTCAGCGTTCCGAGCCATTGAGGTTCTTTGCTGCAGATACAATCCGTCTCCATTCGTCTCTCTGGTGGACCTTCTCTTGCCAGTCGTTGATTCCAAGTGCTTGTAGGTCTGTACATGTATTATCTCTCCACCGTCTTCTTGGTCTACCTCGGGGTCTGCGGTCATTTATTTCCTGAGTGTAAGCGAGTTTTGTTTCCCTATTATCTTCCATTCTTTCTATACGCCCCAGCCATTGTAGTCTATTAGCCTTCATGATACCAGTGATTAGCGGGGACTTAAACAGATCATAAATGTCTTTGTTACTTCTTCTTTTCTACTCTCCACTTTGTGTATCCCTAATGGGTCCAAAGATGCGTCTTAAAATTTTGTTCTCAAAGGTTTGTAACAAGGCTTCGTCTCCTTTCGTTGTACTCCAGGTTTCAGAGCCATACAGCACAACTGGTCTGATCAGTGTTTTGTATATTGTGATTTTGGTGTTACGAGATTTTAGTAGATATTGTAGTGCATAATATATATTATTTCCAGAGTTGATTCTAGTTTGTATTTCTTCCCTTATGATGTTGGAGCAGTTGAAGATTGTACCCAGGTATTTGTATGTTTCCGTTCTTTTAATGGTCATATTATCTATTTGTATGTGGCCAGAGTTTTTAGCCATTCCGTCTTTTGAAATTACCATATATTATGTCTTATCTTGGTTGATAACCAGCCCCATCTGTTGGGCTTTTCCCTTTAAGTGAGTCAATATTTCCAATGTCTTTTGTTCACTTTGCCCTATAATATCTATATCATCTGCATAACCAAGCAGCTTGGATGTTCCTCCAATATCACATTCCTCCTTTATCTTCCTTACAACTTTCTCTAGAGCCAGATTGAAGAGTAGCGGCGATAGTGCATCACCCTGTTTCAAGCCAGATGTTATTTGGAAGGGGTCTGATTTCCTGCCTTTATATGTTACTATATTATAAGTATCTTCCATGCATAGTCTGGTCATGTTGATTAACTTCCTTGGTATTCCAAATTCCTGCATAGCATTCCATAGACTATTCCTATGGACACTATCATAAGCCTTTTTAAAATCCACAAAAATGTTATGGAGATCTCTTTTATATTCCCAATGTTTCTCGGCTATTTGTCATAAGATAAATATCTGATCTATTGTTGATCTGTTTTGTCTAAAACCCGCCTGGTAGTCACCTAATATGTCTTCTGAATATGGTTTTAGTCTATTTAGTAATACTGCGGATAGTATCTTATAGCTTATGGACAGTAGTGATATTCCTCTATAATTTCCACATTGGAACTTGTCTCCTTTCTTAAAGATATGTATCAATAATGACTCTTTCCAGTCATGGGGTAATTCTTCTGTCCTCCAGATTTTTATTATTAGTTCGTATAGCTTTAGATGTAATGCATGGCCACCTGCCTTTATAAATTCAGCAGCAATTCCATCAGTCCCAGTTGCCTTATTGTTTTTAAGTCGTGTGATTACATATAGGATTTCTTCAAATGTAGGTTCTTCAATTTGTGGTTCGCATGTTAGAACCTCTTCCTGTGGGAAAATGTTACTTGGAGCTTCACAATTTAGTAATTCAATAAAATATTCTTTCCATGTGTTGCACATTTCCTCATTGGTATTTATCATATTCCCATTTTTGTCTTTTAAACCATATGTGTTTTTTGGTGCCCTCGTTTCATTGACTTCAGTTCTTTAAAAAATTTTCTGGATTCATTTTTCTGGTGATTAGTTTCCATATCTTTGATTATATTACTCATATATTCTCGCTTCTGCTGTCTGACTATTTTTGTAGCCTCTTTACATTCATTTCTATAATGATCTTCCTTTTGTATGTTATTGATGTCATTTAACCATACATGTCTGGCATTCTTCTTCCTAATGACTACTTCTTCACATTTTTGATTGAACCATCTGTTCTTTCTATGCGTGGTTAACACACCGAGACATTCTTCTGCGGTAGATTGAATTGTATTCTTGATGTTCAACCAAGTTTGGTCAACGCTTTCCTCCGAAGGGTTTTGCAGAGTTTCAAGTTTACATTTTATTTCATCTGTAAATTTCTCTTTGACTGTAATGTCTTGTAGTTTTTCTCTGTTATATGTTGGGTGTAATCTTTGTAATTTAGTATAGAAAGCTCTCTTAAGTTTTATTTTAAATTTTGCTCCAACGAGGAAGTGGTCACTGTGGCACTCAGCTCCTCTATAACTTCTGACTTGCTGTATGTTTGATGCATTTCTGTTGTTAATTAAAATGTGATCTATTTGATTATAGGTTCTCTTGTCACATGATTTCCAAGCTTGTTTGTGTATATCCTTTCTTTGTAGTCTGGTACTGCTAATCTGCAGTCCTTTGGCTTCTGCCAGGTTGATGACTCTCCATCCATTATCATTTGAAGTTGTATGTAGGCTTTCCATACCGGCCACTTTTTTATTAGTTTGCTCTCTACCTATTTTTGCATTGAAGTCTCAGACAGCGTAGATTGCCGTAGATATTTGAATTTTGACAAAAGATGTTCCGTTGGAAAGATTAAAAATTATCAATGATCCCGCCCATGCAGAGTGGTGAAAATTTATACACGAATACTAAATTTGACGTTGAATGCAATCGTGCATTCATTGGCATTAAAATCGCTGTGAATATTCCATAACAATTTTAAATAGTCATCGCTGACAAGGGAACGGCTATTTCCAGCCTTTGAAATATCACATCAGAGCATGAAATTTTCATCATTTTCGTTCGGGATTTGCCTCCCGACTTTAATAGTCGAAAATGACAAGATTTACATAAAAATGGACGATACGTCTAATGACATATATTAGAACAAACAAATACATCTACATAAAACGTGATTTGTGGGTATACTTACGTCTGAAAAGGTCACGCTGTATCTCTGCGTGAGAAACGAATTTCAGAAACACGAGATGTACACACATAAACCGAGGAGGGAAAAACTATATAATGTAATTGGTCCCTTTTTTAACGCGAACTTGAAATAATCGGGGAATTTAACATCACGAGTACTCTTTATGTTCTTAATATCGGGGTACAATAACAAGAAAACGGAAATCGCCGTAAGAATCATCTCCAGCAATGTTCGTTAACAGATAACGTAGTACCTAGTTTAGTACAACAATCAAGCCAGAGACCGCTGAAGGTTTAGTACAGCTTTTTGAATCCAGTACCAAGCAGATTACTATGCATTCGGGATGCACGTCAGTGTGCGATAATTTACTCTGCTCGTGGTGGTTACGCTTATATATTATCGAATGCGCCTGTTCAGTTCACAACGAAACGTTACGAAGTTCCCATATCCCAGTCTTGTCGACCAATCAGAGTGCGCAAGGCGCCATGTTAAAAAAAGTCGCTTAAAAGTCGACAGGGTCGACTTCATTGCACCGGGTTTTATCCCATATGGCTCGATCTCTTTCCGCAGAGCGGAAAGCGTCGCACAAAGCACGAACTCCGTAGCTTTTAGCGACGACCCACAGGAGTCTCCGAAACATTTAACTCGTAAACCGAAGGGTGCGGCCCAGAATCGAACCCACAATCTTCGGAGCACGAGTCAAACGGCTTAACCACTTCGCCACAGAGACTCCCACCCATGTTGTCGTCTGTTACTACTGTTTAGCAGAGTCGGTAGTATTGTGTTGAAATTAGATTTTTTTTTCAAATAAAAATGTACCGTTAAAGTCTATAAACATGAGTGTGGAAAATCTAAAATCAAACAATGGTAAAAAGGGAAAATGTGAAGACGTTGCTTGTCGTGAATTCAACGAAGATTGACAGGAGAAATTTATGTTTATGCCTAGCCGTTGTCGAAAACGATTTTGCTTAATCTGCGGATGTTTTGTTTCTGACACACAAAAATGTAATCTGAAACGACACTTCACGACCACACATTTAGACGTAAATTCTCAATATCCGATAAATTCGCTTGTAGTGGAAAAGAAATGTGACTTGTTACAGTACAAAGTAACAGTTGAAAGTCTTCTGGATATCTTTCAGTCGAGATTTCAAGAGTTCACAATAGAGGAGGATAATGTTGCCCTCTTCATACATCCGTTCGTATTTCCTGATGCCAAGCTCTGTCAATTACAGCAAAACCTTCAGCACGAAGTAATTGATTTGAAATGCAATTATACACTAAGATGTAAATTTCTGGAGCTGACTGCTTCACCTTCAGCTGATCATATGATTTCATTCTGGCGACTATTGCCTGTCGAACAATTTGAACACTTGCGTTCATTCGCCCTGAGACACATTTGTCGTTTTTGTTCGACTTACAGATGCGAGCAGTAATTTTCCCCAATGACCGATATAAAAAAGCAAGCAACGTTCCTGACTGACAGACAGTAACCTAGCTGCCCTTATGACTTTGGGCACGACAGATTTGTGCGCAGACATTGATAAACTGTCATCTGAACTTAAGTAACTGGTTATGAAGAATTGTAAATTAATTACATTAATAGCGATTTTCGAAACTAATTAAAAATTTATTGTTAAATGAACTTTTGATTTTAAACCCAAAAAATGACCGCAGTGTAGTATAGATACTGACTGCCTTTAAAGTTTTAGAATAATGTTGACGAAAGTTAAGAAAGGTAAGAATGATATTACACGACTTTTATAATTGTACAATGTTGTGGGCCGGCTTTGTGGCTTAGAGGTTAGCGACTTTTCTCCTTAATCTCGTATACTCTCATGGGTAACGCGATGACGGTGAGAATCAGCAGTGGTTCGAATCGCATCGGTAACTTACGGGGTATGTGATCTGGCCGCTCAGAAAGCAATGGCAAACTACTGAGCGTAATCTTGCCAAGAAATCAACAATCAGCTGAAAGATGCTGGTGTTGATAGCGATGTCCTGTAAAGGATATGCAAAAAAAAAAAAATAATTTTGTGGCTCGCTTAACTACCGAAAATAGTAAATAAGGCCCACTGGTAATAACACATCCTGCTGGTAAATATTACTTGTCAATCAATCAATCATGTGCCATGCCGGAAAGCGTGGGCGGTCTTGACTCGCCATTTCACTCGATCACCAGTGTCGTTGATCAGCTCAGTGTTCCTGTCTCGTCCATGCCATGTGGCCAAGCCATCCAGGTATTTTCCTCTCGGTCTTCCTCTTGGTCTGTTCCCTTCGACCTTGCCAGTTGTCACTAAGTTCTCCAATCCATTTCTTCTCATAACATGTCCAAAAAATTTTGACTGTCTACGTCTAATTTCTCTAATCAGTTTACGATGTTCATTTGTCTCCTGCAGTACTTGGTCATTGGTTTTTCTGCCTGTCCATGGTATTCTTTGCATTTTCCTTAGAAACCACATTTCTGCAGCCATCAGATGCTTTTCGGCTTGACTGCTCATTGTCCAAGTTTCACATCCATACAAAAGAACAGCCTGTATGTATCCCCTCAACACTCTTTTCCTTGTTTCAATTGACATCTTTTTATTGGTCAGAATGTTTTTCATCTTGCTAAAGGCTACTTTCGCCATGGCGATTCTTGTTCTAATCTCTTCAAGGCATCTCCCATCAGATGTTATGACTGTTCCAAGATAATTGTACCGATTCACTTGTTGAAGAATATTTCCATTTACTTGTATATTACATTGTGGCACTTCTTTCTTCCTAGTGACGACCATAACCTGAGTCTTTTTACAATTTAATTCTAACCCCAGTTGCTCACTGTGTACAACAACCGCGTCTACTAATTGTTGCAGGTCCTGCGCATTGTCTGCAATTAATACTGTATCATCTGCATATCTAATGTTATTGATGTTTCGTCCTCCGATGCTGATTCCATTTATATCCTCTACATTTCTGAAAATATTTTCACTGTATAGGGAAAAAAGATCTGGAGACATCACACATCCCTGCCTAACACCTCTCTTAATTGGCTGATACTGTCCCACTTCATTATCAATCCTTATTGCAGCTTGTTGTTTCCAATATATGTTTTTTATAAGTCTAATGTCTTTCCCATCAATTTGTAGATCTGCAAGCATATCCACCATGCTGACATGTCTAACTCTATCAAAAGCCTTTGTATAGTCAATAAAGCAAAGATGTATATCCTTGTTTACTTCTATAGCACGTTCAATAACTGTTCGCAGCATATACACAGCATTTACTGTACCCTTTCCTTCTACAAACCCGCATTGTTCTTCCCCTATTTCAGGTTGTATCTTCTTCCTCTCTCTTTGCATGATAATTCTTAGCAAAATCTTTGTGATGTGACTCATTATACTAATTGTTCTATGTTGATCACATTCCAAGGTTCCTGATTTCTTTGGGATTGCAATAAATACAGAGTTACATAATTCAGGAGGTATATCTCCAGTATCATATAACGTGTTCAGCAGTCTAGTGACTTGCTCTAGTCCAAATTCTTCTAAAGCTCTAATCATTTCTGTTGTGATGTTATCTGCACCGGGGGCCTTGGCAGCTTTCATATTACTTGTGACTCCTCCCATTTCGACGGGCACATTTTGCGTCGACAAATAGGACAGCGCGTCGAGAAGGTAAAGAAGTTCACGCTGTTAACACTTTATTTTTTTTTTGTTCGCTGGCTGTGTGCCCTAGCGTAGTAAACACCGGGCTGATTTTTGTGCGTGGGCCAGCATTCCTTATTGCCAGTGTCCAACGCCATCAAGCGAACCCACGCAGACTTCTGAGGTACTTGTAATTTATGTCCCTAAGTCAAGGACGAGAAGTCAACATTTTAGTTTACCTGACCGGTGTATGGGTTGAACCCGCTATCTCGCCATCAGCACACCGGAAGTTTTAATATAAAATATAGCAAGGAAGTCGACTAGCCACACCATCTCATATCTGTCGAATTGGTATATCTGAAAATGTATCACTTCACTCCTTATGGTAGTCATCATTGTCATCCATCATGTGCCTGTCTGGAGGTCAGCATGGCTGAATTGATAAAAGTGCACGTTCTTAAACATTCTTTGTGCTGATGTCAAGGCAGCGGGTTGAACACCTACACCAGTTAGTAGGACTAAAATGTTGACTTCTCGTCTTTGACTCGGGGAAGTAAATTACAAGTACCTCTGAAGTCTGAGTTAGTTCGCCTGATGGCGAGGGACACTGATAATAAGGAACGCTAATCCACACGCAAACATCAGTCCTGTGTACTAGACGTAATAGCGCTTGATGGACTACGCTTGAGTTCAAAGTGAGTGATCGCAAAAAAACAAACAAACAAACAAACAAACGATGTGAGTGCGTTACCAGGGAGCGGAATAATGATCTTTATTCGCCGGTGCGCTACTGGTCTTGATAGGGTGTGTTAATGCCCGCTAGTCGTTATTCATAGGGAGTGCCTGACTGCTCACAAGGTCGGCAGGGTCACACGCACTCTGCGTTTGACTGAACGCTGGCTCGTCTCTGATATATATATATATATATATATATATATATATATATATATATATATATATATATATATATATATATATATATATATATATATGATCTTCTTCTTCTTCAGCATTCCGAGCCATTGAGGTTCTTTGCTGCAGATACAAGCCGTCTCCATTCGTCTCTCTGGTTGCCCTTCTCTTGTCACTCGGTGATTCCAAGTGCTTGTAGGTCTGTATATATATATTATCTCTCTACCGTCTTCTTGGTCTACCTCGGGGTCTACGGTCATTTATTTCCTGATTGAAAGCGAGTTTTGTTTCCCTATTATCTTCCATTCTTTCTATATGCCCCAGCCATTGTAGTCTATTAGCCTTCATGATACCAGTGATTTAATCATTCAACCATGTGCCATACCGGAAAGCGTGGGCGGTCATGACTCGCCATTTCACTTGATACCAGAGTCGTGGATCAGTTCAGTGTTCCTGTCTCGTCCATGCCATGTGGCCAAGTCATCCAGGTATTTTCCTCTCAGTCTTCCTCTTGGTCTGTTCCCTTCGACCTTGCCAGTTGTCACTAAGTTCTCCAATCCATTTCTTCTCATAACATGTCCAAAATATTTTGACTGTCTACGTCTAATTTCTCTAATCAATTTACGAATTTCATTTGTCTCCTGTAGTACTTGGTCATTGGTTTTTCTATCTGTCCATGGTATTCTTTACATTTTCCTTAGAAACCACATTTCTGCAGCCATCAGATGTTTTTCAGCTTGACTGCTCATTGTCCAAGTTTCACATCAATACAAAAGAACAGGCTCTATGTATCCCCCCAACACTCTTTTTCTCGATTCAATTGACATCTTTTTATCGGTCAGAATGTTTTTCATCTTGCTAAAGGCTACTTTCGCCATGGCGATTCTTGTTCTAATCTCTTCAAGGCATCTCCGATCAGATGTTATGACTGTTCCTAGATAATTGTAACGATTCACTTGTTGAAGAATATTCCCATTTACTTGTGTATTACATCGTGGTACTTCGTTCTTCCTAGTGACGACCTTAACCTGTGTCTTTTTACAATTTAATTCTAACCCCAGCTGCTCACTGAGTACAACAACTGCGTCTACTAATTGTTGCAGATCCTGCGCATTGTCTGCAATCAATACTGTATCATCTGCATATCTAATGTTATTGATGTTTCGTCCTCCAATGCTGATTCCATTTATATCTTCTACATTTCTGAAAATATTTTCACTGTACAGGGAAAAATATCTGGAGACATTACACATCCCTGCCTAACACCTCTCTTAATAGGCTGATAGTGTCCCACTTCATTATCAATCCTTATGGTAGCTTGTGGTTTCCAATATATGTTTTTATAAGTTTAATGTCTTTCCCATCAATTTGTAGATCTGCAAGCATATCCACCATGTTGACATGTCTAACTCTATCAAAAGCCTTTGTATAGTCAATAAAGCAAAGATGTATATCCTTGTTTACTTCTATAGCACGTTCAATAACTGTTCGCAGCATAAACACGGCATTTACTGTACCCTTTCCTTCCACAAACCCACATTGTTCTTCCCCTATTTCAGGTTGTAATTTCTTCCTCACTCTTTGCATGATAATTCGTAGCAAAATCTGTGTGATGTGACTCATTATACTAATTGTTCTATGTTGATCACATTCCAAGGCTCCTGATTTCTTTGGGATTGCAATAAATACAGAGTTACATAATTCAGAAGGTATATCTCCAGTATCATATAATGTGTTCCTCCGAAGTCGGAGAGTGTCTGCCTGTACGGCGAGGAACCACCAGTCTGCACACCAATAAGCCAGACATGGGACAACGAATACTCACGCAAAACTCAGGTCATGTATGACATCACACTGATGTTGGACAACAGAGAGATTGTGATTGAGAGAGAGACAGAGAGAGAGAAAGAGAGGGAGAGAGAGAGACAGAGAGAGAGACAGAGAGAGATTGTGATTGAGAGAGAGACAGAGAGAGAGAAAGAGAGAGAGAGACAGAGAGAGAGAGACAGAGAGAGATTGTGATTGAGAGAGAGAATGTGATTGAGAGAGAGAGACAGAGAGAGAGAGAGAGGGAGAGAGAGGGGGAGAGAGAGATTGTGATTGAGAGAGAGACAGAGAGACAGAAAGAGAGGGAGAGAGAGAGGGAGAGAGAGAGGGAGAGAGATATTGTGAATGAGAGAGAGAGAGGGAGAGAGAGAGGGAGAGAGAGAGGGAGAGAGAGAGAGGTAGAGAACGAACGAACGAACGAAAGAACAGACTTTATTTTCAAAGGGTAACAAATTGGGCACGCAGGCCCGTCTTACATTCGGTCCTTCCAATCACTCATCTTTCTTTCATCAACAGTGCATAGGAAAAAAACATTGTCACATGAATTTTGTAAACATAAACAATGCATATTACTATGTTATGAGGCACATCCACCACCCACCCGCCCATCCCCCATTCACTCCAACTCCCCCACCCAACCACACACACATACAATACATTCCCCCACACATGCACCACATCCCTACACCTACACATCTCCCTATCCACACACACCTCTCACCCACCACACATCCCATCCACCCACACCCCAAGCACACATACATTCAAAACCCACACATCCCCCACCTACACACATCTCCCCACCCACTCACATATCCTCTACCCGTCCCATTTCCCACCAACAATCACTCACCCAATATCCTCCTCCACCCACACACCTCCAACCACTCAACCAAACACACATTCCTCAGCCACACACACATCTCCCCGTCAACTCACATATTCCGCACCTACCCACACACAAATTCCGCACTCACCCACATAATCTCCCATCTCCCCCAGTCCACTCACAGATCCCGAGCCCACACCTATAAACATCCCACACCATCTCCTAACCTGCACACACTCACCCACCCACACATCCTCTACCCACCCATCCCCCAACCAAACATCCCTTAACCACACACCCTTACTTATATACAATCACCCACCCACACATCCTCTACTCAACCACACATCCTCCACC
>OY992891.1:79034348-79069348 GCA_963921405.1 Cepaea hortensis
ATCGTGGCGTGCTGCTGAGCCTAATCTAGCCTAGATATCAATATTTACCAGACAGATAGAAAAGCGGAAAAACAAAAACAAACACACACGAAACCAGCCCGAAGGAGACGTAACCTCCTTGCTAGCGATTGGCTTGGCCATGTTGTTACATTAACTTCCTCTATCGCTGTCATCTGTTACATTAACTCCTTCTATCCAACTCAACTGGTTAATTAACTCCTTCTATACAAGTCAGTTATCACATTAACTCCTTCTATCCCAGTCAGCTGTCACATTAACTCCTTCTATCACAGTCACCTGTTACATTAACTACTTCTATCACAGTCAGCTGTCACATTAACTCCTTCTATCACAGTCAGCTGTTACATTAACTCCTTCTATCACAGTCAGCTGTTACATTATCTCCTCCTATCCCAGTCAGCTATCACATTAACTACTTCTATCACAGTCAGCTGTCACATTAACTCCTTCTATCACAGTCACCTGTTACATTAACTCATTCTATCCCAGTCACCTGTTACATTAACTCCTTCTATCACAGTCAGCTGTTACATTAACTCTTTCTATCACAGTCAGCTGTTACATTAACTCCTTCTATCACAGTCACCTGTTACATTAACTCCTTCTATCACAATCAGCTGTTACATTAACTCCTTCTATCACAGTCACCTGTTACATTATCTCCTCCTATCCCTGTCAGCTGTTACATTAACTCCTTCTATCCCAGTCACCTGTTACATTAACTCCTTCTATCCCAGTCACCTGTTACATTAACTCCTTCTATCCCAGTCACCTGTTACATTAACTCCTTCTATCAAAGTCAGCTGTTACATTAACTCCTTCTATCCCAGTCACCTGTTACATTAACTCCTTCTATCACAGTCACCTGTTACATTAACTCCTTCTATCCCAGTCACCTGTTACATTAACTCCTTCTATCACAGTCACCTGTTACATTAACTCCTTCTATCACAGTTAGCTGTCACATTAACTCCTTCTATCACAGTCAGCTGTCACATTAACTCCTTCTATCACAGTCACCTGTTACATTAACTCCTTCTATCACAGTCACCTGTTACATTAACTCCTTCTATCACAGTCAGCTGTCACATTAATTCCTTCTACCCCAGTCAGCTGTTACATTAACTCCTTCTATCCCAGTCACCTGTTACATTAACTCCTTCTATCCCAGTCACCTGTTACATTAACTCCTTCTATCACAGTCACCTGTTACATTAACTCCTTCTATCACAGTCACCTGTTACATTAACTCCTTCTATCCCAGTCACCTGTAACATTAACTCCTTCTATCCCAGTCACCTGTTACATTAACTCCTTATATCACAGTCAGCTGTTACATTAACTCCTTCTATCACAGTCAGCTGTCACATTAACTCCTTCTATCACAGTCACCTGTTACATTAACTCCTTCTATCCCAGTCACCTGTTACATTAACTCCTTCTATCACAGTCACCTGTTACATTAACTCCTTCTATCACAGTCAGCTGTCACATTACCTCCTTCTATCCCAGTCACCTGTCACATTAACTCCTTCTATCACAGTCAGCTGTCACATTAACTCCTTCTATCACAGTCAGCTGTCACATTAACTCCTTCTATCACAGTCAGCTGTCACATTAACTCCTTCTATCACAGTCAGCTGTCACATTAACTCCTTCTATCACAGTCACCTATTACATTAACTCCTTCTATCACAGTCACCTGTTACATTAACTCCTTCTATCACATCCAGCTGTCACATTAACTACTCCTATCACAGTCTGCTTTCACATTAACTCCTCCTATCCCAGTCAGCTGTCACATTAACTCCTTCTATCACAGTCAGCTGTTACAATAACTCCTATCCCAGTCACCTGTCACATTAACTCCTTCTATCACAGTCAGCTGTCACATTAACTCCTTCTATCACAGTCACCTGTTACATTATCTACTCTTATCCCAATCAGCTGTCACATTAACTCCTTCTATCACAGTCAGCTGTCACATTAACTCCTTCTATCACAGTCAGCTGTCACATCAACTCCTTCTATCACAGTCACCTGTTACATTAACTCCTTCTATCACAGTCACCTGTTACATTAACTCCTTCTATCACAGTCACCTGTCACATTAACTACTTCTATCACAGTCAGTTGTCACATTAAATCCTTCTATCACAAACACCTGTCACATTAACTCCTTCTATCACAGTCAGCTGTCACATAAACTTCTTCTATCACAGTCACCTGTCACATTAACTCCTTCTATCACAGTCACCTGTTACATTAACTCCTTCTATCACAGTCACCTATCACATTAACTCCTTCTATCACAGTCACCTGTCACATTAACTCCTTCTATCACAGTCACCTGTCATATTAACTCCTCCTATCCCAGTGAGCTGTCACATTATCTCCTCCTATCCCAGTCAGCTGTCACATTAACTCCTTCTATCACAGTCAGCTGTCACATTAACTCCTCCTATCGCAGTCAGCTGTCACATTAACTCCTCCTATATCAGTCAGCTGTCACATTAACTCCTCCTATTCCAGTCAGCTGTCACATTAACTCCTCCTATCACAGTCAGCTGTCACATTAACTCCTTCTATCCCAGTCACCTGTTACATTAACTCCTTCTATCCCAGTCAACTGTTACATTAACTCCTCCTATCCCAGTCAGCTGTCACATTAACTCCTTCTATTTGAGTCAGCTGTCACATTAACTCCTCCTATCCCAGTCAGTTGTCACATTAACTCCTCCTATCCCAGTCAGCTGTCACATTAACTCCACCTATCACAGTCAGCTGTCACATTAACTCCTCCTATCACAGTCAGCTGTCACATTAACTCCTCCTATCCCAGTCAGCTGTCACATTAACTCCTTCTATCACAGTCAGCTGTCACATTAACTCCTCCTATCACAGTCAGCTGTCACATTAACTCCTCCTATCCCAGTCAGCTGTCACATTAACTCCTCCTATCCCAGTCAGCTGTCACATTAACTCCTTCTATCACATCCAGCTGTCACATTAACTACTCCTATCACAGTCTGCTTTCACATTAACTCCTCCTATCCCAGTCAGCTGTCACATTAACTCCTTCTATCACAGTCAGCTGTCACATTAACTCCTCCTATCACAGTCAGCTGTCACATTAACTCCTTCTATCCCTGTCAGCTGTCACACTAACTCCTCCTATAACAGTCAGCTGTCACATTAACTCCTTCTATCACAGTCAGCTGTCACATTAACTCCTTCTATCCCTGTCAGCTGTCACACTAACTCCTCCTATCCCAGTCAGCTGTCACATTAACTCCTTCTATCACAGTCACCTGTCAAATTAACTCCTTCTATCCCAGTCAGCTGTCACATTAACTCCTTCTAACCCTGTCAGCTGTCACATTAACTCCTTCTACCCCTGTCAGCTGTCACACTACCCATTAATATAATCACCACCATTACTACTACAACAACCACCACTACTACTACCACCACAACTACTACTTCTTTTAAAATAATCACTAGTACTATCACAATCACTACCACAAGTATTAATTTCTGTGTGGGCTACTTATACCACCACAATTCCTACCACCTTCATTAAAACATCACACCGCCTCCACCACTGCTACTATTACCACCACCACTTCTACCATGCTACACAACAACAACAACTACTACTACTACTACTACTACTACTACTACTACTACTACTACTACTACTACTACTACTACTACTACTACTACTACTACTACTACTACTACTGCTGCTGCTGCTGCTGCTCCTGCTGTTCCTGCTGCTGCTGCTTCTACTACTACTACAACTCAAATACTACTACTATTAATTTCTGTTACTATTACAACTTCGTGATCTCATTCAGTAATGTTTGTTTGCTTTTTAAATTTCAGTATGTCGTAGTTTTAACTTTCCTTCCCCTGCCTCGATAATCTAACCAGTCTCCATAATCTAACCAGTCTCCATAATCTAACCAGTCTCCATAATCACACTGCGAAAGCTTCTATTTCCCCCCTCACATAGTTTGCTCATTGTCCGTGTGTCTACCTTCTTATCGTCCTTGTGTGGCGTTGGTGATCATGTCTGTCCCCAACCTTCTGTCTTGTGTGCCGCCAGTCCTTTCTGATACTGATGTTCCCTCACGTCATATATCCAGCTGTCCAACATGTCTTGTGTCCCTCTGTCTCTCTTCCCCTCCAACATTTCCGCCGTGACGGCGAAATACTCCAGGGTCATGGCATGACTAAAGTACGTGAACTTTCTACTTCTGATGTGAGTCACCAGTTCTCTTTGCGAGTTAATTTCTGTAAAGCTATCTTCGTATCTCTATCCTCGGCGGTGTTGCGGCCCGTTTATCAGGATTGGCTCAATTTAGATCTTAATAACTTTTTTCCTCACCTTAGCTGAGGAAGATCAATTACACATAATATTCATCTTGTGAAATGCTACCTTTGAGCTCTTCTCCGTTTACTTCCGTAATACATCTTCCATCTGATGCTTAAATACGTTGACTTGTTTCAGACTGGTTCCATTCACTGTGATATTGCACTTGGGTATAGACATTTTACACAGCCGGCGCTGTGGCGACGGGGTTGTGAGCGTAATCACAATCTCTCATCTTCCAGAACCCCTGCCGATCCCCCGCAATATCATTCTTTTAACATACTGGTTCTCAATCTCTTCCCCTGCCTTCTCCATCTAATTCCACTGTCGCTCGACCACCTCTTCCTAGTCCATAGGCAATCTACCATCAAGAGGTGCATTCCCTGCCAGCCTATCAGTCTGTTCATCCCCCTGCACTCCGCATGGCAAAACATCCATACAATTTTCGCAATCTGTGACCTCTGAAGCGAGGATGGCCATTCCACACGAAACATTCCTTCCTCCACCTTACTAGACATACTCCTTGAGTCCGTAATGAATGAAATGTGAGTTGCAATGGTCTCTTCTAACAAACGGAATGCCGCTGTTACTGCTTTCACCTCCATTCTCATACTGGAGGCCGTAGTCTCATATGCCAGACTCTCCATTTTCAAGACTCGCCCATTAGCCTTCGCAATGAAACCCCAACCACTACGTCTGTTTCTCACCACGTACCTATCGGTGTAGATGACTATGTCACCTTGATTTGTGTTACTCTGGATTAGTTGTTGCAGCTCAAACTCTGCGCGGTCCGCTGCCATTCTCTATACTCACGACCCAATGTTACTATTACATTGTGCTAGTCCGTCATGTCTTCCGGTAAATTCAGGCTGTACTGTTAAATAGCAGACACCTTGTGTACGGATCGGATTGATTTTTGCGCATGAATTAGCTTTTCCTATTACCAGTGTCCCTCGCCTTCAGGCGAACCCACTCTGACTTCAGTACGTACGTACAGACAGACAGACAGACAGACAGACAGACAGACAGACAGACAGACAGACAGACAGACAGACAGACAGACAGACAGACAGACAGGCAGGCAGGCAGGCAGGCATCCATCCATACATCCATCCATCCATCCATCCATCCATGCAATTCAAAACATCTCCATCAACCTGTATATTCATGCTCGCTGTTTCTTCTTTTGTGTGTGTGGGGGGGGGGGGGATTTATGGGGCTATTCTCGCGTATGTGGTTCCAAATGCAGAAACCATTAATTATCGTTACTACAGGGTTTGGCTTCCTAAGAATCGATTGCAATTCTTCTTCTTCTTTAACCCGACAACCCGCGTCCTGACGCAAATTTGTACACAAGAGAGGAAATATGGTGGAATGTACTGTCCCATTGACCTTACAGTCCAGACCTGGCACCATCTGATTTTGGCCTTTTCGGTCCCTTTAAAAATGTTATCCGTGTTACACAGTTTGAAAACAACGAGGGGGAATTAATGCAGTTGGGAAATAGCTATGAGAACAGGACAACATGTGGTACAGATCTGAGATACATGCTCTTGTTTCAAGATGGCGGAACACCGCTAAAGCTGACGGTGGTTGTGTTGTGAAATAAAAATGTTTGCTGCACATGAGCATGCAAATTGTGACTAAATTTTATGTGTATGTTATTAACGATTAAAGAGATAATAATTGTGGTACATAACTTTCTGACTTACCCTCGAAAATAATTCTAATCGATAATCAAAATTAAACAAAAATGGCGAATTCAAAGAGAATCAAAATGGCGTGAGAGTTAAACAGCGGCTTCGCAGAGAAAACACACACGACCCCACCTCCTCGTTTTAACTCCGCCCACTTGTATTGTGAGCGACAAGTCATGGTAAAGCCCGGCTCGACAACCCTCCTCCTCCTCTTCCTGGGCATTAGTTAGTTAGTTAGTCGCAGTTCCAACTTCACAGCAACGGGTCGTCCCCATTATGCTCCGTTCCTGTGCCAGTGAATATCACACAAAATGCTCCCCACTGCCCAATGTGAAAAGTGGAAAAGACAGGAGTCTCGACAAACAACAGATACACTGTGCATAATGCCGCCGCCAGAATGTCAACACACCAGTCCCCCAAGAAACACCCAATTCATCTCTGATGGAATCGGCAGTCATTTTCCTATCTGGATGTTTCCTAGATGGTCACCCACACAGTCCACGAAAATACAGTTCATCACCGACGGCAGTGGCAGTCAACCAGAAGCCCAGCAGCCACGCATTTCTGCATAAGGCAAAAACCGGTAAACTCTGGGACATAGCCACCTGCCATCGCTCCGAACATGCAGTCGCGTATGCCTGGGCATATACCCCTCCATGATTGTTTTCTCTAAACGTTCAAAACGTTTCAAGTGACCAAAATTTTTCAATATTCTCTATTGTATTGTCTTTAGTTGCCAACGTTCTTCATTATTTAGCCCTTGTTGTATGAATGCATTTGTTCTTTTCTTTATCCAAAATATTCTTAGAACCCGTCTTTAACACGACTCTGGTGATCGTGTGAAATAGTAAAACATTACCGCCCACACTTATCGGTATGGCACACGATGATGTTTATTTAAATTTACTAACTTAGTTAAGCATTTTCCTTCTGTTGGTATGTCACATTTTGGCGTCATCTCACGCCCCCCCCCCCCCCCCCCGCCGGTGATATACCCATTATCTCTGTTGTCTTGATATTCAAAAAAAATCTTGTTTTACACCGTCTGTTACTACAGAGTCAACATACTATATCTGTAATAAAAAACTGTATGAAAGATACTGACGATCCATCCTAAAATGGATATCGAGAATTGTTTGTTTTTTTTTGTTTTTTGCTTCGCTCACTTTGAAATCAAACGTAGCCCATACATTTGCTACTACCTCTAGAGTGCACTTGACTGATTGTTGCGTGTGGATTAGCTTCCCTTTTCGAGAATTCGCTAGACAGTGACGCGGTCATCTACACAGATGGGTCGGTCATCCGACATGTGAGAAGCTCATGGGCCTTTACAGCTCGGGCCGGAGGGAGAATTGTGAAGGAGGACTCTGGTGCTTTCACTGAAACCACAAGTAGCCTGACCATGGAAGTCATGGCAGTAAGTAAAGCAATAACATGGCTCGAGACACAGACATTCACTAGGGCTTGTTTCCTTAGCGACTCAATGAACATGATCAAGAGGATAGAGGAGGGGTCGATCCGAAGAGAATGGTTGCTGCCTCTGAAGCGGTCTCGGCTGGCAAAGATTAGTTTCATCTTCGTGCCAGGGCATGCGGGAGTACAAGGAAATGAGCGGGCTGACAAGCTCGCAGGTGAGGCTACTGTGGAGGGCGGACACGCCATGGACCAGGCTGACATTCTGAATGCTCTACGAGAAGTGAGACTTTTGCGAGAACCAAGTGATGACTGTGAATCTACAACAATGGCCAGACTGCGAGAGCAGCAAATTAAAAGAGGGGTGGCCAAACAAGAACACTACGCAGGAAGCCAAAGAAGATTGATAAACCAACACAGAACTGGCGTCGTTAGCCGCTACACGCTGCGGGATTTGCTGAGGAGGGGATCCGAGCACTTATGGACTGAATGGTTCGATGTGCAACGAGGATGATCTGTCGACTAACTAACTAACTAACTAGCTTCCCTTATTATCAGTGTCCCTCGCCATCAGGCGAACCCACTGCAACTTCTGAGGTACTTGTAATTTACGTACCAAAGTCAACGAAGAGAAGTCAACATTTTAGTCTAACTGACCGGTATAGGGGTTGAACCCGGTATCTCGACCTCAGCAAGCCGGAAGTTTAAGAGCGAGCCCTCTTATCCATTCGGCTATGCTGACCTCCATGCCGAGAAATGTGTTGGGAACTAAAAGCGACCAGCGAGATACTGACGCCGCGTATTATCTCCTTACTTCATTGTCTTTCATCTCCCAATGGAGGATACCCCTCAAACACCTCACACTAAGCTCTCCTTCCTCTTGTCATCTCCTGCGTCCCTTCTCCTCCCTCAATGCGCTCCCATAGTATTCTTCTTCTTTGAGTGTGTGTGTGTGTGTGTGAGAGAGAGAGAGAGAGAGAGAGAGAGAGAGAGAGAGAGAGAGAGAGAGAGAGAGAGAGAGAGAGAGAGAAAGAGATTGTTCAATCTTAGATTAGAAATGGGTATGAGTTAGTTAAATCTTAGATTAGAAATGTGTATGAGTTAGTTCAGCCTTAGATTAGAAATGTGTATGAGTTAGTTCAATCTTAGATTAGAAATATGTATAAAATAGTTCAATCTTAGATTAGAATTACGTATGAGATAGTTCAATCTTAGATTAGAAATATGCATGAGATAGTTCAATCTTCTCGTCTCATCTCGTCATGTTCCTCTTGTACCTTGCGGTGTCGAGGTGAAGTACAAACTTCGTGAGAGTGCCCGATTATGGGCTTCATGTATCGACATTCCCATTGACTCTGCTATTCCCTCCGTCCAACGTTTACGTGGTCGGCCTCTTCCTCTGTTTCCATCTGGTCTGTACATCATTGCTTGTTGTGGCCTTTATTTATATTTGTAGGGCCCTTTCTCTGTCTCTGTCTCTCTCTCTCTCTCTCTGTCTCTCTCTCTCTCTCTCTCTTTCTCTCTCTCTCTCTCTCTCTCTCTCTCTCTGACACACACACACACAAGTGCCTTTATTTATATTTGTAGGGCCCTCTCTCTCTCTCTCTCTCTCTTTCTCTCTCTCTCTCTCTCTCTCTCTCTCTCTCTCTCTGACACACACACACACACACACAAGTGACTTTACTTATATTATACATGGGCATATGGTACTCTGCCCATATGTTTACCGACCAACGGCACTCAGTGGATGACGTGATCGGCACCACACCGACCGCCTTTATTTCTCCAGACACTAACTGGTACCGTACTCATTTATCGGTTGCGACGACCTCAGAGTCCCGATCAATTTCAACGAATGGAAACTGCCCTCGGCGGATCGAACCCAAGAGCACGGCAATGGCAGGCAAGAGTCTAGCCACTTGGTTAACGTGGCTGCCAGGTTAGATTCCGACAAGGTGGGTGTAGGCATGTGGGTCGAAAATATAAGCTACCTCAGGTGACAGACCATATGTCGGGGGTTACAAGAATGTTTACGGAAACTATATTGCTGTAGATACGACATTTTTACAATGAATATTTACTCAGTTTCTGCAAGGAAAGTTGACATTATTTGTTGAATGATGACATTATTTATTTGAATGTTTACATTAATTGTTGAATATTTATATTATTTGTTGAATATCTCTCTCTCTCTCTCTCTCTCTCTCTCTCTCTCTCTCTCTCTCTCTCTCTCTCTCTCTCTCTTTCTCTCTCTCTCACACACACACACACGCACGCACACACACACACACACACACACACACACACACAACGCCATAGACTCGGTTAAACAGAACTATGACATTTATTCCAAGAAGCGGCAGTTTTGCAGTTGTACTTCATCATCGCCGCCGTCGTCTTTTCTGTTGTCTTGATGGTGACACGTCCACTTTTTAGACATTACGTTTCTTTATTTCTGTGAATATATGAACAAGATCATTAATTAACTGCAAACAGGTACCTAAAAAAATGTTGAAAAAGTAAGAGGGTCGACTTCACTGCACCGGGTTTTACCCCATATGCCTCGGTTTCTTTCCGAAGGGCTGCCAGCCGAAAGCGTCGCACAAAGCATGAAGTCCGTAGTTCCAGCGACGCCCCCCCCCCCCCCCCAGGAGTCTTCGAGAAAACTGCACTCGTGAACCGAGCGACGTAGCCTGGAATCGAACCCCCAACCTTCAGAGCGCGTAACCACATCGCCATGGAAACTCCCTAGATACATATACCTAAGTACGTATAGTTACATACAGAAGAAAGAGCTCACCCCACAATAAGCTTGCATGTATCTAAGTATATATGGGTACATACAGAAGTATAGTTACATACAGAAGAAAGAGCTCACCCCACAATATGCTTGCATGTATCTAAGTATATATAGGTACATACAGAAGTATAGTTTCGTACCGAAGTATAATTACACACAGTAGAAAGAGCGCACCGAACAATATGCGTGTGTATTCTGTATTTAGTTTTCAATGTAGACTGGTGCAGTTGTTAAGTGTCTAAAGTGTAGACTGTAGCAGTTGTTAAGTGTCTAAAGTGTAGACTGTAGCAGTTGTTAAGTGTCTAAAGTGTAGACTGTAGCAGGTGTTAAGTGTCTAAAGTGTAGACTGTAGCAGTTGTTAAGTGTCTAAAGTGTAGACTGTAGCAGTTGTTAAGTGTCTAAAGTGTAGACTGTAGCAGGTGTTAAGTGTCTAAAGTGTAGACTGTAGCAGTTGTTAAGTGTCTAAAGTGTAGACTGTAGCAGTTGTTAAGTGTCTAAAGTGTAGACTGTAGCAGGTGTTAAGTGTCTAAAGTGTAGACTGTAGCAGGTGTTAAGTGTCTAAAGTGTAGACTGTAGCAGGTGTTAAGTGTCTAAAGTGTAGACTGTAGCAGGTGTTAAGTGTCTAAAGTGTAGACTGTAGCAGGTGTTAAGTGTCTAAAGTGTCACTTTCCTTGCATATTTGCATTGTTGTCTCATTCGCTCCCCTTTGAACTCTCAGAATGCATGCTGGGCTGGTTGAGCTAGCATGGGGTGAGATGAAGTAGCACGAGGTCAAAGACACTTTTCGGTGGACCGCCATTAGTGCGACGTACTGTATAGGACCTGCCGCATGATGGTGATAAAGATGATGCTAATGGTGATGAAGTTGATGATGCTGATGCTGATGGTGATGAAGTTGATGATGATGATGCTGATGGTGATGAAGTTGATGATGATGATGCTGATGGTGATGAAGTTGATGATGATGATGTTTGATTTTTTTTTCCGCTCGCTCGCTTTTGAACTAAAGCGTAGTCCATACACACTATTTATAGTAGTGGTGGACTGCATTTTGCGTGTGGGTTAGCTTTCCCTAATAACAGTATTCCTCGCCATCAGGCGACCCCACTCTGACTTCAGAGGTATGATGATGATGATGATGATGATGATGATGATGATGATGATGATGATGATGATGATGATGATGATGATGATGATGATGATGATGATGATCTGTGCAATCTGAACAATTATAAACAAGCAAACAAATTCATTAAAGCAACGGTATTGTCGTTTAACTAATACACACACACACACACACACACACACACACACACACACACACACACACACACATATATATATATATATATATATATATATATATATATATATATATATATATATGTGTGTGTGTGTGTGTGTTGTAGGTCTGATGTCATGAGGCCCTCAGTGGTAGTTCTTTGATGCCCTGAGACCCTCACATGTTGTAGGTCTCTGATGTCATGAGGCCCTCACGTGTTTAAGGTCTCAGATGTCATGAGGCCCTCACATGTTGTAGGTCTCTGATGTCATGAGTCCCTCACATGTTGTAGCTCTGATGTCATGAGGCCCTCACATGTTGTAGGTATGATGTCATGAGGCCCTCACATGTTGTAGGTCTCTGATGTGATGAGGCCCTCACATGTTGTAGGTCTGATGTCATGAGACCCTCACATGTTTTAGGTCTCTGATGTCATGAGTCCCTCACATGTTGTAGGTCTGATGTCATGAGGCCCTCACATGTTGTAGGCCTTTGATGTCATGAGGCACTCACCTGTTGTAGGTATGATGTCATGAGGCCCTCACATGTTGTAGGTCTCTGATGTGATGAGGCCCTCACATGTTGTAGGTCTGATGTCATGAGGCCCTCACATGTTGCAGGTCTCTGATGTCATGAGGCCCTCACTTGTTGTAGGTCTCTGATGTCATGAGGCCCTCACATGTTGTAGGTGTCTGATGTCATGAGGCCCTCACATGTTGTAGGTCTCTGATGTCATGAGTTCCTCACATGTTGTAGGCCTCTGATGTCATGAGGCCCTCACATGTTGTAGGTCTCTGATGTCATGAGGCCCTCACATGTTGTAGGTCTGATGTCATGAGGCCCTCATTTGTTGTGGGTCTCTGATGTCATGAGGCCCTCAACTGTTGTAGGTCTCTGATGTAATGAGGCCCTCATATGTTGTAGGTCTTTGATGTCATGAAGCCCTCACATGTTGTAGGTCTCTGATCTGATGAGGCCCTCACATGTTGTAGGTCTGATGTCATGAGGCCCTCACATGTGGTAGTTCTTTGATGCCCTGAGACCCTCACATGTTGTAGGTCTCTGATGACATGAGGCCCTCACGTGTTTTAGGTCTCAAATGTCATGAGGCCCTCACATGTTGTAGGTCTATGATGTCATGAGGCCCTCACGTGTTTTAGGTCTCAGATGTCATGAGGCCCTAACATGTTGTAGGTCGCTGATGTAATGAGGCCCTCATATGTTGTTGGTCTCTGATGTGATGAGGCCCTCACATTTTGTAGGTCTGATGTCATGAGGCCCTCACTTGTTGTAGGCCTCTGATGTCATGAGGCCCTCACATGTTGTAGGCCTCTGATGTCATGAGGCCCTCACATGTTGTAGGTCTCTGATGTCATGAGTTCCTCACATGTTGTAGGCCTCTGATGTCATGAGGCCCTCACATGTTGTAGGTCTCTGATGTCATGAGGCCCTCACATGTTGTAGGTCTGATGTCATGAGGCCCTCATTTGTTGTGGGTCTCTGATGTCATGAGGCCCTCAACTGTTGTAGGTCTCTGATGTAATGAGGCCCTCATATGTTGTAGGTCTTTGATGTCATGAAGCCCTCACATGTTGTAGGTCTCTGATCTGATGAGGCCCTCACATGTTGTAGGTCTGATGTCATGAGGCCCTCACATGTGGTAGTTCTTTGATGCCCTGAGACCCTCACATGTTGTAGGTCTCTGATGACATGAGGCCCTCACGTGTTTTAGGTCTCAAATGTCATGAGGCCCTCACATGTTGTAGGTCTATGATGTCATGAGGCCCTCACGTGTTTTAGGTCTCAGATGTCATGAGGCCCTAACATGTTGTAGGTCGCTGATGTAATGAGGCCCTCATATGTTGTTGGTCTCTGATGTGATGAGGCCCTCACATTTTGTAGGTCTGATGTCATGAGGCCCTCACATGTTGTAGGCCTCTGATGTCATGAGGCCCTCACATGTTGTAGGCCTCTGATGTCATGAGTCCCTCACATGTTGTAGGTGTCTGATGTCATGAGGCCTTCACATGTTGTAGGTCTCTGATGTCATGAGGCCCTCACATGTTGTAGGCCTCTCATGTCATGAGTTCCTCACATGTTGTAGGCCTCTGATGTCATGAGGCCCTCACATGTTGTAGGTATGATGCCATGAGGCCCTCACATGTTGTAGGTCTGATGTCATGAGGCCCTCACTTGTTGTGGGTCTCTGATTTCATGAGGCCCTCACATGTTGTAGGTCTCTGATGTAATGAGGCCCTCATATGTTGTAGGTCTTTGATGTCATGAGGCCCTCACATGTTGTAGGTCTCTGATCTCACGAGGCCCTCACATGTTGTAGGTCTCTGATGTCATGAGGCCCTCACATGTTGTAGGTCTCTGATGTCATGAGGCCCTCACATGTTGTAGGTATGATGTCATGAGGCCATCACATATTGTAGGTCTCTGATGTGTATGAGGCCCTCACATGTTGTAGGTCTGATGTCATGAGGCTCTCACATGTTGCAGGTCTCTGATGTCATGAGGCCCTCACATGTTGTAGGTGTCTGATGTCATGAGGCCCTTACATGTTGTAGGTCTCTGATGTCATGAGGCCCTCACGTGTTGTAAGTATGATGTCATGAGGCCCTCACATGTTGTAAGCCTCTGATGTCATGAGTTCCTCACATGTTGTAAGCCTCTGATGTCATGAGGCCCTCACATGTTGTAGGTCTCTGATGTCATGAGGCCCTCACATTTTGTAGGTCTCTGCTGTCATGAGACCCTCACATGTTGTAGTTCTCTGATGTCATGAGGCCCTCACATGTTGTAGGTCTCTGATGTCATGAGTCCCTCACATGTTGTAGGTCTGATGTCATGAGGCCCTCACATGTTGTAGGCCTCTGATGTCATGAGGCCCTCACATGTTGTAGGTATGATGTCATGAGGCCCTCACATAATGTAGGTCTCTGATGTGATGAGGCCCTCACATGTTGTAGGTCTGATGTCATGAGGCCCTCACATGTTGCAGGTCTCTGATGTCATGAGGCCCTCACTTGTTGTAGCTCTCTGATGTCATGAGGCCCTCACATGTTGTAGGTGTCTGATGTCATGAGGCCCTCACATGTTGTAGGTCTCTGATGTCATGAGGCCCTCACATGTTGTAGGTATGATGTCATGAGGCCCTCACATGTTGTAAGCCTCTGATGTCATGAGTTCCTCACATGTTGTAGGCCTCTGATGTCATGAGGCCCTCACATGTTGTAAGTCTCTGATCTGATGAGGCCCTCACATGTTGTAGGTCTGATGTCATGAGGCCCTCACATGTGGTAGTTCTTTGATGCCCCGAGACCCTCACGTGTTTTAGGTCTCAGATGTCATGAGGCCCTCACATGTTGTAGGTCTCTGATGTCATGAGGCCCTCACGTGTTTTAGGTCTCAGATGTCATGAGGCCCTCACATGTTGTTGGTCTCTGATGTAATGAGGCCCTCATATGTTGTAGGTCTCTGATGTGATGTTGTAGGTATGATGTCATGAGGCCCTCACTTGTTGTAGGTCTCTGATGTCATGAGGCCCTCACATGTTGCAGGTCTCTGATGTCATGAGGCCCTCACTTGTTGTAGCTCTCTGATGTCATGAGGCCCTCACATGTTGTAGGTCTCTGATGTCATGAGTCCCTCACATGTTGTAGGTCTGATGTCATGAGGCCCTCACATGTTGTAGGCCTCTGAGGTCATGAGGCCCTCACATGTTGTAGGTATGATGTCATGAGGCCCTCACATAATGTAGGTCTCTGATGTGATGAGGCCCTCACATGTTGTAGGTCTGATGTCATGAGGCCCTCACATGTTGCAGGTCTCTGATGTCATGAGGCCCTCACTTGTTGTAGCTCTCTGATGTCATGAGGCCCTCACATGTTGTAGGTGTCTGATGTCATGAGGCCCTCACATGTTGTAGGTCTCTGATGTCATGAGGCTCTCACATGTTGTAGGTATGATGTCATGAGGCCCTCACATGTTGTAAGCCTCTGATGTCATGAGTTCCTCACATGTTGTAGGCCTCTGATGTCAAGAGGCCCTCACATGTTGTAAATCTCTGATCTGATGAGGCCCTCACATGTTGTAGGTCTGATGTCATGAGGCCCTCACATGTGGTAGTTCTTTGATGCCCTGAGACCCTCTCGTGTTTTAGGTCTCAGATGTCATGAGACCCTCACATGTTGTAGGTCTCTGATGTCATGAGGCCCTCACGTGTTTTAGGTCTCAGATGTCATGAGGCCCTCACATGTTGTTGGTCTCTGATGTAATGAGGCCCTCATATGTTGTAGGTCCCTGATGTGATGAGGCCCTCACATGTTGTAGGTATGATGTCATGTGGCCCTCACTTGTTGTAGGTCTCTGATGTCATGAGGCCCTCACATGTTGTAGGTCTGATGTCATGAGGCCCACACATGTTGTAGGCCTCTGATGTCATGAGGCCCTCACATGTTGTAGGCCTCTGATGTCATGAGGCCCTCACATGTTGTAGGTATGATGTCATGAGGCCTTCACGTGTTGTAGGTCTCTGATGTGATGAGGCCCTCACATGTTGTAGGTCTGATGTCATGAGGCCCTCACATGTTGCAGGTCTCTGATGTCATGAGGCCCTCACTTGTTGTAGCTCTCTGATGTCATGAGGCCCTCACATGTTGTAGGTGTCTGGTGTCATGAGGCCCTCACATGTTGTAGGTCTCTGATGTCATGAGGCCCTCACATGTTGTAGGTATGATGTCATGAGGCCCTCACATGTTGTAAGCCTCTGATGTCATGAGTTCCTCACATGTTGTAGGCCTCTGATGTCATGAGGCCCTCACATGTTGTAAGTCTCTGATCTGATGAGGCCCTCACATGTTGTAGGTCTGATGTCATGAGGCCCTCACATGTGGTAGTTCTTTGATGCCCTGAGACCCTCACGTGTTTTAGGTCTCAGATGTCATCAGGCCCTCACATGTTGTAGGTCTCTGATGTCATGAGGCCCTCACGTGTTTTAGGTCTCAGATGTCATGAGGCCCTCACATGTTGTTGGTCTCTGATGTAATGAGGCCCTCATATGTTGTAGGTCTCTGATGTGATGAGGCCCTCACATGTTGTAGGTCTGATGTCATGAGGCCCTCACATGTTGTAGGTATGATGTCATGAGGCCATCACTTGTTGTAGATCTCTGATGTCATGAGGCCCTCACATGTTGTAGGCCTCTGATGTCATGAGGCCCTCACATGTTGTAGGCCTCTGATGTCATGAGGCCCTCACATGTTGTAGGTATGATGTCATGAGGCCCTCACATGTTGTAGGTCTCTGATGTGATGAGGCCCTCACATGTTGTAGGTCTGATGTCATGAGGCCCCCACATGTTGCAGGTCTCTGATGTCATGAGGCCCTCACTTGTTGTAGCTCTCTGATGTCATGAGGCCCTCACATGTTGTAGGTGTCTGATGTTGACCTACAACATGTGAGGGCCTCATGACATCAGAGACCTACAACATGTGAGGGCCTCGTGAGATCAGAGACCTACAACATGTGAGGGCCTCATGACATCAAAGACCTACAACATATGAGGGCCTCATTACATCAGAGACCTACAACATGTGAGGGCCTCATGAAATCAGAGACCCACAACAAGTGAGGGCCTCATGACATCAGACCTACAACATGTGAGGGCCTCATGGCATCATACCTACAACATGTGAGGGCCTCATGACATCAGAGGCCTACAACATGTGAGGAACTCATGACATGAGAGGCCTACAACATGTGAGGGCCTCATGACATCAGAGACCTACAACATGTGAAGGCCTCATGACATCAGACACCTACAACATGTGAGGGACTCATGACATCAGAGGCCTACAACATGTGAGGGCCTCATGACATCAGAGGCCTACAACATGTGAGGGCCTCATGACATCAGACCTACAAAATGTGAGGGCCTCATCACATCAGAGACCAACAACATATGAGGGCCTCATTACATCAGCGACCTACAACATGTTAGGGCCTCATGACATCTGAGACCTAAAACACGTGAGGGCCTCATGACATCATAGACCTACAACATGTGAGGGCCTCATGACATTTGAGACCTAAAACACGTGAGGGCCTCATGTCATCAGAGACCTACAACATGTGAGGGTCTCAGGGCATCAAAGAACTACCACATGTGAGGGCATGTTGTAGGTCTCTGATGTCATGAGGCCCTCACATGTTGTAGGTATGATGTCATGAGGCCCTCACATGTTGTAAGCCTCTGATGTCATGAGTTCCTCACATTTTGTAGGCCTCTGATGTCATGAGGCCCTCACATGTTGTAAGTCTCTGATGTCATGAGGCCCTCACATGTTGTAGGCCTCTGATGTCATGAGGCCCTCATTTGTTGTGGGTCTCTGATGTCATGAGGCCCTCACATGTTGTAGGTCTCTGATCTGATGAGGCCCTCACATGTTGTAGGTCTGATGTCATGAGGCCCTCACATGTGGTATTTCTTTGATGCCCTGAGACCCTCACATGTTGTAGGTCTCTGATGTCATGAGGCCCTCATGTGGTTTAGGTCTCAGATGTCATGAGGCCCTCACATGTTGTAGGTCTCTGATGTCATGAGGCCCTCACGTGTTTTAGGTCTCAGATGTCATGAGGCCCTCACATGTTGTTGGTCTCTGATGTAATGAGGTCCTCATATGTTGTAGGTCTCTGATGTGATGAGGCCCTCACATGTTGTAGGTCTGATGTCATGAGGCCCTCACATGTTGTAGGTATGATGTCATGAGGCCCTCACTTGTTGTAGGTCTCTGATGTCATGAGGCCCTCACATGTTGTAGGTCTGATGTCATGAGGCCCTCACATGTTGTAGGCCTCTGATGTCATGAGGCCCTCACATGTTGTAGGCCTCTGATGTCATGAGTCCCTCACATGTTGTAGGTGTCTGATGTCATGAGGCCTTCACATGTTGTAGGTCTCTGATGTCATGAGGCCCTCACATGTTGTAGGCCTCTGATGTCATGAGTTCCTCATATGTTGTAGGCCTCTGATGTCATGAGTTCCTCACATGTTGTACGTCTGATGCCATGAGGCCCTCACATGTTGTAGGCCTCTGATGTCATGAGTTCCTCACATGTTGTAGGTCTCTGATGTAATGATGCCCTCATATGTTGTAGGTCTGATGTCATGAGGCCCTCACATGTTGTAGGTCTCTGATGTCATGAGGCCCTTACATGTTGTAGGTCTGATGTCATGGGGCCCTCACATGTTGTAGGTCTCTGATGTCATGAGGCCCTCACATGTTGTAGGTCTCTGATGTCATGAGGCCCTTACATGTTGTAGGTCTCTGATGTCATGAGGCCCTCACATGTTGTAGGTCTCTGATGTCATGAGACCCTCACAGGTTGTAGGTCTCTGATGTCATGAGGCCCTCACATGTTGTAGGGCCGAATGCACGGAACAATATGTGGCCTATAGGTCTTTTAGGTCTTTATCTCACTGAGCAGACGACGAACGCCTGCTCATGGCATTAACAGTGTAGCCCCCTATCGGCTGTTCTAACGCTGCTGCTGGTTTGACCAGGGAATGTCGACACCACTGGAACATGAGCGATCTATTAAAGATGTTAAGAAAATATCACCGACATCAGAAAATGCAGTCAATATTCCAGGTGAAGGGGACAATGTTATCATACAGTAACAACTGGAGCATGATATCATTATTGGAAACACCTGGTATCAACATCACCCAAAGGGTTTATGGACATGGAGCATGGCGAAAGTGATCGTTTGCAAGATGGAAAACATACCGACAAATAACAAGATGTCAGTTGCAACGAGAAAAAAAGTGTTGAAGTGCAACATAGATACAATCTGTACTTTTGAATGGGTGTGAAACGTGGATAATGAGCAGACAAGCGGGGGGAAAAAATCTGATGGCTGTGGAAATGTGGTTTCTGAGGAAAATGCAAAGAATACCATGGACAGACAGAAAAATCAATGACCAAGTCCTACAAGAAACAAATGAAAACTGTAAACTGATTAGAGCAATTAGACGTGGACAGTCACAATTTTGTGGACACATAGTGAGAAAAAAATAAAGTGGATAACATCGGTGACAACTGGCAAGATTGAGGGGAAAAACAAGAGGCAGACAGAGAAGTAAATACCTGGATGGCTTGGCCACGTGGTATGGTCGAGACAAGAACACAAAGCTGATCCACGACTCTGATGATCACGTGAGATGGCAAAACATGACCGCCCATGCTTATCGGTTTGGCACATGATGATGAAGAACTGGACAGGTTTATGGAGTAGAGCTAGGTGATGACAGCCATAGAAGACAGATTTTTAACTGATTCAGGGCCAAGCAAAAAGTAGGTTTAGGTCAGACATGGTAGACAATCAAATGAACAAGGATTATTATGCAAATTCCCGTTCACTGAGGATTGATATTTCGGCGGGTCGCCCTGCGGAAAGAGACTGAGCCATATGGGATACAACCCGGGTCAATAAAGTCTTTCTGGTGACTGCCGTTTCCATCGATAATGAACTGTATTTTTCGTGGAGGACTTTTGTGTTGGCATTCTGGCGGCTGCATTATGCACAGTGTACCTGTGCGGGCTGTTGGCTTGCCGATACTCCTGCCTATTCCATTGTTCACATAGGGCAGTGAGGAGCATTTTGTGTGATATTCACTGGCGCAGGAACGGAGTATAATGGGGATGACCAGTTGCTGTGAAGTTGGAACCGCGACTAACTAACTAACTACCTAACTAACTAACTAACTAACTAACTAACTAACTAATTTCGGAAGATACCACGAAACAAAACAAATAACACGATGGCCGTAGTATGGCGATGTATCGTCCTTCTTTCCTAATGGGAGGTAAAATCTGGCGATATATTATTCTTCGGCACTGAATTAATTAAAGTCTTTCCTCGTGCCTCATGGCATGATAAAAATGTTAGCACATAAATTGGTGCACTCCGTTTGAGATCATTACATGTGGAGAAGCGCCATTCCTATGCCAGTTGGCAAAGCAAAATAATAATAATGTGTATAGTTATAAACAGTGTGGGGACGTATTTAAATAACTTATCCCAACAACTTTTACGAGGTGAACAATGCTCTTTCCTAATGGGAGGTAAAATCTGGCGATATATTATTCTTCGGCACTGAATTAATTAAAGTCTTTCCTCGTGCCTCATGGCATGATAAAAATGTTAGCACATAAATTGGTGCACTCCGTTTGAGATCATTACATGTGGAGAAGCGCCATTCCTATGCCAGTTGACAAAGCAAAATAATAATAATGTGTATAGTTATAAACAGTGTGGGGACGTATTTAAATAACTTACCCCAACAACTTTTACGAGGTGAACAATGCTCTTGCCCAGGTCGACAATGTCATTGACAGCGGTGGCGCCGTCAGCGATCAGTGAACCCCAGTTGGCATCCTGGCAACACATTAAAGAGGTCATCAGTTTGTGCTCTCTACGTAAGCAGGGGAATTGGGTACGGGCGTTTAACATCTTAAACACAACAACTTAATGTATAGATTGATGATTGTATAAACATTTAAGTGTATTTTTAGATAGGATATTACCAGCCGGAATTATAATCATGTAAAAGGTTATGGCCAGAACGCTGCTCTCATCATGGCACGTCGAAGAGCCTCTCGATCTCTTTTCCTCTCCCTCATTACTCTCCCTCATTCCTCTCCCTCATTCCTCTCCTTCATACCTCTCCCTCATTACTCTCCCTCATTACTCTCCCTCATTACTCTCCCTCATTACTCTCCCTCATTACTCTCCCTCATACCTCTCCCTCATTCCTCTCCCTCATTACTCTCCCTCTTTACTCTCCCTCATACCTCTAACTCATACATCTCCCTCACACCTCTCCCTCATACCTCTCCCTCATACCTCTCCCTCATTCCTCTCCCTCATTCCTCTCCCTCATTCCTCTCCCTCATTACTCTCCCTCATTACTCTCTCTCTCTCTCTCTCTCTCTCTCTCTCTCTCTCTCTCTCTCTCTCTCTCTCTCTCTCTCTCTCTCATGCATTCTCCTGCTAAAGGTGTTTGGAATGTCCCGTGCCCATCTTCGTACTGGTTGACCGCTGCCACTTCTTCCAGAAACCACGACTTCTATCACTGTTTTTTCCAAACCACTGCGGAGTTTTAATTTGGTCCGAGTTTCTCAGCTGACATATTCATCTCACCGGATCACAATCATCATGTCCTGCTTCTCTCCAACAAAACACTATCTTCTATCAACTGCTCCCGTGTGCTACCAGTACCCATAACGGAAGCAAATGCAGAGTGTATTTTTAATGACTGTGTGGTGTTTGAAAATATTGCCGGTCCAAGTTTTGTATTTACCTATTATGTTGCATGAATTTTAAAGAGGGTGAATACAAAACTTGGACCGGCAATATTTTCAAACACTGCACTGTCAGTAAACATACACCCTATATTAGTAACATTGTAAACTACCATGCATGTCGTAAGAGACAACAAACAAGGACTGGGTATGGGACTGGCTACCTTATCCGTGGAAAGTTAGTTGTATATCCTTTACAGGAAGTCGCAGTCAACCCGAGAATTTTTTCAGATGTTTGTGATTTCTTAGAAAGTTTACGTTCAGTAGTTTGGTATTACTTTCTGAACGACCAGCACTCATCCCCTTGTATGAAAACCAACGCAAGGCGATCTACTGTTAAATCTCCCGCAGCTGTGTTTAGAACGCAGAATGCGGGATTACGAATTGCCCCCGTAACTCCTTCACGACATAGCCTGTATCAGTAGAAAAAGTTAGCTATAAAATCCGACCAATCATGAACAAGTGTTTACAAAATGTCTTGAATTGGATCAATCGAAGTCACGTGCTTCATTATGGCAGATGTCTGGCAAATAAAGAAGACGACGAAGAAAACTCTTCTGATAGCTTTTGTGACATGGAAAGTAAATAGTATTTCAAAGATTGCCAGGAGGCTGTGGACAAACAAGACAACCAGTGCCACACAGTCAGGACTATAAGAAGAACTGCTACTATTTACATACTTGGGTTTCTCGTCTGCTTTCAACTCCCTGTACGACCTTCAGGGCGTTCTCGACAACCTCGGCAACCTTGGCCTCAATAGCCGCTACCACAGCTGCCAGATCGTCCTATTCAGTGATGAATAAACCGTTATTTTAACAGGAAACAAACATTACAGTAAACAAGTAACAGAGAGTTAGACAGATAGAAGCAAACATGACAGTTAACATGAGTTAATGAACTGTATATAAAACCAACATTCTACTACTTCTTGTTCTTGTTCTTGTTCTTGTTCTTCTTGTTCTTCTTCTTCTTCTTCTTCTTCTTCTTCTTCTTCTTCTTCTTCTTCTTCTTCTTCTTCTTCTTCTTCTTCTTCTTCTTCTTCTTCTTCTTCTTCTTCTTCTTCTACGTGTCTAGTAGCTTGCAATTTAGTATATGTATCTACAATGTTGTCGCTTGTATGAATATCACTGTCTCTTTTAGTTCACTCAGTGGTCCATAAAATGTACCTTCCACAGTTGTTTCTCTAGACCAGAAGGTTTGCCTAGATATGTCCTACAATTTATCTCCCACAGTTGTTTCTCTAGACCAGAAGGTTTGCCTAGATATGTACTACAATTTATCTCCCACATTTGCTTCTCTAGACCAGAAGGTTTGCCTAGATATGTACTACAATTTATCTGCCACATTTGCTTATCTAGACCAGAAAGTTTGCCTAGATATGTACTATAATTTATTTCGCACATTTGCTTCTCTAGACCAGAAGGTTTGCCTAGATATGTACTACAATGTGTCTCCCACATTTGCTTCTCTAGACCAGAAGGTTTGCCTAGATATATCCTACAATTTATCTCCGACAGTTGTTTCTCTAGACCAGAAGGTTTGCCTAGATATGTACTACAATTTATCTCCCACATTTTCTTCTCTAGACCAGAAGGTTTCTCTAGATATATCCTATAATTTATCTCCCACATTTGCTTCTCTAGACCAGAAGGTTTGCCTAGATATGTACTACAATTTATCTCCCACATTTGCTTCTCTAGACCAGAAGGTTTGTCTAGATATATCCTACAATTTATCTCCCACAGTTGTTTCTCTAGACCAGAAGGTTTGCCTAGATATGTACTACAATTTATCTCCCACATTTTCTTCTCTAGACCAGAAGGTTTCTCTAGATATATCCTATAATTTATCTCCCACATTTGCTTCTCTAGACCAGAAGGTTTGCCTAGATATGTACTACAATTTATCTCCCACATTTGCTTCTCTAGAACGGAAGGTTTGCCTAGATATGTACTACAATTTATCTGCCACATTTGCTTCTCTAGACCAGAAGGTTTGCCTAGATATGTACTACAATTTATCTCCAACATTTGCTTCTCTAGACCAGAAGGTTTGCCTAGATATGTACTACAATTTATCTCCCACATTTGCTTCTCTAGACCAGAAGGTTTGCCTAGATATGTACTACAATGTGTCTCCCACATTTGCTTCTCTAGACCAGAAGGTTTGCCTAGATATGTACTATAATTTATTTCGCACATTTGCTTCTCTAGACCAGAAGGTTTGCCTAGATATGTACTACAATGTGTCTCCCACATTTGCTTCTCTAGACCAGAAGGTTTGCCTAGATATGTACTACAATTTATCTCCCACGTTTGCTTCTCTAGACCAGAAGGTTTGTCTAGATATATCCTACAATTTATCTCCCACAGTTGTTTCTCTAGACCAGGAGGTTTGCCTAGATATGTACGACAATTTATCTCCCACATTTTCTTCTCTAGACCAGAAGGTTTCTCTAGATATATCCTATAATTTATCTCCCACATTTGCTTCTCTAGACCAGAAGGTTTGCCTAGATATGTACTACAATTTATCTCCCACGTTTGCTTCTCTAGACCAGAAGGTTTGTCTAGATATATCCTACAATTTATCTCCCACAGTTGTTTCTCTAGACCAGAAGGTTTGCCTAGATATGTACTACAATTTATCTCCCACATTTTCTTCTCTAGACCAGAAGGTTTCTCTAGATATATCCTATAATTTATCTCCCACATTTGCTTCTCTAGACCAGAAGGTTTGCCTAGATATGTACTACAATTTATCTCCCACATTTGCTTCTCTAGACCAGAAGGTTTGCCTAGATATGTACTACAATTTATCTGCCACATTTGCTTCTCTAGACCAGAAGGTTTGCCTAGATATGTACTACAATTTATCTCCAACATTTGCATCTCTAGACCAGAAGGTTTGCCTAGATATGTACTACAATTTATCTCCCACATTTGCTTCTCTAGACCAGAAGGTTTGCCTAGATATGTACTACAATGTGTCTCCCACATTTGCTTCTCTAGACCAGAAGGTTTGCCTAGATATGTACTATAATTTATTTCGCACATTTGCTTCTCTAGACCAGAAAGTTTGCCTAGATATATCCTACAATTTATCTCCCACAGTTGTTTCTCTAGACCAGGAGGTTTGCCTAGATATGTACTACAATTTATCTCCCACATTTTCTTCTCTAGACCAGAAGGTTTCTCTAGATATATCCTATAATTTATCTCCCACATTTGCTTCTCTAGACCAGAAGGTTTGCCTAGATATGTACTACAATTTATCTCCCACATTTGCTTCTCTAGACCAGAAGGTTTGCCTAGATATGTACTACAATGTGTCTCCCACATTTGCTTCTCTAGACCAGAAGGTTTGCCTAGATATGTACTATAATTTATTTCGCACATTTGCTTCTCTAGACCAGAAGGTTTGCCTAGATATGTACTACAATGTGTCTCCCACATTTGCTTCTCTAGACCAGAAGGTTTGCCTAGATATGTACTACAATTTATCTGCCACATTTGCTTCTCTAGACCAGAAGGTTTGCCTAGATATGTACTACAATTTATCTCCAACATTTGCTTCTCTAGACCAGAAGGTTTGCCTAGATATGTACTACAATTTATCTCCCACATTTGCTTCTCTAGACCAGAAGGTTTGCCTAGATATGTACTACAATTTATCTCCCACATTTGCTTCTCTAGACCAGAAGGTTTGCCTAGATATGTACTACAATGTGTCTCCCACATTTGCTTCTCTAGACCAGAAGGTTTGCCTAGATATGTACTATAATTTATTTCGCACATTTGCTTCTCTAGACCAGAAGGTTTGCCTAGATATGTACTACAATGTGTCTCCCACATTTGCTTCTCTAGACCAGAAGGTTTGTCTAGATATGTCGTATACGGTGCTGTCCTTGAGTATATGACCGGATATTCGTCAGCAGTATGTTCCACGCCGGACGGCGGCAGGCAATGATATCCCCCACTACCAACACTCTTGTTTGTTCTTAATATCCTCCGTGTCAGCCCCTCCAGCGTGTTATCCCTTATTTTTTTCATCCGGTAAACATTGGGGATAAGGATGGAGAGGAGGGGAAAGAAGAAAGGGAGGGGGAGGGTGTTTGATCGCTTTGAACTCGAGTGTAGTCCACACTGAACTGTTTGTGTGCGGGTCAGCTTTCCCTATTACCAGTGTCCCCACTTCGACTTCAAAGGTACTTGTAATTTACGTCCCAAAGTCAAGGACGAGAAATCAATATTTAAGTCCAATTGACAGGTATAGGGGTTGAACCCGCTACCCCAGAATCAGCACACCGGAAATTTAAGAGCGAGCGGTCTTATTCATTCTGTCAAACTGACCTTCCAACTCCAAGTTTGTTTCTAGGCAATTGTATTCAGTTGTTTGTTTTCAAAATCTGTCACAAAATGGACAAGCAAAAAGGAACGGGAATTCAACGACTCAATATCAGTATACTACATAATACTGTTTCAAGAGCGGCAAGAATACACCAATCAGACAAAATGAAACGACCACAGACACAATGTATTATATTATAACCCAGTATAGTTGACGACCTCCCTGTCCTACACCGCAAGGTATTATAGGCAGTAAATGACAGTATAGTTGAAAAGGATACCATCTGTGCTGTTGAATAAATGCAGAACTTGTTAACTGATTAACAGTCATAGGATGTTTAATCGTTTTTTCGTATCTGCCATGGTCTTCTATACAGTGGTTTTCCTTATGCAACTGCCTTTAATTTGATATTTAATATAGCATGTCTGTGATTAGAGAAATTAGAAGTAGACAGTCACAATTTTCTTGGTCACGTTATGAGAAGAAATAAATTGGAGAACTTGGTGACAACTGGCAAGATCGAGGGGAAGATAACAAGGGGAGAGCAGAGAAGTAAATACCTGGATGGTTTTTGGCCACGTTGTATGGTCGAGACAAGAACATTGAGTTCATCCATGACTGGTGATCGAGTGAGATGTAAGGCATGACCGCCCACGCTTACCGGCATGGCACATAACGATGATGACAACGTGTCTGCTGCCATATTAACAACTTTTCAGTCGTAACTATGACACACCCCTAATTCCCATTTCCCGCCATCGATTTACATTTGCTCCAAACCTAGGTTTCGTTTGGCATTGAATCTGTTACTAAACCTGGCTACCTGGGCTTCACGTTTTCCTTTGATGTCTCCGACTATCTTAACGACGTCAATGACAACCTTGGCCGCATTGCCCAGCACATCCCCTCCAGCAGAGACGATGTCCTTCCAGTCGTCCTGTGGTATAAATGACAATTAGTCGACGATAAACGTCACTGCGGTTTTAAGATATAAACGACAAACATGCAATGATATAAATCCCTGTGGATAAGAATATCAGTGAGAATCACGTAACGATGCACGTCACTGCAGCATAATGATATAAATAACAAACACACAATGATACCTGTGACTGCAGCATAAATATATAAATTACAAATATACGGATATGCGAGAAAATGAACAGGCCGATAGATTGGCTGGTGTCCGTTCTGTGGGTGTCGAGCTGGATGGTATTGATAAGGTTGTGGTTGTGAAGGCTCTCTGGGACACAACGGAAAGTACAGCAGGTCACATGTCACACATCTGGAGAGGCTGATTTATCTATTGGGGGAGGGGAGCGTAGAGGAAAACGTAGGCGACGCTCAGTCGGGCTGTCACTAGTACCATCAGCATGGGGACTCTTCGCTGGCACTGAAGGAGGAGATGGAGCACGTGTGAGAAAGTGCCGAGGGTAATGATGTTGATTCTTGATTTTATATTGTACTAGCTGACCCGGCCCGGCTTCGCCCAGCTCCTGGCGCGGATCGATCTGTCTGTCTGTCTGTCTGCCTGCCTACCTGTCTGTCTGTCTGTCTGTCTGTCTGTCTGTCTGTCTGTCTGTCTGTCTGTCTGTCTCATCTGAATCGGATAAAGGGCACACACACAAACATTTTCTACATATATAGTAGAAGATAGAAGATATGGAAATATGGCATGTGGCCAAAAGATGGGAAGAGAACTATATTCATTTCAATAACTAAAAAGGGAAACTTGAAACTACTGAACGTAAACTTGCAAAGATAAATGCTGGGTACTTCAAAGGATATGCTTTTTTTTTTTAGACAGTGTTAACCCGGCCTTTGCCGAGCAAAAAATATGAGTGTTAAACCTTCTGCATTTGTATTGTTAGTATTTTAACAGGTGTGCTGCGTGTATGGTATTTGTGTAGGTCTGTTTAAAGGGTACGCATAAAGTATGAACCGCAAAAAAAAAAAAAATTAACTTAAGAATGTCCTTCCACATACCATGGGTTCTCTTTCACACCCACAACATTGAATGAAATGTTGGGAAAACCTGATGTTGACCGCACACGCGGCCAACTATTGGTGCACCTTTTTTACGTTAATTTTTAAAATTTTTATTTTAACGTTAATTGTATTTTAAAATTAAAATAAAGCATATACATTTTATGCAAGTGTGAGTTTTGTGCTGACCTCCCGGCCAAGCGAACGGAAAAACAAATCCTTCGTACCTGTAAACGCCAAAGTGTGAAGGATATCCAAGATATGCTAGGTTGACTTCTGCGTAATTCAAAGGATATGCAACAAAATTTCTCTCCCAAATAGTACAGAAATAAAATTTTCACGTATCTAAAATAAATCCATTATTTTTAATGAAAACTTTTTTTATCACCTTGTTTATAACGGACATGACTAGATAACTTCTTTAAACATAAAAAGATGAGTTATAAAATTTTAACGTATTTAAAATAGATGCATTATTTTTATGAAAACTTTGAAAATGCCTTAAAGATTTTATCATTATATTATAACGCAAATGGCTGTAGATAACTTCTGTAAACATTTTATAAACCTTTAAGAAAAATACAATTATTTAAATTACATAATATAGCAATGTTACTAAAAATAATGTCCCTTGATATAACTTTTGTTGTTAAGTCCACTTAATTAGACGTCTTTCCTTTTAATATTGATTTAATACGTAAATAAATGTTTTTAAACTAACAAATTATGCCTGTTGGCTCGGCGAGAGTGAGAAGAACAGCTGTAGAAAATTTCATCTCAATCGGATGGACCGTTCAGGAACGCACAAAGGACACACAAACAAAGACACAAACAAAGACTCATTCTCTTTTATATATATAGATATATCATATCCATGGATGGATAGGTGGGTGGGTGGATGGATGGGTGGACGGATGGATGGGTGGACGGATGGATGGGTGGATGAATGGATAGATGGATAGGTGGCTAAGATGGGTGGAAGGATGGGTGGATGGGTGGATGTATGGATAGATTGATGGATAGTGGTTGGATGGATCGGTGGGTAGATGGATGGATGGGTGGATCAACGGATGGGTGGGTGGATGGATGTGTGTGTGTGTGTGTGGGGGGTGGGGGGTGGATGTTTCGATCGGTGGATGGATGGATGAATGGACAGATCGATGGATGGGTGTGTAGTTGGATGAATTGATGGATCGATGGGTGGATGGATGGATGGATGGATGAATGAATGGGTGGGTGGGTGGGTGGGTGGATCGATGTGTGGATGGATGAATGGGTGGATGGATGGTGTGTGGATGGATAGGTTGACGGATGGGTGAAAGAATAGATGGGTCGACAGGCAAATAGACAGACAGATACGCAGATAGTTAAGTAGGTAGGTAGATAGGTAGGTAGACAGGTAGGTAGGTAGGTAGCTAGACAAGTAGATGTTAGGTAGATAGATACGTAGGTAGGCAGACAGGTAGACATGTAAGTAGGAAGACGTGTAGGTAGGTAGATAGGTAAGTAGGTAGTTAAGTAGGTGGATTTGTAGGTAAGTAGGTAGGCGGATATGTAGGTAGGTAGGTAAGTAGGCAGGCAGGCAGGCAAGGCAGGCAGGCAGATCAACCGACGGACATATTTTTAAATCAATGAACTGTTATAACCTGAACTTCGCGTTTGCCGCCGGCATCTTTGATGAGTTTGAAGATGTCCACGGCAACTTTGGCGGCGTTACCGGCCACATCAGCTCCAGCTTTAACTACGTCCGTCCAGTCATCCTGGTGGTCAGACAGGCAAACACATCACGGGACGTTACACACTGACCAGAACAAGTGATTCATTGGCCGGTGAAATACATTCATAGTGAACAGAGAAATACATACACAGCATGAAGAAAGAAAGAAAGAAAGAAAGAAAGAAAGAAAGAAAGACAGACAGACAGACAGACAGACAGACAGACAGACAGACAGACAGACAGACAGACAGACAGACAGACAGACAGACAGGCAGGCAGGCAGGCAGGCAGGAAGGGAGGGAGGAAGGAAGGAAGGAAGCGCCTGGATGAAGATTATAAATCCATCCATCCATCATGTGCCATGCCGGTAAGCGTGGGCGGTCATGTTCTGCCATCTCTCTCGATCACCAGAGTCGTGGATCAGCTCCGTGTTTCTGTCTCGACCATGCCACAAGGCCAAGCCATCCAGGTACTTGCTTCTAGGTCTTCCCCTTGGTCTGTTCCCCTCGATCCTACCAGTTGTCACCAAATTCTCCAATCCATTTCTTCTCATAACATGCCCAAAAAATTTTGACTGTCTACGTCTAATTTCTCTAATCAATTTACGATCTTCATTTGTTTCTTGAAGGACTTGTTCATTGGTCTTTCTGGCTGTCCATGGTATTCTTTGCATTTTCCTCAGAAACCACATCTCCACAGCCATCAGATGTTTTTCAGCCTGACTGTTCCTTGTCCACGCTTCACATCCATATAAAAGTACAGGTTCAATGTAGCATCTCAACACTCTTTTTCTCGTTTCAATTGACATCTTTTTATTGGTCAATATGTTTCTCATCTTGCTAAAGGCTACTTTTGCCATGGCGATTCTTGTTCTAATCTCTTCAAGGCATCTCCCATCAGATGTTATTACTGTTCCGAGATAATTGTACCTGCTCACTTGTTGAAGAATATTCCCATTTACTTGTATATTACATTGTGGTATTTCGTCCTTCCTGGTGACGACCATAATCTGTGTCTTTTTACAATTTAATTCTAACCCTAGTTGTTCACTGTGTGTAACAATCGCATCTACTAAATTTTGCAGGTCCTGTTCGTTGTCTGCAATCAAGACTGTATCATCTGCATATCTAATGTTATTGATGCATCGTCCCCCAATGTTGATTCCTTCCATATCTTCAATATTTCTGAAAATACTTTCACTGTACAGGGAAAACAGATCTGGAGACATTACACATCCCTGTCTCACACCCCTTTTAATAGGCTGATATTGGCTTACTTCATTATCAACTCTTATGGCAGCTTGTTGTTTCCAATATATGTTTTTTCCAAGTCTAAGATCTTTTCCATCAATTTGTAGATCTTCAAGCATCCTTATCATGTTGACATTATAAATACAGACATTATAAATACTTACTTTTCTTATTCTTCTTTTTCTCCTCTTCATCTCCTTTTTCTTGCTTATCTTATTTTTCCTCGTCGTAAACGTCGTCGTTTTCGTCTTCTTCATGAAGTTTTCTTTCCACTTCTTATCCTAAAACAACTACTGCTACTACTACTAAAGCAACAACAACAACTACTACTACTACTACTACTACTACTACTACTACTACTATTACTACTACTACTACTACTACTACTACTACTACTACTACTACTACTACTACTACTACTACTACGACTACGACTACTACTACTACTACTACTACTACTACTACTACTACTACTACTACTACTACTACTGCTGCTGCTGCTGCTGCTGCTGCTACTACTACTACTGCTGCTGCTACTACTACTACTACAACTACTACTACTACTACTACAACTACTACTACTACTGCTGCTACTATCACTACTACTACTACTACTACTACTACTACTACTACTACTACTACTACTACTACTACTACTACTACTACTACTACTACTACTACCACTGCTGCTGCTACTGCTGCTGTTGTTGCTGCTGCTACTACCACTACTTTTACTATAACTACTATGACTACTACTACTACTATTACTACTACTACTAATGCAACTACTGCTACTTCTTCTATTGCGGACGCTCCTACTGCTGCTGCTACTACTACTGCTGACGACGATAATGATGATGATGATGATGATGATGATGATGATGATGATGATGATGATGATGATGATGATGATGATGATGATGATGATACAGCCTCTATTTCTTCTTCTCCATAATCTCAAAAATAACGGCAAGAGCCACACTAACTACGACAACACCCACACTAACGACGACAACACCCATACTAACGACGACAACATCCACACTAACGACGACAACATCCACACTAACGACGACAACACCCACACTACCGACGACAACACCCACACTAACGACGACAACACCCACACTAACGACGACAACACCCACACTAACGACGACAACACCCACACTAACGACGACAACACCCACACTAACGACGACAACACCCACACTACCGACGACAACACCCACACTAACGACGACAACACCCACACTAACGACGACAACACCCACACTAACGACGACAACACCCACTAACCTGTTCAACAGGGGCCGCACTAATGGCGCCCACAAACAGAAGCAGCAGGACTGAAGAAGATACCATTGTTCAGCTGGACTGTAGTGACTGCAAGAGCACAATTAAAACTGCAATATAACGGTTTCTCTAGCCTTACATATCACAAGGTAGGGTTTACCTCCTAACACAATGCAATATACGGGCCAACGTGAATATTCTTAAACAAGTGAATCGGTACAATTATCTCCCAACAGTCATAACATCTGATGGTAGGTGTCTTGAAGAGATTAGAGCAGTGTTTCCCAACCTTTTTTGTACCATGCCCCACTTAAGCCTTTCTAAAATTCATATTGCCCCCCTCCCCCGCCCCACGCCCCCCCCCCCCTCCTCAACATATACATTATTTTTAATATTCAAAAATTGAAATGTTCACTAAAGAAACTTGAATGATAGGTTTTAGGAAGAAATCACTAGGTAATTATTGAGCAAACACAGTAAGTAAATTTTCAAAACATATAATGGAGAACTGAAATTCAAGTACAAAATAATTTTAATGAAAGATTTTTCTATATTATTTTAATTATTAGTAATTATTTATTATTTAATTTAGTGAGATCCTTGCGCTTGATGCTTGCTGCAAAGAGATCTTATGTCAGGTTCCAATTTAGTTAACTTCAGTCTCAAGTCTCCCCGTTTTGTTATATTCAGCTGATTTCTTCCATTTTCGAATTGCCCCCCTTAACAGTCGAATTGCCCCCCTGTGGGGCGTGGGCCCCACGTTGGGAAACACTGGATTAGAGCAAGAATCGCTATGGTAAAGGTAGCCTTTTGCAAGATGGAAAACATACTAACCAATAAACATTTGTCAAATGCAACGAGAAAAAGAGTGTTGAAGAGCTATATAGAACCTGTACTTTTGTATGGATGTGAAACGTGGACAATGAGCAGATAAGTTCAAAAACATCTAATTGTAGAGGACATGAGATTTTTGGGGGAAAGGCTAAAAATATTATGGACAGACAGAAAAACCAATGAGCAATTCCTGCAAGAAGCAAATGAAAACAGAAAACTGATTAGAGAAATTAGATGTAGACAATCAAAACTTTTTGGCACATTGTGAGAAGAAATAAACTAGCGAACTTGGTGACAACTGACAAGATTGAGGGAAAAGGGCATATGGAAGGGCATGGAAAAAGGATATGGGCAGAGAAGTAAATATATTGATGGCTTGGCCACATGGCTTGGTCGAGACGGGAACACATAGCTAATTCACGGCCGTTATGATCGCGCCTACGCTTATCGTCATAGCACATGATGATGATTATCTCCTAAGGACAACAATCCCTTTTACATTAATATCCGAAATGTGGCTGATTCAGCCACAGGATTATTAATCTGAGGCTGGGATGGACCCTAATATACCTTCTCTTCTAGGGGTTTAATGAGTTAGGGGTAACAACAGTTAGCGAAGAGAGTGTTTTCAAGTTTTCTATTTTATTTCTTTTTTCTAAGAAGGAAACGAAGTGCCTGGGGGTTCTTAGTGAAGGTTGTTGGGCGGTTTTTGGTGCAAGAGAGCCTGGCATATGATACCACATCATCAAGTTTGAGAATGAGATGGAGGTAATCACGACGGTGTTCCTCTGGCTTTAAAACAAACATCACACGCATGTCGTGATTGTAACGGACTCACAAGGTATGATGAGAAAGGTGAAGACAGGTATGCTTCCGGCAGAGTGGCGGGCTTCCATTCAACAATCAATAAGCAGTGAGCATTTGCTGAACTTTTCCCCAGGACATGATGGTGTGGTGGGAAAGGAACAGGCGGTCAGGTTGACTGCACCCCTTGGTGCATGATAAGGCAGATATTGTTGAGGCCTTTTGGAATCGTGTGTATTGTGCAGAAGAACTGGTAGATCATCACGGCTTGGACAGAATGGTGCTGCAGGGAGTGACTAGAGGATCTGATCAGAACTCCGAGGAAATGTCAGACGGACATAATCAGATTGCAACTGGTACCATTAGTTTTGGGACTCTTCGATGGCTGTTGTAAATGAGGACGGCGAACCTGTGGGAATGTCGCGAGTACTGTAATGTCGTTTGTTGGTTCAACTCAACCTTTTTTTTTTTTTTGCGCTCGCTCGCTTTGAACTCAAGCATAGGCCATAATCCTATTTATAGTGGTGATCGACTGAATTTTGCCTGTGAGTTAGCTTTCCCTATTGACAGTGTTCCTCGCCTTCAGGAGAACCCACTCCGAATTCAGAGGTACTTGTAATTTACGTCCCTTTGTCAAGGACGATAGGTCAATATTTTAGTCCAGCTGTCCGGTGTAGGGGTTGAACCGCTAACTCGGCATCATCACAACGAATGTTTAAGAACACGCGATCTTATCCATTCGGCCATGCGGACCTGTACCCAACTCAACTCAGAGGTAATGGAAAAAACGATGCGATCCC